>JALMGJ010000007.1:31485000-31917500 GCA_023362775.1 Charina bottae
CGAGAGATTTAGGAGACGCCCAACTGTTAGGGCAGTAATTATGGCCCCCATAAATTAAATGGCCCTGGCAGTGGCTCTGGGCCGAATGTCTTTGAAGCTTTCCTTGAATCCAAACACCCGCCACCATTTTTATTGACCCCCAATTGTCCCCTCTTGTCAAGAGCCTGTGAAACCTTTTCTTCCCATTTTAAAAAGGAGCCCAGCGTTGAATTTATGACACAATAATGATAACGTTCCCTTGCCTTCTTCTTTTGTGCATCTGGGTGTGTGCGCGTGTGCCTGCGTGTGTGGACGCTCAGTCAACCCCAGTTACAATGGAGGGGAGCCCAAAAGGTCTCGGACTGCCTACACGAGACAACAAGTCCTGGAGCTGGAGAAGGAGTTCCATTTTAACCGCTACCTGACCAGGAGGCGACGCATCGAGATCGCGCACACGCTGTGTCTCTCCGAGCGGCAGGTCAAGATCTGGTTTCAGAACAGGAGGATGAAGTGGAAGAAGGACCACAAACTGCCCAACACCAAGATGCGCTCCTCCAACTCTTCTGGCCTCCACCAGCCCGCCAAAGCTCCAGCCCAACAGCACCCACCACCCCCCAGGAGCAGGGCCACCTCAAACTCAGCCTCACTATGAGGGCCCGACTCACACAGGGAGAGACGCCGCCACCCCTACCTATTCTCGCCTCTTTTTCCTTTTGGCCCGGGGACCAAGCAATCGAGGGGGGGAAATGGCAGAACAAAAATCCGTGCCGAAAAGAGCACTTGTGTGTTCAAACCAAAAAGTAAATAAGCTCTGGACAGTGTTGATCCTCTGTAAATATGTCCTTCTTCTGCCCTCCGTGTTCTTTTTTTAATTTATGGAAGACTGCCTGCACCATATAATGAGTTGTGGATGGACCCAATGCTTAAAAACCACCCTTTGTATAGATGTTTGAAGGCAACAGAATGTTGATAAGTGACTTTGTGAGACTTGTGTAAATCCTAGGCTTGTGTTGTTTTGTGGAATGTTTGTTCCAGGACTCTGGGATAGAGGCAGAAGTAAACCGGTCTGATTTCACTGAAGTCATTTGGAAATTAGGGGAGGGGGACACTCAGCGACCAACCAGCCTCATCCCTAACTGACTGACAAAAGGTGTTTTCCATGTACCAAGAGTAATATTTTTTTAAGTGTAGTTCTTGCTCCACTTGTGACATGTTAGTCTCCCTAACGTTGCATTTATTATTATTTTTAAGAAAAATGCACCCATATTGATATAAAAGCTCAGCCTATATTCATGTCATGTCACAGTCCAAGTCTATGAACAATATGTGAACTCTATATGTACGCATTTGTGAAAGTGTGACGTGTGTGTGTATAAATATAAATATATAAATATAATGTCCAGTGCTGTTAATAAAGAATATTCTGTACACAAATAAAATTAAAAGCACTAGACACACTGCCAGAAGCGTGCATTTGCCAAGATCTGGGCTTTGGTTGATATGCTGTAGCTGCCTTTTATTTAAACATGTAGATGTACTGGAGTGTCTAATGTACACACACAGGGGTAGGGTTTGCCGCTAGCTGGTAAAGGCTGAGTCTTAGTATTCCAGCTGAATAGCATCATTTGGGATCAACAGCCCAGTCCAAAACAGATTAGGTGGAAGGAAGTCATGCTGATTTCCAGGGCACTGGTTTTCATACAACACCTGAGCCTTAGGCCCCTATGAACCCAAGGAGGTGGAAGCAAGTCCTATTGAAATACACTGGACTAGGGTGGGGATGATGGGTTGTTAAGTAGGCTGTTTCTAAGGTACCCAACTTGTGGCACCCATCTTCTTAAGCAGGCAACTGCATTTAACTGTGACACCTATAGGTACCCACCCATCATGCAAAAACTATTCAATCTTTTTCCATTCTTGTTCGGAGGCTTCGGATTTTGTGTGTATATCACTATTTCTTGCTCTATGCCATCAGGAATAGAGACTGTACAATTGGTTAAATATACTGGAGGGAATGATTAATATTATTACTATTATTATTACACTCGCCATGCTTTACACCATATTGCAACTATATCTTCCTTTGTTCATTTGTTAGTGGTAGCAACTTTTCTTCCAGTTTTAATAACACACCATTTCTTGGGGACTATAATAAACTGGATTCCTTGATGCTAAATAATGGAGGGAGGGAGGGAGGGAGGGAGGGAGGGAGGGAGGGAGGGAGGGAGAGAGAGAGAGAGAGAGAGAGAGAGAGAGAGAGAGAGAGAGAGAGAGAGAGAGAGAGAAGGGAAAAAAGGCTGTGGGGCCAGGAAGATGGTCTTGATATAACAGTTTTATGGCTGATCCTTTAAATGGTTTGATTGTGCAATGGGCACATATGAAAAATCTCTAGCTTAAAGATAACTTGAGGTCCTATTCTAAGTGGCAAAACACATTCGGTCCTTAATTGCCATCTAGAACAAGAGTCTGCTGGTGGGTGGCAAATGTATGTGGTGTAATTAAACTTAATTATTTTTTAGTTAAATAGCTTTCACTGGTAGACTGGCCTTTGCAGAGTTCTCAGGGAAGAAGTGGCAAAATTTAACTCAAATATATGAGGATTCTTTTGAGTTGGGGAGGGGTCACAATATTGACAGTATTAAAATGTCAATATTATGGAAAATACATTCCAGGCCAAACAGAACAGCCAAAACTGGGTCTCTCTTAAAACGTGAAAGATTGCCTGGCCTGAATTCTTCAATGAAATAAAAGAGAAGAGGACAGAAAACACGGAGGAGGTGTTCATCCTGAGTGTCTTTGTCTAAAGTCTTTGTTTGGCATGAAGACTTTTCTTCTGCTAATTTACAGAAACTTCCAAATTATGAGGAATCTCAAGATGTTTAATCAACCACATAATCAGGAGGTTATGGATCCTCTTCTACTTCCGTGGTCTTATGCTGGATGCCCCCCTCCCCTCCCCTCCCCCCCCCTCTTTCCCCGTATTTAAAAAAAAAAGCTGAAATGAAATCGCGCTGAAAATAGCAATTTTACTGGGAATCATTAATCACCTCCTACAATAAATACTTCTTTGTAATTCAACAGCGGTTCTGAAAGGCATTCTCTTGGAAAAGGTCTGCGAAGACACGAAGGATTTTCTTGGGGAAAATGTGTTCATGTATAAAAGACACAGTCGCTTGGCTGTGCCCCGAAAGTGTATACTTTCTGGGTGGAGTATCGAACACGGGCGGAAAAATACATATGGCCGATTGTCATCGTTCAAGGTAATTTTTACAAATTATTCTATGGATTTTTTTCGCATTTTCTCTTCAGCCTGTAGTTGCACTTGGGAATGGGGTGGGCTTGCCGGGGAGGCGAGGCTGTGTCGTTATAGGTAGTGCTTCTACCTTAAGCTTCTGCCTTAGCTGGCCTAATGAATGTTACAGCCATTCCAAAAACTACAGGGTAGGAGTTTAAACCCCGCTATTGTCCTGCCAGCACCGGGGCAATGCGGAGAGTTCACCGAAAGGACACGTTTTCTATCCCATTAATTGTTTTTTTTTAAAGAAGCAGACTGACCCATCAAACCCTTGACCTTTAAAGGCAGTATTCTTTCTAAGCTGCCTCTCGGACCTAAATATGCTTCTCTTTCTTGGTCTGCTCGCCCTCCCTCTTCTCTCTCTCTCGCGCGCATACAGCCACACGTCTTTGCCCTGTTATAAAGGAAGCTGGTTCTAAAATCGCCTGTTCTTTATGTTGCAGAGAGGAGAGAGCGAGCAACCCCCACCCCCCAAAACGGTCCAACATAAGCCTGATGCTCCCACACAAGCCAGAGCAGGGCGAGGCGGCTATTCTCCCTCCCTCCCCACTCCAATTTGCGGTATGCGCCCGGAGGTCTGTTTATTTTTTGTTTTGTTTTGTTTAACCGCTGCTTGTGGAATTCATTCCTGGCCTTGCAGGCTCAGTCTGGAAGGACGGCCTGCCATTTTAGTCAGCAGCCACGAGAAGATTAGGGTGCGTGGCTGGCGGGAGGGAGAGGATGGGAAGAGGAGAAGAAGGCTGGGCTTTTCCGGGGGTTTCCTGTTGCTGGTGGTTTGCTGCTGTCTCCACCTTCCAAGCAGGAATGAAGGTGTAGACCGACACAAGTACAGCCGTCTCTTTTCTGGCTTTCTACTCTTGCCACCTTCTTTGCTCCCCCCCTCCCCCCCCCGCCTCTTTTGACCTTATTTCAGTTCTGGGACTGATCCTCCCCCCTTTTTTTCTTCTCACTCCACGCACCACTCCTGGTCCATGACTTACATCCTCGGCCGAGATTGCAGAGCTGGCCTGAGGTGGGATTCCCCGCTCCCTCCAAATTAAAGTGCTCTTTTGTTTGCTTAGCTTGCTCCCTACAGAAATATACAACGCGATCAATATCATCATCTGCAGCGACACCTTTACACGAAGCAACCTTAGTGTGAACCAACTGGAAGACCAATAAACAAGAGTGGGGAGCTTTCCCATGTGATTTGTGACAGGCGCAGAAGAGTGTGTTTCAGACGGTCAAAAGGAGTCCTCTGCATGGCTTTTCCTCTACATTTGCACGGCAAGAGAGAGCAATGGAGGGAGGACACCTGATAGGGAAGTTCTAACTCAGCTTTCCTAGCCTGGTGCCCTCCAGATTTTCTTGACCCCAGCTTCCTTGTTGAGAGGTGCCCGGATACGGAAAGCTTCTCTAAGGTAAAGGTACCCCCCGCACATTTGTGCAGTCATGTCCGACTCTAGGGGCCGGTGCTCATCTCCGTTTGTTAGCCAAAGAGCCAGCGTTGTCCGAAGACGCTTCCACGGTCATGTGGCCGCATGACACGCGTGGAACGCTGTTACCTACCCACCGAAGTGGTACCTATTAATCTACTTGCATTTGCATGCTTTCGAATTGCTAGGTTGGCAAGAGCTGGAGCTAGTGCGGGAGCTCACTCCGCACGCAGGGCTAGGGATTCGAACCTCCGAACTTGCAATCTTCCGATCAACAAGCCTGGCCCTCCACAAATACAGCTTCTGGAGAAATCTGACTATCCTTAAGAAGGAGAATGGGTTAACCAGGGATGGGTAGCGAAGATGACACTGCTTTTGAGCAGTGTGGAATTTTGCAGATTTGTTTGAGCCGGCCCACCTGCAAAGGAGTCTAATGCTCTTCTCATTCCAGAAGGAACCTTCAGGCAATGGAGATGATTCTCTTAAGCTCACGCTTGGATCGCAGCTGAACCTGCTGGCCACCAACAGGCCAAAACTTAGTTATGCCTCCTTCCTGATCTGGTTTTGGCACAAAAGAACCAGACCGTGCTAAAATCCAGCTGAATTCAGTGGGATGGATCCTGACTAAATTAGTTATATTTAGTTCCAAATTACGCGAGGGAGACATTGATTGACTTGCCCCATTAACTTCAATCGGACCTAAGTGCAGTTAAAGCCATTTCCACTCTACTGATTCTAGCATCTTCTAGCATCATCCAGCCAGGCTGAAATGACAGAACGCCTGTTCTCATTAATGGTACTAGCATAGTGATGGCTTGAAATGGCCTATGGCCACAATCCTATACTCACCTACCCAGACTGAAGCCTGAACTTAGAGGAGCTTGACTGGACTCCTAGGCAAGTGAGAATAACCCTGCTGTAACTTAGTCCAGCTCCAGCCCAGTGAGGCTTCTTTGCAATCTGGGTGGTGGTTACCTGCTGGCCAAAGCTTTCCATACCTTCCACGTCACATTTCAGTGGAGTGTTGGCGTTCCACAGTTTTCTCCGTGGATTTGACCAAAGGCTGGGGCATTTCCCTCCCTAGAGGGGTGACAGTGTTCTTGCAGGCTGCACAGTTAATCTGAATTTCATCGCCCTCTGTACCTTTCAAAGAAATACCGATAAAAAGGGGATTATGAAGCACTTGACAGCCTTTCTTTTAAGAGCTTGGCTATCTGGTACTCCTATCACCAACACTTCTGCCCGGTGTCTTGGCTGCGATAAAAAGCTGGGCTTCCAATTATCCCCTACCTGCTGCTGACAATACAAATTCGAATCCCAGTGGCTGATTGGGGTGGGGTTGCCTGTTTCATTCTCCCCGAATTTGACACTCCCCCCCCCTCCACCCCGCGTTATTGATGTCCAAAGGACCTCCTCGAAAACCGAAAAACTGTCAGAAAGCGGAGAGATTATAAGGGCTCAATAAGCAAAGGAAAAGGTTCTGCTAGGATAGATAAAGGTGTTGCCTCTGTTCCCGGAGTATTGAAATTTTAATCTGAAAAGGGGGGCGGGGGGAAAGGGGAGAAGAGAGGGACGTCACGTGACCGGTTAAATAATTAATGCCGGTCTCCAGCTATGAATCGGCGGCCGTCAGTTCTCACTCGTCGAAGCGATTCTTTCCGAAGTGAAGGGCAACTTCCTCTTTCTTACCCCCAACTCTTCCACCCCCAATCTTCTCGTTAAAAAACAAACCCAAGCCCGCCAACCTTTCTGATGTATCTTTGCAAGAGTCCTTAAACCTCTTAAGCAAGCAATAAGGGGGAATGAGGAGGTTTGGTAAGTACGTAGGGGCCAGCCGTGCGCCTGGATCGCCGTTCATTGTTCGCGCTGGCTTGCTTTGTAGGGCAGTTTTACGAAAGGCTTAAATCTCGCTGACAAACGGCTTGGTGGCCAGTTCTGCCGTCCGGGCGATTCACCCTCCGCCGAGGCGAAGCTGAGATGATAACGTGCTTCTGGCCCGCATTCCCCCTGGGGAAGGTTGCCTGCCCCCGCGCGGGAGGGCGGTTTTTGGTGGCTGGTTTTAAATTTTCCAGGGCTTCATAAATCACCGGCTTCTCCATCAGGGCCAAACAAGGAACGGGAGAGGGGGCAGCACGCATCGTGAGAAAGGGAAAGGAGATGCGGGTGGGTGGTAGTCCACACCGAAGTCAGGGAGGGAGGCGTTCTTCCTGACTCTTAGTTAAACCGAGCGATTTACTACCGAGTGAAAATATCGCCATTAAGGGTCGACTTTGGGATAACAAGAAGTGCTTATCTTCGGGTAAGGGCTCCGGGCCTACTTTGCAGCTTTTGAGATGGAAAGAAATCTCCAACCGCTCTGACAGTCTAAAATCCCACGATGCGTCCCTTAGTCGCTCTCCAATACACGCAGTTTCTAAAGGGCAGGGCGCATCTTTAATAATAAATAAATGCGCGCAGGAGAAGAGGGTTCAACCCAATCAAGGCAACTGAGATCAACTGTGTGATGGTTTTACAAGGCGATGCTTGCTTATTTATTTAACAGAGATAATGGAAAAGTGGCAGAAATATTGGGGTGGGGGGGGGGGGGAGAATATTGTAGTAGCCGTGAGCCTCGGGAGGACTCTCAGTTTTGGAGGGGACGTCTGACACAACCCACCGGCAGTTCCAGAAAGCAAGGCTCTTGTTCAGGCAAAAAAATAAACCGGGCACTAAATGGTTATGGCCGCTTTTCTCTTTCTCAATGGCTGTTTAGCACCAAAGTTGAAATTATGCTACTCATTACCAAACCCCAATTTACCAAACTCTAAATTCTATGGGGCAAAGTTCTCCCCAGATGGGAAAGAGACTTTTTAAAATTTGGGAAGATGTTCCTCCGAGCAGAAGAGAAGAAGACAGAGCAATACTCGACACTCATTTTTACTAGCCATGTGAAGAAGGATCACGTATATTTTAAAACCTGGTGATGATACAACCAGAGGATTGGAGGAAAAGAAGGGGCAAGCCACTCTTTATTATTACAAAATGCTTGAAGAAAACTTACTATCAAGGTCAACAACGTTATCCACGGGCACTCTTTTTACTAAGGGACCAACAGAAGACACCTACACGATTATTTTATCTCTCCTGCTTCCAACTTCCAACTTTTTTGTTTGTTTGTTACTGTTCTTGATTCTGAATCAACTCCTTACATTGTTCAGTGCTTGGTAGATCAGGCCCAAACAGTCAAGGATGCATTCACATTTGATAATCGTAGAGGTTTTTTTTTACCATATTAAACAAAGATGAATATTGCCAGTAGTATCTCATGGCTTTATTTGATTAAATAATGCTAAACAATGATTTCCCAGAGACATAAAAATACATGTTTCTCATAAGAATTATATACAAAAAAGCAGAGCTCACTGCATACAAAGCTATCTTTCAGTTTCATTCCATGCTATTGTAAAAGGCATTACTATTACTATTACTATTACTATTACTATTACTATTACTATTACTATTACCCATTTCATTTTACTAATGTTTATGCTACTCTAAGACCATAATAAAAATTGATTTGATTTTACTAATTTTGTATCTTTTAAAGTTGCTAAACGGTCCTGTCTCTTCTCTTCACTTGAAATTAATGTCTATAGCCTCAATAATGTTGTATTTTTAGTTAGCTGTTGCCTGTTCTTTGTTTATAGCACTCCGGGACACCGGAAAAAACGATTTAAAGAAATATACAATCTGGAAACAATTCTGTCCCGTGGTTGGAAGCACGAGGAGGTAAGAACCTTGTTGGTGGAGGTGGGAGGAAATGAAATCTCTTGTCCAATAGTTTAAAATAGTTTCGTGTTGCAGAGAAGAGGACTTGGTTCGCCAGCGCTTGTTAGAGAGGTTACTGTGAGTTTGGGGTTTGATAAATAGCTAAATCGGTTGGAATTTTCTTCACTGCGGTCTATTCATCTTTCTTGGTCAGTGAATGCCCGTCTTGTTAAACAAAGAAATACACAGAGCCCAGTAAGCGCAGTTCTCTGAGCGCCATTCAAATCAGGCAGCCTTGCACACCGGCTGGAAAGAGCTAAAGAAGCAAGGGTGTTATTGAATATGCATTGGGGGTGGGTGTCAAGATATAAGACTAAGTTGATGATTAAAAGGTTTGCACTGATGGACTGTTTATTGCTGTGGAGAGTGTTTTTCTTCCGTGGTTCTCCAAGGTGTCTCCAAATTTTGGAGTGTTTGGGGTTTGTACAGGGGAGAATAATACACTTTTAGAATTTAAAAAAATGTGGGAATATTACCAACGAGTGCTGGTAACTCCAAGGAATGTGGAGGATCACTTTTACTTTTTAAAATTCCTTGGAAAGCCTCTGGCCTATGCTCTACTGAAGGCAATGAAAATGGAATAATTGAAAACTATTCCTTGCAAACTACATTTGGCGTTAAAGTTTCAGCTCTCATTTCATTCAAAGCTCTGCCGTTTTTTAAAAAGATTGTTCTACCAGGATTACAGACTGAAGTATGTGGATGGTTATTTGAATTTTCTGCTAAAATTACTCAGATCTGAGGCTGAATTAGGTCAGTAACTGTTAAAAGGCAGCCATAAATTACAGGGCTACAAGGGTTTGTCCTGCTGATATATAAGAACTTGTTCAGGTTCTTCCTTTTAAAGAAGCCCTAGAATCTTGGGTCTTGGCTGTTTCAGAAGAAAATATTATATTTCACATGTTAAAGTATTTAGAAAGGGGGAAATTAAAGATGTTTATTACTTAAGTGCTTGAGATTCAACAAACACCATCATTCCAGACATAACTTTAAATGTTCTAACCTAACCTTAGAAAAGATCCTCTTTATTTATATATTTATTTATTTGCACAAAATTTATTCTTCCCCACATTTCTCTAATAGGAAAATACTCTATCTGAATAAGTACAGTTAGATAATAGGAGTCAAGATGTATGTCTTCCAGGACTGAAACAGATTCTGCAAATGGAACCATAAAAATAAGCAACACACACAACCTCAGCCACAAACTCTAATATAGAAATCTTGTTTCTTTTCAGGTAAAGTAAAAAACAAAACAAGAACAAGAACCAGCCTCACACACTACTCATATTATATGTGTAAAATTTTAAGGCTGATGTTAAAAAAAAGAAATTTATTGTAACTAGGCATCTGACTATTCCTCAGAGCTAACTGAATTCACCATAAAAAGATATATCTTCCCCCCCCCCACAATTATGTGGAATTGGAAGCATGGTTAGTGATAAGAAAAACTCACTTGTTTCTGAGGCTTCAATATTGTGGATATTTACTTGACAGAAAGTCCCACTGAAGTCAGTAGGACTTATCTCATATCTATCTAATACTTATCTTATATCATATCTAAAGCACCTTTGGTTGCTTTAGCTCACATAGAGGTTAGGAATCCATGATGCTTGGATCCAAAAACTTAACCATTTATTTGGAAAGCAGTGACCAGGAATATCAGTGCCCTCTTCTCTTTTCTTCCAAAGAACCTTGTCTGAGGTCTCAGTTCCAATCTGTTTCTTGTTTCTCCGGCCTGGATTCTGTGGCTGCAGGAACAAGTTTATCTTCACCCCATTTAAAACCCAAAATAAAATGTAACTTTTTTAGCTCTCCCGAAGTGTTCAAATTTCCAGCTCCTTGAGGTGACAGAAAAACATCATGGCGAATTTCTGCCAGCAAGACAAAAAACTAGGCTGAAGGAAGTTAACTTTTTTCTTTAATGGAGCCGCACACATCTCCAGTGAGTACTGGAGTTAATAGTTCAACAGCAGTTTTCACATTAACTCAACACCAAGAAAGATCTTCAAAGACAAGAGATCTTCTCTGAAAAGGAAAGGAAGCTCTACTAGGTAGGCCTCTAAGTTGAAGCTGCACCCCAAATTTAGGATGATCATGATTGCTCTTGTGATTTCTTTCAGCTTTTGACTCCATGCAAAAACTTTTGCTTGTGACCAAGGAAAGTTTGCTGTTTTTTTTTTTTTTTTGCACATCTGCTCATTAGCCATTAATTTCAGCTTCATTGTTGCCCAAAAAGTTATGAGGGTCTCTTTTGACTGGGTAGAAACATTCCCTTAAATAACCTATGAAACCCTCCTGAGCATAAAGTTGCTCTTGGTTACAGCTTACCTTTTGCCAGTAGAACTCTGAATAGGCCATCATGGTTGAGTTGTAGAAAACTATGAAGCTAGCTTTTAAGGTTGTAAAAATGCATTGCAAATGATGGCAGTCTTAGACAACAGTCAGAGGGTTGAGTTCTGATTTTTTGAAGCTTTAATCCTAGGCACACTTACCTGAAAACAAAGCTATAAAAGTTGCCTCCAAGGAAAATGTGCTTGAGGGGCATTTTTTATTGACTTCAGTTAGTTTGCATTTGCAACTTTCTGAAGTGTGATTCTATACTGGTTTACACAACAGTAAATGAAACTTACTCCCAAGTAAATGTGCATAGAATTGCAGCGTTGTAGCAAAACTTTTGCTCTCCTTTTAAGACAGTCCCTTGTTATTAAAATGCTTATTGATACTTTAAAATATCTTCCCTAAGAGTCAGTGAAGCTGAACAGCCAGTCTTAGAATGCTCTGACAAATTGAACAAACTTTATTGAATCCATGCGCTTCTTTTTTCTGGTGTAACCATAATCCAGAAATCTCTTGGTCAAACACTCTTAAAATTAGGTTAAAGTTGAAGGAACAAGTCTGCTCATAATCAAACCATAAGCTGGTGGAGGGTGTAGATTTCATCTTCTCACACATTATAAATTCATAACAAAGAGGGGGAATGGAAAGAGGGAGAAACAGCTGGGGAAAACATTGAAGGCAGTGGGCTGATTCTCATGGACCAGTTGAGAGGAAATCTCTTGGTAAATGCAAAATTGGAGAAGATATTCTGGATTAGAACTACCAAAGTGGGCCTGAGGGTAGAACTAGCTTGTCTCTTCATTATTAAAACTACTCAACATCTCCTTGGTTAGAAGGCACTATGAAAATGAACTGTGCAGAAGTAAAAACTTTTAGATCCGCCTAAAGCGGAAGGATCATTTCTTAGGTTCACTCAGGACTTGTGTGAGCTTCCTCTTCCTCTTTTTTTTTTTTCTGAAGTTCTCCATCCCTGGACAGTTATATCATTATTTTCTCTTAAACATTTCATCGCTCAAGAACCCTGTAATTTTGCACATCACTCAAGTACTTGCATAGGAAATGCATGCGTAAGTGCAGGTTGAACAAGAAGGTCCCCAAAGTTGGTGAAATTCAGATCCACCACCCAGCAGGCAGACGCTCTCCTCCTCCTCCTCCTCCTCCTCCTCCTTCCCCCGGGCCCTTAACAAGGACAGCAATCCAGTAGTTTTTACCAGAAGGTCCTTTGTCAGGTAATTGCAAGTCTTTGGGGTCCCCACAACAACTCTGGTGTTCCATGTGGGTGTTGAGCAAGCCCCATTCAATAGACATACAGAAGAGGCCGTGGGATGGCTGATGGTCCTCCTAATTCTGAGGGGCTTCCCTATGGAAATCGCAGATGAAGTTCATCTGCTTTGTGCCGGGTGCCCTTTCCCCCCACCTTCGAAGGGTCGCCAGAGAGGTTTCCTCCTAAAGGGCGCTTCATTAGCCTTTCGGTTCCACGTAATCACGCCCTATGAAAATAATTCTTCTTACCTTCCCTCTAAAACTTACATGAAAAAAAAATCTTAATGTGTGGGTTGGGAGGATAATAATAAACGTCTCCAGCTCATGGTTCCCCCCCCTCCCTCTTCTTAAATGCCCTTGCTTAAAGCTTAAGAGGAAAGAAGGGAAAGCAAACACATGCTCTCTCGCGCGCACACTCACACTCACACACGCGCACGTACACACATACACCAGAGGCTCGCGCTTCCAACCCTGGTTCCTTCAGCGATTCCCGATTTCAAATAAAAGGATTTAAGTTGACGTATGACCACGTGAGCACATAATACAGCGCATTATTGTGCCATTTGGAGTGGAGACCCGGACTGGCTTCGCCTGTGATTACGCTTCCCCAGTTTCTGTTCAGAGCAAGGACTGCTTTCTATTATCCATCGCCGATCCCACCCCCCCGCCCCCCAGCGCTACGCTCACCCTCGGACAGTCTCCGTTTGGGCTACCGCACTGGATCCTGATGGAAAGGTTATTGCCCGGCTGTTAGGACGAAATGCTCCGTTAAAAAAAGAGGGAGAGAGAGAGAGAGGATGGATTTTATTTTAAGGTATTTCCGTTGATTGTTCCTTGCGCGCGCGTGACTTCTGGCGGGGCGAGGCAAAAGTCAGGGGGAAAGGCTTAAGGGGGATGCGGACAGCAGTTCACTTCGGCTTCCTCTTTGTTTCCCTGGGCTTGAGGGGTCGGGAGAGGGAGCCTTGCGAGGAACAGAGAACACCCCCCCCCACCGCCTCCGGCCCCGTAGCCATAAAGGTTTAAGATTCCTGTGAACTGTTCCAGACTGGTTTTTTGGCTGAATGATATAATGGTTCCTTTTAAAAACCAACAGATGGAGGAAGAAGCTCCTTTGGTGCTGTTTGTTTCTTAGTGCTTATTATATTCTGCAGATTCATGTGTGTTTTGAGCAATGTCAGGAGATTTTGATCGGAGCCAGATATAAAGGGTCTTTCTTTCTTTCTTTCTTTCTTTCTTTCTTTCTTTCTTTCTTTCTTTCTTTCTTTCTTTCTTTCTTTCTTTCTTTCTTTCTCTCTTTCTCTCTTTCTCTCTTTCTCTCTTTCTCTCTTTCTCTCTTTCTCTCTTTCTCTCTTTCTCTCGGATTCTGGACTCCAGTTGGATGTATATGCAATTCAGCTGCCATTTTATTTATGATGCCTGGTGATACTTTTGTTTACTGGTGGCCCACTTAGCCTGTGCCAGGAAGACCTTTACCAATCTCGTCTGGAAGGAAGCGAGGTGTGCCTCCCGCCCCGTTCCGCTTGCACCTTCACCCTTCTCTCGGAGAAGGGAGGAAAAGCGTCCGTCCACCCGCCCGCCCGCCCGTCCGTGCGCCCTAATAATCAGTGGGGTTCTTTGCTGGGCGTACTTGCTTGAGCAGGACTCTGGAAAGCAGAAGCAGATGCGTGCGTTCCTCTCTCTTTCCTAAAGGTTTGCATTGGCTACCGCCAAGTCCGAACCAGTTCTTCACTCCGCGTTGTGGAGGGAAATGCCCCCTAAATAGAATGGGGGGAGGGGGCATGAAAGCCCTCCTTGTGTTATACAAGGGGACAAATGTTATATAAAATTGCATCCACCACTGAGTCCCAGCATTGTGAAAGGTCAGAGTGCTGACTGTTGATTTATGTTGCCAGTGGGCTGGGGGCAGCTCCACTCTGCTATGCTTTCCCCCTCCTTTCATTGGCAGTTGCAATTATTCAATTTAGGATTAGACTTTAGATATATAAAGATTGGAAGTATCAAGAATAAAACTTTCTTTACCAAAATGGTATGGATATTTAATAGCAGAATGTGTGTGACTGCATCTCTGTCTCTGTATATGTATATGAGGGAGGCATACAAGCATGCACATGTGAGTGTACCGTCTGTGTAAATTAGCTCTTCTTTCCTGCTCTGCTAAACAAGCAGGTCCCCAGCATATCTGTGCAAAATAAACCATCCATAGGCCTTTACTATGTATCTCTCTGTGTGTATTTGTGTGTTTGTGTGTAATTAAATAGAACTGTTTGGCAATCCATAATATTTAAAAGTAGCTTTTTCAGAGATGGGAGGGAAAATTAGATTTCAAATAGGCCAGACCCAGCTGGGAAAAAAAAGGGGGGAAGCGTTAATTTTGGCTCAATTATTTTGTCATCATTTCATATGATTTATGGCCCAGTTCTGGAGGATTTTGACCCAGTTAAAACAGTCATACATAACGGTTCCCAATCCTGACACCAAGGTGTGCTTGTGTTCAGGAGTTAAAAAGCGAACAGAGTTGAGTAAATAGAAATCCAAGTATCAATGGTGGTGATATGATAAACAATATTACAGACTGTTTCTTCATCAAATTGAGAGCCTACCTGCTAGGGCTGAGATTTTAAACGCTGTTCACTTCAGAAGTGATTTCCATAAAATTAATGATAATAACTTCCAGGGAAAGAGTTTGTAGATTGGAAGTGTTAAGTGCCCTGCAGTTTAAAAATCTAGAATCATATTTCTCTTATTACTAAACAATCTTTCCAGTACTTTCTTGTCCCACTTACGGAGTTTTGAATTATTTTATCTCCTACACACACCCAGGTGCACTTTCTAATAAGGCATGCTGAGATCTTTTTTCCTATTTGCTGAGCTGACAGGGAAACTTGTCAATATTTTTTTTTCCTCAGAGAGAAAACCGTTCATTTCCAAACTTTGCTCTGCAAATGCAAGGTAGCTTTTCTTTGTTTGAGAGGAGCAAGCCCCTTCCCTTCCTTGCTTAAGGGCTTCCAAAATGAGGGGTCCTTGAACCCTTTGGATTTATGCTGCTTTAGGTCCAGTTGCCTAAATCCAAACAGAGTTTGGCTTTTTAGATGGCAACAAGGGAGGGGAGATGAAATTAATGCAAAGATGCCTGCATAATGTGGTGGTAAAGAGGGAGAAACCCAAGAACGAGGAAAAAAGATTTCTGAAGCTCCAGTAGAGCTAAGGAAAGAGACAAAGAAGAGGGGGTCGGTTATAGAGGCCCTAAAGCTAATAAACGGGAAAACTAATAAGCTAATAATAAATAATAAATAATAAAAATAAATAAATAAAATAATAAAATAAAAATAAAATAATAAATAAATAAAAATAAAATAATAAAGCTAATAAACGGGAGGCGGAAAAGAACAGTGCCGCCTATTAATTGGGTTCCTTTTATTGGAATATTCAGGTGTTAAATTCTCCCTTTTCTTTAAACCTTTATTTGCCTTCAAGGGGAAGAATCTTAATATCTGCTCTTCAGGCACCATCCTAACGAAATATTTTCAGAATCCGGCAAGGTGGAGAAAACGCAGGGTCGGCTATTGCCCGCGTGATTTTTTGTGACTTCGGGGGAAGACGCCCAATGGGTTGAACATCCAGTTTTCTTCCCAAATTCTCTCCGGGGAGAACTTCCTTTCCCCTGCTCCACCCGAAGGGTGGGTTTTCTTTTCCTTTTGTTGGAGGGGTGGCAAAAGGTGGTGGTGGTGGGGGGGAGAAGGGTCGCATCAGCAGTTTTCAGAAGAAAAGTGTAGGGCTGACCATTGACAAAAGCGGCGTTTTCTTCCACCGCCACTGTCAAGCGGGAGGTGGTAGCAAAACGGCTGACCGGTGAATTTTGGTCCCTGCTGCCCGGCCCCCCTCCTACGCAGCAGCTCAGCTTTCCGCCTTTCATGTGGAGCCCTCGCAATATGCTCTGAGGAGCAAGTGTTTTCTGTTGGGGAGCTCTGTTTACAGCTTGGGCGCATGAAGCCATAAATCTTGCCTCGCCATAAATGACAAAAACCATTGGTATGCATAACAGGCCACCCTGGACTGAAAGTACGTCTGTATGTTTGTGCGTGCGTGTATAAATCTCCCCTTTCCCCTGTTCTGCTTTGTTTGGGGTTTAAGGTGACGGTGCAATTTAAAGGCGCTTCTTTGTATTTTCCACACCTTTGGTAACGAAGGCCTGTCAAAATCGCACCTCAGCTCTTATTCCAAACCGCCTTTGAATGCCCCGCGCGCCAACTGGCTGATTTTCTGGGGCAGTTTAAAGCCTCGCTCTCCGGCTCCGAAAGTGTTTTTTTTTTTTTTTTGCTTTTGTCTTGTTTTGTTTGGTCTCCCTCTATCCACCCCCACCCTCGCGCGTGAGGGGGGGGAGTTATTGGAAACGTGAAACATTCTACTTACTGATGTTATTTTAAACCTCACACTACTTGGGCAGGAGAATGGCTGGAAAGTGCAGGAAGGGGACGAGGAGGGGGAAAGGAGAAGTGGAGAAAAGAAAGGCGAAAATAACCTAACACACACACACACACACGAGGAGGAAGAGACAAAAAATCAAGGAAAACTAAAGTCACCAAAACAGCGGCGCTGATCAGCATGGCCGTGAGTATTTTGTTAAATAATGCGGATTGAAACACGGGAGAAGTAGGCATGAAGTGACAGACTAAATCCTTAACCCGGTTGTACTTCAGAAAGTCTTGATACCCTTCGACTGAGAAATTAGGTCTCCCCGTTTTCAAATAGACAGTCGCTCCTCCGAAATATTCCTGGGGATGTAGACTGGCAATTAGATCCTAGCCTTTATTTACCCTTGCTTTAGCTACCTTTAGTTACCTAGCGTTTCGTTACCTTTACTTGGAACTAGGCACTTGAATAATTACTGTAGTCCGTTTAGTCCCACCGACTTGGAAGGAGACGGGCAAGTTTATTCCACTGGCTCTCCAACCAGGCGGTTCTTTCTAAGAGTGGTTTCTAATTTCCGCTGAACTCGGAGGGGGCGGATTCTCCTTCCACCCTAAATATTAGCTGCTCGTTTTGTATACGGGTGGTTGTGCTGTTTCCTCGATGATGTGTAGGTGAATGTTTGCCTAGGGGAAGGGCAACCGGAGTAGGGGGGAAATGGGCACCTAACGGTGGTCACCAATCTAGAGAGCGAGTGCCCTTTCATCAACCCGAAATGTCGTTGTTTTAATCTTCTCTTTGAAAGCGCGGTAGAGATTGCCCTGGAGGGTAGGCAGATCAGAAGTCCACGCATTGTTGTGTGTGGTGGGGGTGCGCGTTTATCCATATGTGGCAAACTTCCAGATTTCAACCCATGCCTCCCCCCACCCCCCGTCCAGAATTCTCTATATTATTCACCAAGCTGTTGCCATACTGGTGTGTGAAATGTGTGTGTGTGTGTTTGTGTGTACACACACACACACCATCAAGGGTCTGGGGAGAGCGAAGGCCTTTTTGTGAGCATCCTTTGTCTTTATTAGCATAATTTTCCTGGCCTCTAATGCCTCCCTGGCCCTCCACTCTTTCACTCCCTCTTTCTTCCCACTCCCTCCATTCCATCTCGCCCACCCCCACCTCTCCTGCCTGCCCCGGACTTCCCGAGGCAGCTGCCTCCTTTCTCCCAACAAACGCCCCCTCGGGCGAGCAAGGCTGCGTAGGCAGCAGCCCTCCGGCTTTTCCGAGCGATCCGGTCCAGGGGAGAGCCTGTCCGGGGGTAGCGGGGCGCGACTCTCGCTCGGCCCCAGGGGTGAGGTGGGGGGCGTGGAGGTCGGGGCCGGAGCGAGGTAAGGACAGGGCTCTCCCTCCGTCGGAGGCAAGCCGAAGAAAGACCTTCTTGGGTGTCCCTTCCTGATGGAGGCAGGGCTGACTCGTGGGCTCGTCCGGGCAGAGATGACTTGAGCCGGTCCCCATCCCGGAGGAGCTGAAGGCACTTCGTGGTCGGGGCGGAGGGGGTGAAGTGAAAGGGGGAGAGGCCGATCCCCGGGCTGGCAGGGAACGGCTGTCGCCGAGCCTCCAAAGACCAATGCTGGCTTCCGCCTCAGTCGTCAGAATTAAGGTAAGCAAGCCCCAAATGCGCGGCTATCAGTGGTGAATGCCGGAGTTTATGTCCTGGTTGATTTACGACCAGAGACCTAAATCTCGGTTCAAGAAGAGTTCACAGGCTGGGGCTTCCTTCCAGGCAGTGACGGATAGACCCTTGCGCGTCGAGTTCAGGCCGGGTGCCCCTCTCCCCTCAACTTCTCTTTATCTGGCAGGAAATCTCGGGCCGCCGGGAGGAGAGGAGGCCAGCAGCGGGGAAGTGGGTGGGGAATGTGAGCGGGGTCCCCGGGTGGACCGCGACTTTCCGGGAGGGTGGGTGGAAGGGGAGACCAGGCAAGCGCAGAGGAAAGGGCCCCAAAGCTGTAGTCTGGCCTGCCTGCCAGCCAGCTCGAGAGAGCACTCAGGCTTTGGGGTCCAGCCCGATTGTTTTCCGCAGGAACGCCAGAAACTCCTGTGCAAGCACGTTCACTTTTCCTGCGGGGTGGATCGGGCCAAGGTGGTGGTGGTTGGAAGGCTGGATTCTTCGTGTGGGCGTCGGTCTTTCCAGGAATGCTTTGCCTTGCCTCCGAGGTTTTAGGAGAAAACCTCTCCATCGGAATATTTTATTCCCAAGCTCCGACCGATCTCGGTTCTTTCTTAGTTACCCCCAAAGTATTCCTGAGCCAAAGTTGCCATCCTATGCAGGCTTTCCAGAGGGTCAGCCCCACTGGCTATAATGGGACTTCCTTCTGAGTTGAACAAGCCTAGGATTGGGCTGGAAGGTTGTAATCCTGGCCACGGGCGCATGAATCAGTTCCCTTGAATCCAGGGGGAGCGGGTTTTGGAATAAACCTGCATCAAATCAGGCACTATGAAAAACCTGAGGCATCAACCTGCAGGATGATCAAGTGTTAATTGTCAAGACAATCAAGTGTTACTCGAGAGGCGACACTTTGAAGTCACTGGGTTTGGGGACAAACTTTTTGGTGGCTGAATAGTGCTTCTACATGTTTCCCTTCACTGGCTGCGCCTTGTGTTCTCCTACATCTGCATGCATTCTCTTGAAACAAGCATTTACCTTTGGTGAAATAATTCAGTGTAAGGTGTGATCCTGTGCATTGATGTTTTTGTTCCTACTGACTTTAAACAGGAGCTATTTTGCATGCTTCGGGGCGCATTGTTGTGAACTGTTTATTGCTTGCACTGAAGGGGGCTGTGCGACTGTCTCACCCCAAAGTCTCTTTTGCTCATTCTTCCCTACTTGTAAGAGTTCTTTCTCTGCGAAGGGCAGAAGAACAAGTTTTTGAAAGTGGAATAGCATGGAAAGATATTAAACCAACCACAAGGAAGCGGCCATCATCTTACTGTTTCACACTTCTGAGTTCAAAAAAATGAACAACGTTCCCACCCTACCAAAAAAAAAGAAAGAAAGAAAGAAAAGGAAAAAAAAGTGAAAGAAACTGGAAACTAGGAAGAAATATTAGGAAAGAGATAGCAACACTCAGGCTCCCCAGTCCGATTCAAAATAAAGTTCTGGAGTTTTAAGTCAATTTACTCCCAAACGAGATAAAATCAGTTCCCACCCAATCTAAACTGCTCCTGAAGTTCATCTTCTATATTTTTCAATTCAGGTTGTTCATAATAACTTCTAAAAGACTTGATTGTCATTTTTAAAAGCAAGCCAACAAAAAAAGAGAGCTTCGCCCTCTATCCGAAGGAAGCTGCCATCTGCAAGAGGTTTATTAAATTAATCCGTCTCATGTGCCTCGTTCCTAAAGAAACTTGGGTGAACTGAAATGCAAACTCCTGCAATTAATTTGAGTATGCGTGTGATATGATAGTGTGTAATGTTTCCCTCCAGCAAGACACCCTGGCAGCCAACAGTTTTTGACTGGAAGCCTGAGCTGAGAATGTTTGTGAGAATATGAGGACCCCGGAGAGAAGGCGCGGAAGTGATAGGTTTATAGCTGGTGGTTCAGCTGGTCTGTAAAAAGTTCTTCAATTGCAGATAAGGAGTCCTCTGAAAGCCCCCCCCCTCCAGCTGATTCTGCTCAGACAGGTAAACATTGTTGAGTGAACAAAAAAGATTTGCCTGGGTTGTAAGAGTGTTTGTGGTTTTGTGCGCCCATTCGTCTCTCTGCATCCAAATGACCCCCATACATCAAGTGACATTGCAGTCTCAGAGACAGAACCTATTATGGTTGAGTTAGGAGGAAGGTTCAAGCTGTGGTCATGGAGATGGACATCAGCGGGTGTGTCTCTCCCCAGATATTTGTGGGTATAATTCATGAAGGGGGGAAAGGGAAAGATGATGATGATGATGATTATGATGATGATGTCAGCCAGGTTTGATACACCCTCAAATAATTAGGACAAGATCCTGCAAGAACACAAGCAACCAAAGGGACAGGCCTGAAACTTCCCACAAAGGAGGGGTAGCTGGAAGATCATTTCCAACTGTTATGTTTGCTACATGTGGAGACTATTGGATGATAGAGGCCAGATTTGTGTCCCTGTGTAAAGTGGCAGCAGTTAAAGCTAATTTATGCGCAGGAAGTTGGCTGGTTATTAAACGGAGAAGGCTCGCTCGGGATATCCCCAGCCACTGTGCAGTTTCATCACACAAGGGCCATTATGGGTTGCATTTATCAAATATTTTGGTTTCCTAGCCAACATTTCACGAGTTTGAACCCCTCCAGCGCCGGATTGTTGAGTCACCCTTCGTGGTGAGCGTTAGAGATGCATGTATTGATTTTTCTTTAAAAGGCATTGTACCCAACCCTTTAGGTAAGCTAGGGCAAGATTTTCCTTTTCTTTCAATAAATAAGGGAAGCAACGTGGTATTTCTCGAAAGGAAAGCCTAAGCGATGCCTCAAAGCCCTCCATAGTTTTAAATCGGATGTGGGAAACAATCTGCTCCAGCCTCTTTCTTATCTGGAGGCCATTTATTGCAGTGATCGATCAGAGCCCTTTTTATGGAAGAAACGATAAAACAATTCTCGGCCGGCCCGCGTGGGGATGCGGGTGTGTGCGTGGTTAGAAATCGCCCAATTCCACCTCCTCTCGGATCTGTAAACCACACAAACTGGGCTGCCAGTAAATCTCTGCAGGTCTCTCTCTATTTCTCTCCCCCCTCCTCCTATCGAAATTCTCTTCGCCTCCAGGCCAAGTCATGCTGCTAAATATTGCTGACCACTTTTTCTGTTATGGCTTTCATGTCACTTAGCTATTGAAAGTAAGATGGATTTGTACTATTTCTCCATTCTCCTGTGCTTTCCCTACACCCTAGGTCTACCAGGAGAGGCCATTGGAGGAGAAACGTCACGTGACAGAGGGGTGCCAATGTTATTCTTTAAGGGTGTCAAGACCCTGTCAGTTTGTGAAATAAATATTGGGAAACAACGAAATGCAAAAAGCGACCTACTACGACAGCTCTGCGATCTATGGCGGCTATCCCTACCAAGGAGCAAATGGTTTCGCTTACAATGCTAGTCAGCAGCAATATCCTCCGCCTTCTGCTTCAGCGCTGGTGGAAACCGAGTACCACCGACCTGCGTGCTCTTTGCAGTCCCCCGGCGGCGCCAACAGCACCGGGTCCCACCAGAAGGCCAATGAAATCAGCGAGAGTTGTATGAGGACCCTCACCAGCCAGTCTCTCCAGCCCCCAGTCCTGCCAGAGCAGCCCCAGCAACAGCCTCTGACCCAGCAGGCACCACCACCGCCCCCTCCTCCGCCCCCCTCCGTGTCACCACCTCAGAATGCCACCACCAACCCCACCCCGGCCAACGCCACCAAGAGCTCCATCTTGAACTCGCCCACCGTGTCCAAACAAATCTTTCCCTGGATGAAAGAGTCTCGGCAAAACACCAAGCAGAAAAACAGCGGCTCCAGCTCAGGTAATGGAACAGGGGAGGGTTGGCTGGAGAAAGCAGGAGGGTTCGGTACTTACTAGCACAAGCAGCTGATCCACCACCCGGGCAAAGTTCAGCCAAACTTCTTGGGAGCCCTGCCTGCCAAGTATTTCATGGTGTCAGGAAAGAGGTGGAACTTTCCCCAGCTATTTCACTGGGAAACTGAACCCGCACAATCTCTTGAGATCACAAGCATTATTTTATTTCATTTGTGCATACACACACACACACACATCTCCAGAGAGGGGGGTGATGAGAGAGGCTTCAGTTTGCTTTATGGTGACCTCTGTTCAACTCTGATAAAGGAATGCGAAGTTCCTTTGCTTCTCTTTTCAAGCTTGGACGCCTGTTAGAATCATCTTCAGCATTCCATACTCCAGCCTCCCCCTCGCCCTCCCCCTCCCCCTCGCCCTCCCCCTCCGGCGGCTATCAAACCAGAGCCAGATCTGTACAAGTCCCCGGCCTGCCTTCCACCAGTGTTAGGACTTTTTTTGGCCTGATTCTATTCCAGCAATTAGCCAGCGACCTACTCCTGCTGAAGTGTAATGAGAATAAAATAGCTCATCATGATCTTCAGTCAAGATCAATGCTTTGTTTGATATTCATAACCTCCTTTGATTTTTAGCTCACAGACTGGCAGCCTTATAAGAGTGGGAACAAAGCTTGGGCTTCTTTAGCACTCTGCAGGCAGGTCCATAAATACATTATGGGTGGATTATAGT
The DNA here is from genome assembly GCA_023362775.1 of Charina bottae. Classification (NCBI taxonomy): domain Eukaryota; kingdom Metazoa; phylum Chordata; class Lepidosauria; order Squamata; family Charinaidae; genus Charina; species Charina bottae. Next base: position 31,507,757 of record JALMGJ010000007.1, read on the forward strand.
GCTTATCAACAGTGTTATTACATAAGTAAACCCAAATCGATGAGAAAAGTATTAGCGTCCTACTCCCCAGGCATTTGGCTTCTACTTACCACTTACTTCCGCAATTTATCTTGGGCTGAGAAAGTAGATTCTAAATGTTTTTGCAAATGTTTTCCTCAATGCATTTCTAATGCTGTTACAGTGGAAAATCAACCTAGGCAGGGTTTATTATTCAATATATTCAGTGCTCTATGCTTTATATTTATCTACATATATGTTACGTAGTTTAGAAAACCAGCTTGAACCCATATGTATATCTATTCAATCAGAATAGTAGGAGTAGCTGTTCCAGCCTAAATGCTTGTATTTGGAAATAACTATGACAGAGCCTTTCAGGTAGATATGCTTCAGACTGCAGCCTTATCTCATTAAGTTCAATGGCTGGAAGCTTAAGTACATAAATTAAGCTTAAGCACATAAACCTTGAAAGAACAATTTATACACTTCCAACCCCCCCCCCCAATCAGAGTTGAGAGTAGCGTCAGCAATGGTCTCTCCACTTACATATTGTGCAGAAAAATCCAGGGCATTTTTGAAAACATCCCAGCATTCTCCCTCCCTGTAGGCACAGGGCAATTAAGTAAATAAATAATAAACAGTCTTACCCTTACATGTATTCTAAAATCATTACTCCAGGCAGGCCACTTTTACACTCTAAGAGCAGGCAACAAAGTGTCCTCCAGACAATTTGAACTACATCTCCCATAATTCCACTGCACTGCTTATGTGAGCTGAGCCTGATGGGACTTGAAGTACAAAGCCTCCGCTGGGCATCAACTAGTATATCCCTTTATACTCAGTCACAGATCTGGCCTTGTATGTCTATTTCATTCTGTTCATTTTGATGGGCCCAAATTGGCTTTAAGCCAAGTAATATTTTACTGTGGGTGGGTGTCCCAGGTTACCCTGAGAAGGAAGTGGAGGGAGAATGGATGTTTGCCTTTAGGCTTATATTTTGATTTCATTGACATAAGGTATCTATATTATTGTGCTAATTACATCTTGAAGCTTTACGGGCTGCTTTGAAGATCAGCCACATTCTCCCTACCTCACTAAAGTTAGATTCTTCAGTTCCTTTCAAATGGAATAGATTTTCTTCTTCTTGAAGACCCACATGATACAAACAGCTTCAACTAGACACTCATTCAATTTATAGTCGAAGGCTTTCGCGGCCAGAATCCGATGCTTGTTGTGGGTTTTCCGGGCTGTGTGGCCGTGTTCTGGCAGATTTGGTTCCTAACATTTCGCCAGCATCTGTGGCTGGCATCTTCAGAGGACAGGAGCACAGCTAGAAGATTCTCTCTGTGCCCAAGTGGAGGGTGTGTGTTCCTGCTATAAACACCAGGAACCAAATCTGCCAGAACACGGCCACACAGCCCAGAAAACCCACAACAACCAACTCATTCAATAATCCAACTCGTGTAACAAGCAACTTCTGTGTTGTGGTTTGGGGCTGATGAAGAATAACCTCAAAGTCTGTATCTTTATTTGTGGTGTTTATCTTTCTTGTAAAAATTACATTTCTGGAGAGCTGTTATTTCTAGTAGTTTTTGAAGATTGTATGGCTGTTTTTCTAGAAATGGTTGCCTCAGGCAGTTGTTACCAGATCAGGGAACAATAATGGGGTGGAAGAGGCCAGAACTTCCTTTAGCCTGGTGGCCTTCAATTCTTATGACCCCCACTCTGCAGAGCTGTTCTGTCTGGGGCTGGCTATGGAATTAGAAGTCCAATATATTTGGAGGCCCTGGGTTTGGAAGGACCTGCAATGGAGTGTCAGGGCTCTTCTTCTCATGATAGCTTGCTAGCCCCAGTTTGGGGGAGGACACTGACCATTCGCCATGATTGACTTAACTCTGGATGGTGGACTGGAAGGGCACCACCTTGTACTTTGACTCAGGCAGCAACTGGCCTTTGATCAGCCTTCCTTCAATTTACATACATTTGCTATTATTTTGGGCAGAGTGAGCAACCCAGTTCTAACATCAGACCTCTCAGTGTACTTGCAAATTTAGCAAGTAGTCGTTTATTATTATTATTTCTGGTTGTAGTATGTTAGGTATCATCCTACTTATTTTGTTCTTTGTATGATTTGTATAGGTGAGAGTTGTGCTGGTGATAAAAGCCCCCCAGGGCAAGCTTCTTCTAAAAGAGCTCGCACGGCTTACACCAGTGCCCAGCTGGTAGAACTGGAAAAGGAGTTCCACTTCAATAGATACCTTTGCAGGCCACGAAGGGTAGAGATGGCTAACCTGCTAAATCTCACAGAAAGACAGATCAAAATATGGTTTCAGAATCGCAGGATGAAGTACAAAAAGGACCAGAAGGGCAAAGGCATGATGACCTCTTCTGGAGGACAGTCCCCCAGCAGGAGTCCTGTCCCTCCAGCTGCTGGGGGCTACCTGAATTCTATGCATTCCCTCGTCAACAGTGTTCCATACGAGCCCCAGTCACCACCATCTTTCAACAAGACTCATACGAATACCTATGGCATCCCCACGCCATATCCGGCTCCTCTCAATAACTGCCCGCCTCCTCAAAAGAGATACACTGGGACTGCAGCAGTGACGCCTGAATACGACCCCCATCCTCTTCAAGGCAACGGTTATGGCAATCCACATATACAGGGAAGCCCCGTCTATGTTGGGGGCAATTATGTGGATACCATGGCGAATTCGGGACCATCTATCTTTGGTCTAACTCACCTCCCTCACCCTTCCTCTGCCAACATGGACTATGGTGGGGCAATGGGCAACAATCATCACCATGGACCTTGTGATCCGCACCCAACATACACAGATCTTACTTCTCACCATCCTTCTCAGGGAAGAATTCAGGAAGCGCCGAAACTGACCCATCTGTAATATACCGTTGGTTATATAGTGAATCTTAAAAGCTTCCCAACTTTTTTTTTAAGAAATGGGGGAAAAAAAAACAACTTCTAATCCTCCCCTCCCCCTGCCCAACACACACCGTTTTATTTGCTTCTGGGTTTTGTTCTGATGTGTTTTCTTTTGGTAAAATGCGTTTTCCAGTTTATGTGACGTAGCAATATTTGTTGCTTGAATTGCTCTCTAGTTTCAATAGTGGATATTTATCTCCTTGAACTCTTGCCTTGTGACCTCGCTTTGAGAGTATGCATAGGCTTTATACTCTTGACTTCGACTCTTTTATCAAAACAGGGTATTATGAACAAATTTTCTACACAGACAGTTCTTAAATGTGAATTTGTTCGTATGGAATCAGTCCCACCTGGGAAACATTTTTTATTTTAATTGCACTTCTTTTAGATAACAAGGAAAAAAAAGGCGCTTGAACAGGGGCTCCCTGAGCAAAATGATTAATACGTGTACGTCTTTCAACGTGTGTATGCTGGTGAACTTTCAGATTTATTTATATTTTTTTGCAAACTTTGAATAATCTAAGTGTTTAAATTTTTTATTTATCCCCATCTGTTCATATTTATATATATAAAGATATTAAAAAAATAAACTTCTGTACCCTGAGTATTCAGGAGATATTTACCTGGCTGTATGTTCAATGGCATAGGAAGAGAATAGCATTTGAAAAAGGAACCAGAATTCTTTTATTTAAAAAAGAAAAGAAAAAATGCAATAAAATCTGGAAAACACCACCTCAGGGTAGGAAAGGAAATGGATGTCTGTAGACTAAGCTAAGTAAACCCGAATCTGACAACAAAGAATAATTGATTTGTTCTGAAAATGATACATTCCTTGCTGCTCACATTTTTAAAACTAAATAAATAAATAATTTTTTTTATTCTGAACAATAGAGATTTAAGATACGATCATTTGATTGCCATCCCCCACCCCACCCCCAAAGAAACAAGGAGCGAGAAAGAAGACACCAGGGAACGACTGAGCCCCCTGAGTTTTAAATACACAAATTCCGGATAGCCAACCTTTAATTTCCCCCCCTCTTTCTTCTGCCTGGGCTTTTAAAGCTGCCAAAATTTAAGTAACTATTTCCAGAAGGCACACACGCTCGTCTGTTGCCTTAAAACCTAACAAAGCCTGCTCTAGCACCTTAAAAAGCTGGTCGACCAAGCGTCAGTGTCCTCGAGTCCAGATGCAGAGGGTATTTTCCTGAGTCAGCGCTTGTCTAGCGACCTCCCCAAAGAAAAGTCGGACACGGAGGGCGCTAAGCTGTTCCAAGCTGGAAAAGATCCAGGTTTGTGACTGTGGCTGATTGTCGGAATCTCTCTCTGCAGATGTTTTTCGGGATCCTAGTCCTAGGTAGTCCCGGCCTCTCCGCTTGGCTACGGCGGTTCTTCTCCGCAGCGTGGACTCGAGTCCAAGACGGGCGAGGTGGGGGAGAAACAAAGGCTGTTTCTGGAGGAGCCCCTTCCTTGAACGGAGCTCAGGTGCTGTAACTTCTCTCTGGAGGCCGCAGGCTGATCCGCCGCCCGGGCGCAGGCTGTTCTCTCCTTCGCCCTGTTAGGCGCTTCCTGTTGGGAAACGCGCCGTTCCTTCTCGCCTCTGCGCGAGGGGAGCCCTTGGAAACGATCGGGGGCTTTCTACCCCCACGCTTTCCCTCTGGGGGACAAAATGGACAATCGAGGAGCAATGATAGGCAAGTTTTGTTGTTTTCCTAAAGAGGCGATATTGAATAAGAGTCCGCCGCCTTAAAACGAGCATGTGGGCTCATATTTGCTGTGGCACAGATTCAAGGCACATTTGTTTACAGGCAGATACAATTTATCATCCCAGTAATGAAGAAACGGATTCCGCAACAATAAATCTGTTCGCGCTGAGAAAGAGCTGTTTCTTACAGTCTCCTCCAGGAACTAAGCTGTTCTCCTCTCTGGCTATAGGAATTGAGGAATTGTTATCATTCCGCACATCTTGTTAATCAAATTTCCTTTCACATCCCAGTCTTTCCCACTCTTTCTAGATCAGAGACAGAAGGGGAATTAGAAAAAAAAATCATCTATATAATATCCGTGCATGTATATAAGCCCCCTTAAACACACGCGTACACACATTTTCTAAACAAGCAGTTGACGCATCCCTACAAGATCATTTTTGTCCCCTCAGATACATCTGTGCTAATAAACATGGCGAATCCGTGGACGGAACCCTCCCCACTTTATTTCCAAACAGAGAAAACATGTTAATTTAAAGACATGAGGTTTATCCCCTGTCTCAAATTTATTTAGGAAGACCCCAGTATGTACATATTAAGTATTACATACTTAATATACACAAGGAGGTAGGATACGCCACCACATGATCTAGCTATTTTGTATAATCTCAATAATTTTGCCACCATATTGGTTTCCCTTTCAATCATACTGAATACAATATTCAAACCATATTGGTTTCCCATTATCAATCCTCTTCATTTTTTCACCCAAGAATCTCTCTGGTTTTTTCTTCCCACCATATCTCTCCTCCCCTCCATATCTGAAAAGCTTCCAGTGGCCAGTGGTTGTGCAATTATGCGCTATTCCGCATTCTAATTTTGCATTCCATACTTACTGCATTTTATCTTCGCTTAACCACTTTCCACGTATACTTACAGCTGCGGCTCCAGACTGAAGAGGGATCGCCACATCTATTGAAAAATCAAAACTATTTAAAATATAGTTATGAGATGGAGGAATCAGTTCGAAGCTCCAGAATGTAGCTTTTGGAAAAAAAGATGAGTGGAAAAGGATTGTGGTGTTATTTTTCTCTTCAAAATTAATTGAAGAAAGAATGCATTATATCAATTTATGGCATTCATGGAGCGAGAGCGAGAGAGAAAGCAAAGCCTCTGGCTGGAATGAGGGCAGAGAAACCGACCCTGAATAAGACATATAAGAGAAAGGAAGTGGTTTTTTTCCCCTTTCCCAGCTGATTTCAAAGGCATTTATTTACCCCTTCCCTTCATGCTGCATATATTTTATCTGCACGCCTTCTTACAGAAAATGTGTGTTCTGATAGAAAACACAGAAATAAGAAAGGAAAAAATGCTATTTTTTTTAACCAACGGCAGAGAAAAGCTCTTTGTTCCAGGTGGTTTTTCCATTAGACTGCCCACCGAAAAAAAACAACAAAAAACAAAAACGCAACCCACACAAAAAACAAAAACCCTTCCCAATATCCTTCCCACACCAATTTAACTCACAAAGCCTCAGTGAACCGAATTGCCTCATCCGCCTCCCTTGCTCGCCTTACCTCCTTGTGGGGTTCTTTTACACATAACATACAGAAGCGCGCGCAAGCACACACACACACAAACACACGCACACACACACACACACACACATCCCAGCAACGCCTTTGCTGTTATCATCAATATTCCATAAATAAATAATGAAATAAAATCCTTAGGACTGTGGCTGTCTTCGAGGCAAGTTAAATAACTGAAGTTTCTATCCTTCACTGAGGGGGTGGGGGATGAGGTGGGATCCATTTGGGAAAATAAGCAGCAGCGTCCCTTTTGCTTATTTACTGGAGCTTCTCTCGCCCCCCCCCCCGCTTCTTTTTCGCTGAGCCACATTTCATCTCGGAAAGAGCAAGAAGCTCGAAATGTGTTCTTAAGGGCCAGAAGCTGTCAGGGCATTTTGGCCGAGAAGATTGATCGCGCCTAGGCTTCAGCAGAGCTTTGTTTGAAGTAAAGCAAGAAAATTAAAACAAAAAACTCCCCTCCAACAACATGTATATTTGTAAGGCGCCCTCTTTTCCCCCTCCCTCTCTCTTCTTAAATAACAGTTTCCTATCTGAATTTTATGTTGCAGATTATTACAATACCCCCCTCCCCCCCTCACGAGCTCTCCTTCCATATTGGGGGTTTTATTCGCTCAAAATGAAAAGGGCCTGTTGTTCCTTTTCGTTTTGCTCAGATGCGCTTCATCAGAAGATGGAGCAACCAGTTTATCCTCTGAACCACTTGCGAACAATTCCCAGGATTAACTCAGAATCTTAAAGTACTCAAAGTAGCGTGGTATATATTCGGGTGTCCTTGAAATATATAGGAATGCCACACAACGCTCTTCTCTTCTCTTCTCTTCTCTTCTCTTCTCTTCTCTTCTCTTCTCTTCTCTTCTCTTCTCTTCTCTTCTCTTCTCTTCTCTTCTCACATAGCACTGGCGTCCTTTGCTTCGGAGGAGAGGAAATACCCCTTTCTACCCCTTGTTACTGAATCCCCCTGTTCCTTCCATTGTCTCTCTCTTTCTCTCCCCCCCCTTCGTTTCCCGTTTTACTTGAGGCGATTGAAGAGCTGTTCTGTCCAAACCTTCGGCATTGTTGAATGAGCAAATCGAAAGAAAAGCAAACCAAAAGGCGGTGTCGGTCAAACAATCTTATTTGGACAGGCGGTCAGTTTTACGGCCCTTCCAGCTCTTTGGTCGGTTTACATGATTGGTAATAATTTTTGAAACTCTGATATTGAATTTTGACGTCTTTCCTCAGCATCAAGACTACTTACCTGACCCATTTTTATTGGGGTTAAAGGGAAACAATGAGTCAGCTGATTCCAATGTGGTTTATGTTAATACTCTGAATTGTTCTTGTGATCCACCACTTTTTTTGTGGAACCTATGTCTACGCTCTGAGGGTCTGATGGAAATGCATCTGATTTCACCATCCACGTCGGTCCAGCCAACTCAAGATACACCCGTGACCGCGCCGGACTGACTTCTGCTCCTCTGTCCACGGAAGCGAAGCTCCTGGAGAAATTCCTCCGGCACAATGGATACGTGCCAGGATCGACGGCCAATTGTTCTCTGAACTGTGCCGTCCAGAGAAGTGGAGGAGGGAGGGCGGAGAAATGCAGAAAGATGCCAGCAAACCCCACCTTGTTCTGGTGCTTGTTTTAATTTTAGGAAGTGGTTGTTCCTTTCCTTAGAAGTGGCGGTGGTGGGAAGAAACACAAATAAAATGCAAATCTAAAGCAAGGCGCATCGCTTGGCAACCCTGGCCGGGTGCAACTTTCTGATGCGGTTGAGATGCGGAGCCGGCAATGTCAAAACTTTGAAGATTAATGGATTACTTTGTTAATGACTCAAGGCGTCAGATTGGAGGCGCTTAAATGATTTGTGAGGTGCGAAGCGCTTGCCTGACAGTCCCAAACAATGAGAGGGGAGGGCGCGGGAGGGGGACAAGCGGGGCAGAAGCCCAACAGGGCGAGCAGAGCCGCGGCGGCTGCAGGAGCGGCGGCGGCGGTAGGAGCGAACGGCCAAGCGGCGACCACAAGAGACGCAGGCACACAAACACTCACACACACACAAGCACAGCCACTCACCCCAGATATCATTTCAGATTAGGAGGCAAAAGGGGAGCGGGCGAGCGGCGGAGATAAGCCTCCTCCTAAAAAAAAAAAGTGTAAATAATGCCTCTCCGGCCCCAATGAGGCGTTCCTTCTCGACTTTTTTGGATCAATCAAACAGACAGTGGCTTCTTTTGATTAAAGCCCAAATTGTCATTGGGCAGAGGCAATCATGTGACAGCCAATTCGGTCCAATTTCAACCTTGTCTCCATGAATTCAATAGTTTAATAGTAGCACGGTCCCCATACGGCTGTAATCAGTGAATTAGAAAAAAAACACCCCACGAGCGATCTTCTATGATATTTTTTTTCTCCTTTCTTTCTGTCTCCCCCTCTTTCTCTCTCTCTCTCTCTTTCTCTCTCGGTCCCCCCCCCTTCCCCTTCCTGGGCCTTGCTCCCCCCTCCCCCCTCCCAGAAGCGCTAAATAAGAGGGAACTTTTTCTCCAAGGGGGCTGCGAGTTGAAGGCCATGAATTTCGAATTTGAGCGAGAGATTGGCTTTATCAATAGTCAGCCATCGCTCGCTGAGTGCCTGACATCTTTTCCCCCTGTCGGTGATACATTTCAAAGTTCATCAATCAAGAACTCGACGCTTTCACACTCGACACTGATTCCTCCTCCTTTTGAGCAGACCATCCCCAGCCTGAAACCGGGCAGCCACCCTCGCCACAGCAGCGGCGGCCGCCCCAAGCACAGCCCCAATGGCAACGGCGGCAGCCCAGGGCCAGCCGGCGCCCTCCAGCCTCCGGAGTACCCCTGGATGAAAGAGAAAAAGGCGTCCAAGAAAACCGCCCTGCCGCCTGCTTCGGCCTCCGCCCCTGGACCAGCTTGCCTGAGCCACAAAGGTCAGTTGAAAGACTTTGCTGCGCCATTCCGCTTCCCCCGGTTTGTTTGTTCTCCCCCACCCTCCCCGCTGCCATCGCCTCTCTCTTGGAGCGCTGCCTTCCTAACTCAAGGCGCTGAACCCTGAGGAAGGGAGCTGGCGGCGGGATCCACAGGCAGAAGCGCCCGAGACACCGACCCTCCCTCGCCCCCACCCCAAGCAAAGTTTCTTTCCCCCTAACTTGTTTAGCGTGGGATGATTTATTTGAGTTGGAGGTGACCTCCTCTTGTCTCGCTGTCCTGGAGTTGGGATCCTTGACAGTAATGAAGAGTGATAGATTACTCTTGCTCAGCTAAGCAGCTGATGCATTAATTATAATTTGTGGTATGACTAATATCAAAGTTTGCACGGCGAGGGGAAGGTTTGGGAGATGGAGGCGAAGCAGTTCCTCGAGCTGAGTGGGAAAGGGGTCCCGGAGAGCGGGCGCGCAAGGGGGCAACACAATGGCTTTGCTGCATTCAAGGGCGGCCATTTTGTTGCAGTTGAGATGTTTTTACGCTCTGGAGAGAAGGAGAGCGAGCGGGAGAGGAGATTTCCCACCACCAGTACCACTCTGTTCTCACCAGGCTCGGGTGTCCTCAAAAGGTCCAACTAGGGGCGATTTTTCCCCCCTCCACCCCTTCCATGGCATCTCTTCTAACTGTGGTTGTTTTCTTCGTCAACAGAATCTCTGGAGATCTCCGAAAATGGTAATGGGGGCTCCAGGAGACTCAGGACTGCTTACACCAACACGCAGCTTTTGGAGCTGGAGAAGGAATTTCATTTCAACAAGTACCTCTGTAGACCAAGGAGGGTGGAGATCGCCGCTCTCCTGGATCTGACGGAGAGGCAAGTCAAAGTCTGGTTTCAAAACAGGCGGATGAAGCACAAGAGGCAGACCCAGTGCAAGGAGAATCAGAACAGTGAGGGGAAATGTAAAGGCTTGGAGGACCCCGAGAAAGCCGAAGAGGAGGAAGAAGAGGAGGAAGAGGAGGAGGAGGAGGAGAAATCTCTCTTTGAGCAAGCCCTCAACGACGTCTCAGGCGCTCTTTTGGAAAGGGAAAGCTACGCTTTTCAGCAGAATGCCCTGGCTCAGCCGCAGGCGCCCCCAAGCCTCCACAATGGAGAGTCCCAAACTTTTCCAGTGTCGCCTTTAACCAGCAATGAGAAAAATCTGAAACATTTTCAGCACCAGTCACCCACTGTTCCCAATTGCCTCTCAACAATGGGCCAGAACTGTGCAGCTGCCCTGAACAATGGCAGTCCGGAGGCCCTGGAAGTCCCTTCTTTGCAGGACTTCAGCGTTTTCTCCGCAGATTCCTGCCTACAGCTTTCTGACGCCGCGGTCTCCCCCAGTTTGCCAGGATCCCTCGACAGTCCTGTAGATATTTCAGCCAACAGCTTTGACTTTTTCACAGATACGCTCACCACAATTGACTTGCAGCACCTGAATTACTGAGAAAGGACAGACCTTCAAGCTGCGCCAAGGGTTATGCCTTCTTTTTCTTTTTCCCCTCTTGCCTTAATTTTTATTTTCCCTTCCCTTTGATTTGGTTTCTTTCCCTTTCTCAGTTAGTATTTTCGGTTGTCCTATCTGATGTGTTGGAGAACTACTTTGCCGTTTCCCTGTGGCATTTTAGTTGTGTTCAGTTTAACCTAGCCTCGTTCTAGGTCCTTCTATGAAAGCAATATATATGGCCTGTAAGAAAGTGATCATATCGAATTTGTATCTTCACTTTCTTTTTATTTTTGTATTACATTAGGGTGCGTTGTCATAAGTATTTTTGGTAGAATAAATTCTTGTTTACTACAAGCACCTTTTTAAAATCTCTCTCTTTCTCTCTCTTCATGGATAGCAAAAGTGGCCCCCTCCCTTCCTTTGGTCTGAAATAAAACCAAACAATTTGGTCACAGACCTCTGTCCTTTTTCCTGAGAAAGACATTTATTGGAATGAAGCTAGCTGAAATCATTTACCTCCCTTTCCTCCCCATCCCCCCAAATGCAGTGTTACAATCCTTCTCACAACTTAGAATGTCTTTGACCCTTATTAAAAATAAAATAAAAATTCCCCATTTAATACATATCACACATTAGAATTAAAAACATGGAAACACTGCTTTGGTGCTATTAAAAACACCGTGAGTTTGTCTCACACACCGGCATATATATGAAAGAGAATATTTTGCAAAAGGAAAAAGCAAATGCTTCTAGGAGGATTGCTGTATCTATGCAGACAGATCGAAATTTATATTTATATATTAGTCACTGTGTTTATTCTTTTTTGCGAACCGTATCTTGGAAGGGAATGGTGGTGCGGGGAACCAACAAAGGTACACTTCTGATGGATTTCCCAGCGGTCCAAAGGTCCCAAGAAAAGAAATCTAAAAGAGAGAGGAAATCAAACAAGCCATTTGGTAAAAGCTAGTTATTAACTGTGCAAGGCATATGGGTTGAAAATTGGGCTTAAAGAACAAACGCTCCTGCTGAAGGCGGAGAAAAAGGCTTTCCCAGCAAAGCTCAGTCGAACTAGGTTAACAAGTGTACATTTCAGAAGACCTTTTAGCTATCCCACCAAAGCACATAAAAAATGAAGAGGTCCCTCTAAAAGTGCTGTTAGTTGAAGGTGGTGTGTGTGTGTGTGTGTGTGTGTGTGTGTGTGTGTGCATGCATCCTCTAGTCCAAGTTAAATCCAGCTCATTCGTACAGGTTGATGTGTGTTCTTTTGTGTCCTACAAACTAGCAGCCTGCGATAGCAGATGCGGTTTGTTTTCCTGGCGTGCGCGTCTGTGCGAATCTCTCTCTCCCTTTCTCTTTGTAAGGGTGTGTGTATGTGTTTGTGTGGCTACATAGGCTTGGAGATAGAAAGAAAACGGTTCAGGCTTTGCAGGCACGCATTTGCTAGTGCCTGTGCTCCGGGTGTGTTTATTCTGGTGGCAGACTGCTTCCCTGTTTTGCAACCCGTGTAAGTGGGGTGGCGCTGAACTGCGTGGGTAATAGCTGGAAGGACTGGATGCAATTCTTCCTAAACTCATAAATCAAACGCTTTCTGTGAATGAGAATGTCATCAAAGAGATCAATTGCAGGAACACATGCACAAATAAAAATCCTCTTACGTATTTGCTGGGGTAGGGGGATCCCCGTCTAAAACCATTAAGCTTGGAGGCGGCTGGTCATAATTCATTTTTTATTGCTCTGTTAAAACAACTGCTTGGCTAAGCTTCAGGTGCGGCAGGGAATCCCCTTTCTTTTCCTTTTTTCCCCTCCCCTCTTCGCCTAGTATGAAGGCCGCTCTTTCGGGACGCAACATTTCCTTCGGAGAAGCACGTTTTGGTTTTCCTTTATAGGCGCTTTAGTTTATAGGCAAGCCAGCGGGTCTGTTAGTCTGGGGAGCCTCCCGTTCCACTAACAAAGAAACCTCCGACACTTATCAACTGCCCCCAGACCCGAAGTAGATTTCCCCTTGAGACCAGAACTATGCTGAGAACATACAGTTCTCACACACACAAAGGGAGAGAGAGTGAGAAAGAAACCCTAAGACTCCGGGATGTAAAGGTTTTCGGGAATCTCTTGGAGTGTCGAACCAACCGACAAACGCAACAACCGAATGGCTTTGCTCATTCGGAATACCGGGAACAACCTCGCAACAAAGGCGTCTGCGAGGGAGAAGGCGAGGGGGGGGGGGAGGATCACGTCTTCAACTTCGCCTGGGTGGAAAAGGCCCGAGAGGTGAAAGTCTGCAGGGGACTCTGCCGCGTGTTCGAGAGTCGGGTTGGAAACTTTGGTAGCTGCGTCCCAGCGAGGGACCACCCCCCTTCCTTTCTCTCTCTCGCCCCCTCCCAACTCGCCCCCTTCTGCACTCTGGCAAGCGGGGGGGGGTGGTTGTGTTGGCCTCAGAATGCAAAGCTCTCGGGTAGAGACAGCCTGACAAAGGGGGAAAGCTCCTTGGAACAATGGCGGAGAAATAGAAGGGAGAGGGTTGAAGAGAGCAGCGGGCAGAGGAGAGGAAGAGAGAGGGATAGAAAGAATGTTTGCAGAGAAGGGGTGGATAGCTAGAAATCGGGCCAAGAATAAAACTGTTCCAAAGATCTCCTCTTATGGTTGGCGTAAGGAAGAAGGCCTATTTCTATTTTCAAAGGCGATTAGTTTTTCTAGCAGGGAACATGAAATCTGCGTGTACCTATGTTACAATTTTTTCTTTCAGCTGTAATGTAAACAACGCCGTGCGCTACTGATCTGGCTAGTAGCTCCATTATTATCCATCGAATGTGCTTCCAATTCGTGGTGATTAAGCTGTGGATGTTATTCCAAATCATGAAAATGAGGGTGGGGGCCGCTTGTATTTGCAATCTATGCCTACTATACTCCCCCCACCAGCTAAACTTTAAAGTGGCAAAAGTGATCTTTTCTTTCTTCTTCTGTTCCTTAAAGAGAGAGACCTGAGTGTAGACAGCAAACTTCCAATCAAAGGCGCTTTTTTTTATTGATTGGTAGCTGCACACCGGAACTTAGCTCTGCCTACAAAAATGCCAGAGACCTTCTTCTAAAACAATTAAGGACGTCTTTACGTGGCTCATAGCTAGATTCAGTGCAGGCTTACATTCTGATCAACTTCTCCTGGGTCCCAACTTTCGTTCTTATCGAAATGGGGACATTAGGTTAGCAGAAGAGCTAACCTAAGAGATGTAGCTTTTTAGAAAAGAAAATGGCAATCTAATTAGATAAAGACTAGAATAGTATCTGGCAGTGTGAGTGAAGTAATACTAACTAGCTAACTATTTAGAATCGGTGAATCCAATAATACTATCTTGCTAATAAAAGTGAGTTAATTCTAACTTGATCATAAGCATAGAGAGGGGGGAAGGGCCAGCACTGATGCTTTTGGCCTCTTTGAAGCAAAAGTCCCCAGGCCTTTTTCATGTTTGTTTTGTTTTATGCCTGGCAACACTTAAATTTCTCCCTTTCTGTGAATATTAAGTCCCGGTGAGAATTTCTGTCTTTAAAAAAAAAAGTCCCCTCAAAGCACTTAGTAGAAAATTGATCCTTCAGCCCAGTTCTAAACTCACTGAAAATTCGGGGAAATTCTCCCCTTCCCTGACTTTAATGGCATCTTTCCAAGAAGGAACTTGGGTGGGTGAGAGGGAAGCAGAAGGCAAAGAGAGGGGCGTCGCTTGGAACGCCGGCCCTTTTGTGTTCCCTCGTCCTCTGCCGCAGCGAAAGGAGTTCAGCAGCGTAGTGAGAACGACTCCCGGGCCGTTGTCGCCCCGCAGCCCCTTTCCTCAGTCTCCTCCCTTTTAATCGCGGGGCATGGCCCTCCAGTGTTGGTATTTCAGGGAACATCCTCCTCAGTCTCGTGTTTTCAAACCGGGTGTGTATCCAATGGGAGGGGAAAGGAGGGAAGGAAGAGGCAGGCGAGGCCGCGCGTGATTGGCAGAGGGACGGAGGTCGAAAAATGGGGGAGAGACAGGGAGGGAGGAGGCCGAGTGTTTGCACAGGCGCTCTGCCTCTTCAGCCGCTGAGCTGGGGAGAACGGAAGACCGCTGCTAATGGCAACCTTTGTAAGCGCTTCCTTTCCGCACCGAGCGGCGTCAAGCATCAGCAGAAGCGCCTGTGCCTCAGCCCAGAGCCTTGACTTCAACCCAGTCGCCTCCCTCCCACAGCCACCGCCCTTCCCGGGCATTCAGGGCCCGCGTCCGCGGCGGCAACAATGGCGCTGAGCCTTATTTCCATGCAAATAGCCGCGGGAGGTTGGACTAAGCGCCGTTAACTCTTGCCGGTTCGCCCCAGGCTCGGGCTGTCTTGAGCTGAGGGGTGGGGGCGACGGGGGGCGGGAGGGAGCCCGGCTGCCCCTTGCTCGGATGGTCGCCTTCGAACCAGGCGGGCCTCTGGGCTTCTCCCAGCACGGGCGCTCTATAGCTGGGAGCGGGTCCCGGAGAAGTGGCGACCGATCTGAGGGCGAGCGCCTTTGCCTACCTGCAGAGCCAGGCTCTGGGTCCTTCAATCCACGCTGGAGCAGCCCCCTCCGGCGGCTGCTCGGTGCCTTCTGCTGCTATTGCTGTTGCGGCCGCGGCGGCTGCTCCAGGTTGAGCGCCTGGGCGCACACTGGCTCGCCGGCCCAGCTCTCCAAGCCCAACGCGCTGGCCGAGAAGGGAGTGGGAGGGAGGGAGGCGGCGGCGGCGGCGGCGGCGGTGTCTGCGCGTCACCTTGATGAAGGGGCGCTGAGAATTTAAATGCCACAGCCAGGGTGATCCATCACCAGGAAGGAACAGGGCAACTTTGGCAGCCGGAGCAGCCATTGGCTGCCGCCCTCACGTGGTCGCCGCCTCACTGTACATTCATATCATTTTTCTTCTGGCCCCCATGGAGGAAGTGAGAAAGTTGGCACGGTCACCCAGGACTTCGAAGAGCCGGTCAATCGGTGATAGATGGACACGGCGAGGATGAATTCCTTCCTCGATTATCCGGCCATCCTCAACGGCGAGTCCACCACTTGCGCCTCCCGTGCCTATCACCACCACCGCCACCACCACCACTCCGACCATGGGATTACAACCACCTTCCAGTCGTGCGCTGTCAGCGCAAACAGCTGCAGCGGGGACGACCGCTTCCTGGTGGGCAGGGGAGTCCAGATAAGCCCCCATCCCCACCACCAGGCTGGTACCGCCTACCAACATCACCCCAATTTGGGGATGTCCTTCTCGCACCCCAGCTGCGGGCCCGGCTATGGCGCGCAGAACTTCAGTGCGGGAGGCTATGGCCATTACCCGCTCAGCCAAGAGGCGGAAATCAGCGGGGGCTACCCCCCGTGCGCTCCTACTCTCTACTCGGGAAGCGTCTCTTCCTCCATGGTCCAGCACCCCCAGAGTTATGGTGGGGGCGCAACCAGCTCTGCGCAGTACCTCCACACCTCTTTCGGAGAGGAGCAGCAGAACTTAACCCTCACGAATTTCAGCCACCCCTTGTCTCCTCTCCACTCCACCCACCCAGAAAGCTGCGCTTCTCCTTCTTCAGAGGCTTCTCCGCCAGCCCAGACTTTCGACTGGATGAAAGTGAAGAGAAACCCTCCTAAAACAGGTTAGTCCTCACCTGCCCGGTTAAGTCACTCTGGACTTTGAAAAGCTTTCTGCAGGCCGACCTGGCCGCCCTAGATACCAGAGGGAAAGGGGTGCTTGGGTCCTGAAGGCAACAGGTTATCCTAAAGTGGACGTCGCAGTCGCACTCTGCGATTGCGCCGCCGCCGCGTTAAATGCTCAGGCTGAAAGGTATGTGCTCCCCGCTGGCTTTGAAGCAACCGGGTTTGCCTGACCTACCCAAGTTGCTCTCATCAATATCCAGAAGCCAAGCAGGGTGAAGTTAGTCCCTACTAATTCAGATAGGCCTTGCTACGGAATAAACAGGCATAGAGCTGGCCCAGAAAGCATCTTCTTTCGCACCCAGCCTGTGAAGTTTGCCTTGGGGCCGCGCCCCGATAAATGTCACCTATCGATCAAGGCCTTGAATGCAGCAGGCTGGGGTTGTGTGACTTGTCCCTGTTGTTGCCTTTTTCAGGGAAAGCTGGAGAGTATGGCTATGTGGGTCAGCCCAACACAGTTCGCACCAACTTCACCACCAAGCAGTTGACGGAGCTGGAGAAAGAATTCCACTTCAACAAATATCTTACCCGAGCTCGCAGGGTGGAGATTGCGGCCTCTTTGCAACTCAATGAAACCCAGGTCAAGATCTGGTTCCAGAACCGCAGGATGAAACAGAAGAAGAGGGAGAAAGAGGGCTTGCTGCCCATCTCTCCGGCCACGCCTGGAAGTGAGGAGAAGGCAGAGGACTCCTCCGAAAAGTCCATCTCATCCCCCTGCACCCCCTCTCCCGCTTCTTCTACCTCAGATACTCTGACTACCTCAAATTGAGCCCCGCAGGTGCTACTCATTCTTCACTCCCTGCCCCCCCCCATGCACACCCCTAGAGTAGTTGATGGTGTCCCAACCCTACTTTTCTAAAGACTGTAGTGGGATCCCCCACCCCACCCCTCTCTCACCAAGCTGGGTTCCAGATCGAATCTCCTCTGACTGGCCTCCTCGAGCAACTGACACCCCATCCTGAAACGTGCTGGAAGCAAATCTCGCTGGTTTTCCTGGGACCTTCTTCCAAATTGGTGGGCATAATCCAGGACTACTGAGTCACCGCGGGGAGGGAGAAATAACAGGGAGGGACTTCTTCGTGGTGTAGACTGATATCCTTGAGATTTAGCTAAGGCTAATTATGGCTGGATTAGGCCCCAACAGTTCAGGATCACAGCCTTATTAACAGACTGAGGGTGCCCTTAATTCAACAGCAGGCTTCCCCCCCCCCCACCTCAGTGCTAAATACAAGGATTTATTTATAGGTTTCCCATCTCTAGACTATTTGTGGGAACAGTCGAAAAGTGATTATCATAATGATAAAGTTGAGAGACCAGAATCAAGTCGCCAGAGAACATTTCTGTAGGCTTTCCTCCATGGTAGTGACAAAGAGGTTCACAATTCCAAGAAGAGATGCACTATTGAAAGCGTTTACATGACTTCTAAAAAGTTCATGCTTTAATTTAATGTACCTGTTTTTTTCGTGTGTATGAGTTGTTGGTTGTAAATATTTTGTCCAAGAGATTTATCTTTTTACAGATTTTCTAGAAATGTTTAGATTGATTATGAATTTAAAACAGGGTGGTTACGTTCTCAAAACTTGATTCGATTTTATAGCGAAAAGTGAAGTTGTCACGATCGAAAATGTGTTCAACTCAATCAGATACCTCAAAAAAAAAATCATAGACTAGTATTCTTCCTTCAAATGCATTAGATAAGAACGTTGAAATTGCACTAGATTTTTAAAAAAGAAACCTTGCTTATTAAGGTCTGCCCATCCCCACCATTTCCTTTCCCCAAATCTCTACTGGGTTATTCCCGACCCAAAATTATTAATCAGAAAACGGAGAGACCAGGCCTGCTCCCGACTTCCCATTTATCCTTCCTTAGATTTCTCAGCCGAACATCTGAAGGTGGTAATTGGCCCAAACGAATGTATATTTCATGTGATTCGTGTTCGGAACTTTGCATGATGCACAAAGCTTTGATGTACTAAGTTAACACTGAGTTCTATCAGTTGTCTTTTGTGATCGAGTGCTTCTGATATTTTCTGTACAATCATTCAAGGTTCTGAGATTCTGTTGGGAAAAAAAAAAAGAGGATGGAATCCAGAGCAGGATTTTACGGGTCCTAGAAATCTCTGTAATAAATATACTCCTATAGCGGGCTCTTATTTGCTTTGGTTCTTTACTGGAAAGGGAAGCCTGTGGCTGAGGTTAGGATTCCCAAGCAACCTAGTTCAGGCCAGAGGGTTTCAACAAATCAGCCCTTGCTTTCTCTCCCACATTTGATCCAAGCTGAATTCTTGCAACCTTTACCTTCCAGGACCTCAAGATTAAACCCAACAAGATCAGTGGTGAACCTAGAGGGAACTTGCTGATCTTTTGCTAGGAAAAAGAAGGGCGATGAACCCAAACCCAGCTTTTTTGGAAACACCGCGGTGGGAGCTTCCTGGGTCAAGTGCTAACCTTTTCACCCCGAACTGCATATTGACCTATGTGTAAACAAAGTCCTCTTCAAAAGCAGAAGCTGTCTTCAGCTGGTCTTGCCTTGCATCACAAGGCAGCAGTGAAGAGGGTCATATTTCCTTGTCCCTGCGGATCCAAAGAAGCCAGCTTCCCCCGCTGTTCTAAATCACCAGAAAGATCTCCCAGGCACAAACTTTGGAAGGCGAGCCGGGAGCGGGCGAGAATCAGCGGGGGGGGGGGGGGGGGGGGGAAGAAGAGCTCCTCTTCCTGGAGTGCCACCCCAGGCAGTCCTGGAACCCCGACCAAGCTCCCCGCAATTGGAAAAACTGGTTTGGCGGGGAGGGAAGATAACAGGTACTTGCTGGAAAACCCTGGCAAAAGTACACTTTTTATTAAAAAAAACTGTAGAGTCAATTCACTCAACCGACTTCCTTTCATTAGGATTCCTACCACTCGTAGCATTTTTTGTTGTGGTTGTTGTTCAGTCGTGCATAAAGTAGCATAAATATGGGGTCGTCAGGAGAAAGAATGCAAATCACCGCTTTCATCTCACAGCAGCCGGTTTCGGTTTGAAAATTGTGTTGTTATTACGATTTCCATTTTAAAAAACGCCGTCCTCTGCAGCTTCTTCAAGAGGCTTTTAGCCAAAAAGCAGGACAGGTTTTGGGGGAGCGCGCGCGCCCTAGCGTCACCGGCCTTCTTCCTCCCGCAACGTCAGTGTGGACAAGCCTTGATCTGCAGCCACTCTGGCCCTACCGTCAGGCAAGGCGAAGCCCCGGGAGAGCTGAGCCCGTCCCCCAAGGCTTTCCGCCACTTCCAGGCAACTTCAAAGCGGGCGGAGACCCGGCGTTCCTTTCACCCTGGGCTCCCTCCGCCCCCCGCAGCTCCTCTTGGCCTCGTTGCCTGCCTTAAACCTTCCCCTTTTGTTGATTAGGGTGAGGCCCCAAAGCTAGACAAATGGCATTCTGCCAAAGGCTTTCAAGTGGCATCTACATGCCAATGGGGAGGGCGAGGTAACCTTTCGGAGCGCTGGGGCTTGCTAAACCACCTGACTTTTCCACGGCCCTTCTCAACCTGGCTGGAGGAAAGGAAGGGAAGAACAAGAGCCTGGCGCCAGCTATTTTAAAACACCTTTCAGAAGCTCCAGAGGCGCCCTGTGCCCAGCCTCGGTGAGGGCGGGAAGGAGCGCTCCGGAGAAGGGCTTTCCTATTTCAGAGGTTTCTCTGATCAAAGCCTCCCCCAATCTGGCCCTCCAAATGTGTTTAACTGTATCTCCCATCACCCCAGCCACCCCCGGGGTGGTGTCGGGGTGGAAAACGCTGGCCTAGAGGATACCGGGTATCAGAAAGCTCTTAAGGTATTGTTAAAAAGCATTGCTAGCCAGGGACACTTACTGGAGCCAGGACCACCTTATTTATGGAGCCATCTTTCAAGAATAAATAACTCATTCCCAGGTACACCTGAAGGCATTTATCCCTGAGTAATCTCTGAACCATAATTTTCCAGGAAATGGGAAGTTATATCTCTGGAATAAATCACATAGAATAGAACTGACTCGAAGCCAATTAACTGCAGAGGAAAAAATTTGCCTTCGCAAAGAAGTGACACAGATTTCCTCAACAAGGTTTGTTTTAGAGATTATTGATCAAAAGGTCCATCAACCAATTCGAATTGTTGACATCTCTCTCTCTCTCTCTCTCTCTCTCACTACACACGCACACATACACAAACACTAAGTAGTGTTACTTCCAGGAAAATGCGTATAAGATTTGAGTTTAATTGACTAACTCAATTAATATCAATGTGGAAAGTCAGAAAACTGCTCCACTGGAGAAGAAAGATTATAACGTTTCCTTTAGACTAAGTAGGAAGGTGTATTTTGCTTAAAAGAGAATGTGTGTAATCTTTGACAGCGATCCTTTCAGTGCCCATTGCTCCTTTCCCAATCCATACAACTGAATTCATGTGATTCAGTTAATTGATGGATTAGTCCCAACCATTAATTGATAAATACCCATGAATTGATTAACACCTCTCTTCTTTACTGAGGATAGAATTTGGGATAGGTCCACCCTCACCTACCCATTGCACGCCAATGAATAAGAAGTATTTCTTTAAAAATTGCCTTTGCATATCCAATTGGGATTAATTAGGCTTGACTTTCTTTGGGGCAAGGTAGATCCTTTTTTTAAAAACCCTGAAGCACATTTTTGATGTTCACCCTTAAAGTTTGGTTTCAGAGGCTACACTAAGATGTTTTCCTCTAGGCAATCAGATTGAAAGCAATCAATATTTACTCAGTCTGGAAAAGGTTGTTGAAAAGGCAGCGAACAACAAACTGCTTAGCTGCTCACCCTGGTTTAATCTCAGGTTCACCGAAAGTTCAAGCAGAAATGAATTCAGTGATGGGTCACTTTAGAATGAGTCCCAGTGGTTTATCTTAGCTCACTGCTAAAGGCAACAATTATTTATACATACACAGATACAGACACGTGCCTGCACAGTTTTCTTCCAGCCGCTTGTTCATTATTCTAAAGATAACAATTTTATCTTTATTTAATAAAAACAACAAAAAAACCTTCAGTTGTTCAGCTAACATCTTTCTTTCTCTTCTCTTTGTCTTCTGCCCATCCTCTTTATTCTTGTTTTTGCTCAGCTTTAATTTTAGTGAAAATCCATGCCAGTTTTCAAAATGAGAGAAGGATGCACCATTTCTTTACAGCAGTCTTTTAAAAAGATAAATAAAACAAACTTTTTTTCTGGGAAGTGAAAGTCCTGTTGATGTTAGCAGGAAGTTCTCTTGAAGCATTTTTATTTTTATTTAATATTCCCACCAGGTTCTGCAACCCTGTGAATATGAAAGACTTTGTTTTTCATGTTTTAGTGCTTATAGTGCATTGGCTTAACTGGGTTGAGGACACGTGTGTATGTATATGCACGCACCAGCAAATTTGAGTTCCAAAGCTCGCAGGAAGGGACCGTGGGATTCCACAAAAACCGAGCATTTGAAGGTGCTGCACGTTGTGGCTAATTGCAACAACTCTTCAGAGGTCAGAGTTCACCTAATCACTGCATAAATGCATTCTTAATGGGAATTTATTAGCCTCTTTCTAGTGGCAGATCACGTTTGAGGGAGAATCTAACTTTCATTAGCATATTGGTTACTAGAAACGACCAGACATCAGCCTGGTGGCTTTGCATTTTCTGAATTATTGAGCATATTTAATAGTTCTGTTTATTCTAATGCTCTAGCAATGCTTAAAGTGTCCAGAGACTTACACCTATGTAGATGATAAATAGATGATAGACAGACAGACATGTCTCTCTGCATGTTTATTTGAGAGGAAATTCAACTCGGGTCTAAGCGTAGAATCAGATAGAGACAGATCTGCGGTGTCCCACCGAGACTGTTTCCAAAATTCATCTTGGTAATAAAATATATGATTTCTTGGGGTGGTGACTGTGTTTATATAAATACCCATCTGTAAAATAATACCCCCTTAAGAATAAAAATAAAATACCAGTAGCAATAACGTACACGGAGAAACTGGAAATACTGAAAACGTAAAGAACATGTGCATGACTAAACGGCGGGTGAACGCGCCTGGTTTTTGGATACCTCGTACAATTAAACCAACAACAGCTCCGTAGCCTTCCCTTTGCTCGCTCCCCCTGCCCGACATCCCTGTGGTCTCCAGGTACACTCCGCGGCTGCTTTCCGCGGTTCAAATCCCCCCCTTTTACGCCTAGGGTTGGCGTGCATCTAACCTCTCCCGGGTCCTCTTTCCCCCGGTCTCAAATGCAGGAGTTCGGTGGGTGGGAAAGCTTGGGCTCCGCCGAGGAAGGCTGGTCTGCCCACTGGAATCGGGGCTTCCAACTTGCTTGCGAGGCCCAGCCCGGGACTTTCAATTCATCCCAGCTGTCCCGTTTGCTCGGGAGCTGCCGAGGGAGGTGGGGAGCAGAGAAGCGGGTCCTCTGGGGCTTCCAGCGCCTCTGCTCTGGGGTTGATGCTGAGCAAGACCTCTGGGCCAGCTCCGCCTTTAGCCTCCCTTTGCCCGGACCCTTAACGTCCGGACTTAATCTAACCCAGGCCTGATTACCTTGGGACTTGCTTCCAAAGCCGCGCGTTAAGGGCGGGGGTGGAAATCTGCCTGAGCACAGAAACAAGTATCTTCTCTGCAAGGCACTGACCATTCAAGAAAAGCAGATCCCACCGCGCTTCTTGCGCTGGAAAACATCCGGAAGGCATTCCTTCCATAGAAAAGCAGAAAACTGCATTGGGTGTGTCCGTGCGCGTGTGGAGAAAGAGGAGAGACCGGGGTGAGGAAACTGCAGCGGGAGGAGACCCAAAGTAATGTCTAAACGCTTGGTCGGTGCGGCGTCCCCAAAGAGCGCAAGTGTGTCTTTTACACAAATTTATGGCTGGCCGCCCGACTATCTGACGCTTTACTGCCATTCACTTCACGGAACGAAATCGGCTTCCCCCCTAACTTCTTCTCGCAACTAGCTAGTCTATGGGGCTCAGCAGAATCAATTTCTTATGGGTGGAAGGAAAAACTGACAGTCTAGTAATGTCAGTAGTTGGACCCGGAAGTAATCTGGAAGATCAAGTCCTGCTCCAAACTGCTGCTCCCCCTCTTTATTTATTTATTTATTATTATTATTTCTAACTTATATCACCGCCATCTCCCCCCACAAGGGGACTCTGGGCGGTTTATGATGCCCCTTTAGCCGGGGCATCGCAGGAATAGCTTATAGACTCCAAACTATATAGCTGTAAAGATGGGACTTCTTTATAGAATTCCTCCCTCTCCCTTCTTCACGGACGAATCCAATTTTAGGCAACGTTTCTAAACCGTTTACTTCTGTCTTGATTTCCAATAAAACGAGTTTTTCTTGCCTTCTCTATAATCCAGAATTGCAGCATTTTCAAAACTACGAATTACCCAAAATAAAATGGCATGTTATTTACAAATAAAAAATTGCTATTTCTGGGTAACAGAAAAAAATAATATGGGGATTGGAATATGGAGGTATTCTTAAAATCTTAGAAGCTTAAAGAATGGCATTCTTTGGGTACCGGACTGAAACAGAGGGGGAAAGAAAATGGTTTGAGATGTTGCTTGGGCTGGATCTGCTTTGTAGATGGAAAATAAAAAATAAAGCAGTTGTGTTAACTGTCAAGTACCAACCAAAAAAGAAGACAATGACAACAGGAAATACTGAGCTATTATTTTTTCCAAGTTGCCAGTTTTATATTTGTAAATTAAGTAGATGTTCAGAAATAAATGAATAAAGAAATATATCAAAAATAACAGGCTAACACATTCATTCTTCACATAGCATCTGTATAGGAGTAGCTCCTTGTTTGGGTATTTAATCCAATTTTACAGGCTTTCAGGATTATGAAGAGTGAAGCCCATTTCTTGGCAGCAAGTGGCCAGAGCATTGTTAGACTGCTTAGCCCCAAAAAACACATATCTGGGTGTCATCTGGACCAACATCCCAGGAATATACACATTCCATCTTTGCTTTCCTTGGGGCTTAATCATATCCTATTGAAATAACCTTGAAATCAACCCTGACTGCTCATTGGAAGGACAGATGCTGAAGCTGAAGCTCAAATACTTTGGCCACCTAATGCGAAGAGAGGACTCACTGGAAAAGACCCTGATGCTGGGAAAGACTGAAGGCAAAAGGAGAAGGAGACGGCAGAGGATGAGATGGTTAGATAGCATCACCGATGTAACGAACATGAATTTGAGTAAACTCCGAGAGACAGTGGAGGACAGGAAGGCCTGGCGTGCTATGGTCCATGAGGTCACGAAGAGTCGGACATGACTAAACGACTGAACAGCAACAACAAAAATTGAAATAACAGAGACCAACCTCCAGCATCCATGAACAGTGTGTTCTCTGCCTTTCATTGATAAGAAAAGGACAGTGTCCTGACACCCATTGATATGGATATATTACTTTACAATTGCTGCAAAAACAACATTGCTTTGATTAAGCCTAAGTTAAAAAAGAGGGAACCAGAAGGACATTAAAGAACTCCCTCCCCAAATAGGGGGCTCTTTCCAAGTTAATCTTCCAGACTAATCTCATTATACAACTCCCAAACCAAGAGATTCTATGTTATGTTTGTGCTGGTACTTCAATTTAC
Organism: Charina bottae; assembly: GCA_023362775.1. NCBI lineage: Eukaryota > Metazoa > Chordata > Lepidosauria > Squamata > Charinaidae > Charina > Charina bottae. Next base: position 31,532,672 of record JALMGJ010000007.1, read on the forward strand.
AATCAATGTCTGATAGAAATCAATGGCAGACTGCCCTTGGATTTCAAGCTGTGATTGGCAGGTAAGCAGCCCCACTTTCTTGCATTCTCTCTCCCTCCTCCCTCCCTCCCTCCCTCCCTCTCTCTCTCAGATGTAATACCTCTTATTCAAAATGTCTTATGGTGTTGATCTTGACAAAAGTCTTGTGTGTAAAATCTTGATTCTATTCTCATTTAGCAGCTGCAGAACCCAGAAAGCAATCTAGTTTAAGGGCAGAGAACAACTTCATCCAAGTTTCCAAGTCCAGATGCAGATTTATGCCCTCAGGATAACCCTATCACTAGTTCTGCAAATCGTAAGAGATAAAGACATGAAAAAGTGATCTCAGCACATTGCTCCCTTCCATTTCAATAGTGGGCAAAAGTCAAGAGATCCCATTTGCAAGCCAGCAACCAGAGAACCTTTGTTTAAATTACCCCCTCCCAACCACCCCCACTCTCTCTCAAAATCTCTGTGAGGTTACATAGGTCTAGACTTCAAATAAGAGATGAAAGAATTGGATCATTCTCCTATTAAAAATAATTTGAAATGATGGGATATAAGGTCCAACTATTTGGTATGAGATTTCACTGGCCAAATAGACAGTTATTAGTGATAGTGGTGGTGATGATGGTAAAGAATCTATGCCATGCCTGTGAATCTTCTGGACTCATGGCAGCTTACAGCAACTACTAAAATAGAATAGAACGTCACACAATAAATAAAAGTAACACATTACCATATGCCACATGAACAAACCAACAATATAGTAACTAAGAATAAACAAATAACATCTGAATGAAGATGGCAAACAGTCATTCTCGAAAGGCCTTCTAGGAGAGTCTGACCTTACATTTCCAGAAGGCCATCAGAGATGGGGCCAGTAAAACTCTAGAGGGAGGCTGTTCCATCATGTAATTACCATGAGAGAAAAGTAATGCTTCCTGGGCTCAGCCCCCATCATTTCATGGACATGGGGGACTGTGAGCAGCTTCTCCCAGGAGAACCTTCTTGGATGAGTCAAATCCAGCTGGAGAAGGCAGTCTTGCACATTCCCAGGTGCAAAGCCATAGTAAGCAATGTATTGTCGAAGGCTTTCACGGCCGGAGTTCAATGGCTGTTGTGGGTCTTCCGGGCTGTGTGGCCGTGTTCTGGAAGTTGTGGTTCCTAACGTTTCGCCAGCATCTGTGGCCAGCATCTTCAGAGGGCAGGAGCACATCTGTGTGATGTGATCTCTGAAGATGCTGGCCACAGATGCTGGCGAAACGTTAGGAACCACAACTTCCAGAACACGGCCACACAGCCCGGAAGACCCACAACAGCCATAGTAAGCACTTTGAATTGCACCCAGAAATTTTTTGATAGCTAATGCAGGGCCAGCAAGATAGGTGTAACATGATACTAGTGATAAATGCAAGTCAGTAGGCAGACTGCTGCATTTGGGACCCACTGAAGTTCCCAAGTAGTCTTCAAAGGCAACTCCACGTAGAGTGCATTCCTGAGGTCTAATTGGTCACAAGGGCGCGAGTCACTGTAGCCAAGTTACTCCTGCTCCAGAAAGGGATGCATCTGGTGCATCAGCCGGAGCTGGGCAAAGTCCCCTCTTGGCTATAACCTCCACCTGCCTTTCTGGTAGTAACTGTGAGACCAGGAGGACTACCACGTGTCAGACCTACATCCTCAAAGGTCCGTGAGAGACAAGAGTGGACTGACATGTTCTTGGACTACAACTCCCATCTTCCTTGACAATGGTTTGAAAACTGTAGTCCAACCATATGTGGATGTCCAGAGGTTCCTCAAGTTTGATTTTAAAATACAAATTGATTGAAAGATGAGCTAAAGAGAGATGGAGGGATAATTGGGCAGATAGGGAAGAAACAGTTTCCATAGCCATTTTATTGTTGGACGGTATATTTACTTTTATACAGTTTGTGTTTAAAGTGGTGACACATTGCTACTATTCCCCTGGGATATTTTTAAATAGGGCAAACAGTTCCAATATGAAGTATAATTATATCTGTGCTTTGGGAAGGATGAATCTGTAGACTTCCATTTTCAAAAGCATCAGATCCACGTGCTTTCACTCAACCCTGAGGAATCTGAAATAGCCAACATTTTTTACTTTTAAAAGAGAGGGGCTATTGTAATAGTTTCCCCTCTACCCCTGAGCCAATTTGTATAGAATGAATATAGTACTGTTTATGAGAACCAGTTTGGTCTAGTGGTTAAGGCACCAGGCTAGGAATCCGGAGATCTTGAGTTCTAGTCCCGCCTCAGGCATGAAAGCCAGCTGGGTGACTTTGGGCCAGTCATTCTCTCTCAGCCCGATGTCAGGCTTGGGCAACAAGCCAGTTGGCCAATTCCTGTCACAACCAATGGATCATCATTGAGACCCTGCACCTGTGGGAAAAATGCTAGGAAGGAAAAAAAAAAGAGAATATAGTACTGTATTGAATCTAATGTGGGAGTAGTAAGTTATCACTGATTTAAATGGTAGCTGTGAAATGCCTCATATATACTTCATGTATCAATTTCATTTCTTTCCCCCTCCCCCTCCTCCTCCTCCTCCTCCTCCTCCTCCTCCAAATCCTGCCTTTTTAAGAACCTTGGCTTAAAAAAGCATCTTACTCAATCACTCATACTTCTATTTCTTCATCCTATTAATATATTCATTGCCCAAACTGGAATAACTTTTCCTCCTTTCTTTCACCAATACCTCGGCCAATTGAGCACCCTAGGGAGAAGCTTTTGGACGTGCTCTCAAGATCTTGTGATAGGATAGGAACCCCTTCTGTGGTTCCTTGGTGACAGATGCTGGTATTTGCAGAGAGGTCAGTAAACAGAGACTTGGACTGGACATTCTCATAGCCCCAGATGTTTTTCATCATTTCCTATCAAGCTACAACCAAACAAAGATGCATCTTTCTTCACACAGTTCATCTTCCTTCAATTTCAGCCTTCTTCCAGCTCTGGCACCGACATGAATTAAGAACAGCCAGGTGGAGAAATTCAGCAAAATCATCTATAATACTTCTTGGAACAAGACCATCTCTCTCTCTCTCTCTCTCTGCTATCACTTGACATTGCTGCTGCTCTCTGCCAATATTTAAATTGTGGGATAAGGAAGATGATCCTGAATTTGAATAGCAGAGATATTCCATTCCTATCTACTATATGACCAGAATTAATAATTCGTTAAAATACTCTTTCTTTTGTTAAGATCACAGGTTTGATCTTCGAAACTTTACAGGTAGATATATTTCTGGCATATAAAATCAGGCATTAATTGAAACCACACTCTTGGGTATAACAAGAATCCTAAATATTAATAATAGTCCTTAGGGGAAACTTCTGAAATTGACAGAAATGAAAAAATAAAATAAAAGCAAGTCCTTTACAAAATACTTTCTGAAAGCAGATAAAAGCCTGCCCACTGAATATGAGGCAGAACAATGCCTCCAAATTATGCATTCATAAATTAATTGTGCTTTTCTTTGGCTTCAGTCCTACGTACATACATACATTCCATTCAATCATGTCCAATTCTTGGAGACTGCCTGAACAAGTCCGTGCAGTTTTCTTGGCAGGTTTTTCAAAAGTGGTTTGCCATTGCCTCCTGCCTAGGGCTGAGAGAGAGTGACTGGCCCAAGGTCACCCAGCTGTCTTTGTGCCTAAGACAGACTAGGTCTCCCAGTTTCTAGCCTGATGCCTTAACCACTGCACCAAACTGGCTCTCATATACCTATTACCTGAAAGTAAAGCCCAGTGAATTCTCACCTAATTTCACAATTATTGTCTTTCCTTGTGGAAGAGTCTTACTTTTTTGATCCCCTTATCAAGGAGCTTTAGAATTTCTTTCTAATGTTGTGTGTGTGTTTAACTTACTCTTGTAGAATGGTGGAAGGTGCTGTTGTTACTTTTGTTTTCTGGTTTTTCTCCCTCTATCGCTCTATCATCTCCCTGGCTGTTCATGTTGCCTGATCTGAATAAGCTCATGGGAAGAATTTCCTAGTTACATCTTCTCTTGACATTCAACTGAAGCATAGAGAAGTGAGATGATTGCATGATGAGAAACAGGGTATTTCCACACACTTCCTGGAGAACAAGAGCTAAGGTAACTGTAAAATATGCAGTTAGAAGTTTCTTGTCTTTTGGAAGAGAGATGAAGAGCTGTTTTCTTTTCTATTAAACTGAGTGAGAATACTTGAAAAGTTGCAGGAAAAAAATGTAAGTGCATGTTGGCAAAGATGGATATGGGATTAGGTCAGCAATGGCAGTCGCTGGGTGTTCTTGCTTTTGGGAAAGGAAAAGAAGTATTTCAGAGCCATCAGGCAGTATGAGTATGGAGAAATTTCCAACACATGGATTCCAGGTTCATGAATTTCACCACAAATGCCAAAATGTCAAAAGCTGGCCTTTGTCTGCCAAACTTTTAAAACTTGTATAGGCAGACAATATTTTTGCAGAGTTTCCTTATAACAGCAGGATAAATCTTTAATTTATAAAATTATAGGAGGAAAGAAAATCTTTTCCTCTTCATGCACTTTTTGGATGCATGTATACAACAGCCTTGTTTGTATCTTTACATAGATACTAAACCTCTCAGACCTAAGTACTGTATATTTAATCAACATTAGTGGAATTTACTTTTAAAAATTGGTCCATAGAACTACAGTTGTGGAGAAAACAGATGCACAGGGACACCACACATTCTCATGACATAGTCGTCATCATCATCATCATCATCATCATCATCATCATCTTCTATGGACAAAGACTTCAGCCAAATGTAACCAATAGCAGATTCTCATGTACTTCAAAAGCTTGGAATTTGTGACAACTTTCCCTTCCCAAAATAATCTAACAAGGATTTAGTAATTGTTGTCTGAAAAGTCTACTTAGAGCAGTGTCACCATGTAACTAGATGTAATCAGCTGTGACTAGAAAGTCTTTTTGTGTAAATGTATGTGTACCTTAGGGAAAGCCAGCTAATACACTATTAATAGAGTTGGACATGGACTTGCCATTTTATAGCATACCATTCCCACTCCAGGGCACGACACCTTGATTTGTCTCCAAGGAGACTATAGCTTTGCTTCTTTGGGGATTTCAGTATAAAAAAGAAACACTTCCTAGGTATGTTAGCAGATTACTGGGCTTGATTTCTGTTTGGGGCACAAACCCTAGAGACACATTTTGCTGGCAGAGGTCAAGATGTAGACATAGAGATCCTGATAGTGGAATGAGAGCTGACAGGCTCCTACAAAGAGATCAGAAAGATGAACTCCAGAGCAAGTGTCATAAAACCAAGGGAGGCAATCCCTTTGTTGTTGTTTCTGCTTATTTAATAAACAGACATCTGAATATATATATAACATATAATTAAAAATATAATGTTACTCTTGATTTTCAGGTGTGTTTCTGAATACTTGGGATTGATCTTCAAAACCACCTCCTTGTTCAAAATGCAAAGAACTTTCGAAGAATGGATAGTATCTTGGCTGACATGCTACTGAGCTAACTAAAAGCTCCTTGAAGGGTTCCTATTTATACAATGGTTGATGAACCCAGTTTTCCAGATAATTTGACTAAGGAATTCTTTGAGCATGGTAGCAAAAAAAATTGAAAACTATACCTCTTTAATTGCAAAAATTATATCTAGTCCTTCAGACAGATCCAGTGTAAAATGTACTATGATATAGGAGGAAATGCCATACATATCTATAATTGATTGGCTGACAGATGTGCAGAATGATAGAGTCACTTACACAGAAATAGATAAAGTGAATTTGGCATTATAGCATGTACATGCAATATATTTCCTCATTCAATTTAGCTATTGTTGAGAAATTTCAATACATGTGCATAAGATAAGAGGTAGATTTGAAATAGTTTTGTCTGAAATGGGATTTCATATATTGATTATTGGAAAAAGAAATCATAAGCTTCAAAGGATAGAAGTCATTATTTTGATATAATATGTATTTTGAAAATTAATTTTAGAGATTTTTTTAGAAATGGAAAATAGCTTACATGTGACTGTATCAGTATCTAAAGTTTTTTTTTTAAATTGTTGATATTCTGGTGTAGAGATGTTCCCAACTTCTTTAAATCTGATTTTTAAATACGGCATAATCATGCAGTATTGGAAAGCCAAAGTATTGCATTTTATTGATCCAACCATCTACACTGTACCTTACATAGGGGCTCACTGCTAATAACAATGCATTGAAAGCTCTGCAACTTCCTTAGTTAGACATGCCAAGGAGTAAGACAAGATTTGAGACTAACATCTCATACATGTTTATTACAAGGGGAAAAAAGACAGTACGATTGACTTAGTGGAGCTCCCTGGTAAAGGCATATAGTTTACAGCTTGAGGCAGCTACTCAAAACTGTTGAAGATTAATTCATTTATAGAGAAGGTAGCCATATTTGCTGTGCAGTAATAGAATATAAGAAGTGCCTGCTGAAAATAATCTGTGGTTTTTGTTGTTTCAGAAATAGTACTTTCTTAATAAATTTCCTCCTGCCGGCTCCTCTCACAATGTTTTCCATTCAGTTACTCTGGTTTCTCTTAGGAGACTATAAATTACTATTACAGTCTTTCCAGTCATCTTCTTCTATAAGGAAAAGATATGTGTGAACCACAAAGGCATGTGAAAGCAGGCTGCAATGATGAGTGGCTCCCCCAGGAATCCAGCCCTGTTATCCACACATTAGTGTTGACATCTGAGGCAAAGGTCCATGTGTAGAAGTCTATGTATGAAAGCGCCTCTGCTTCAGACTCCATGTTAACATATGAAAGTTGGTGTAGAGCCACAGGTGTAACTCAGCACCCCTTTCTACATGCTTTGCCCCTTCATGCAAACATAATGCTTCAAGGAATAGCACTCTACTTGCAACTGTACTTGTGGTATTGAAGCTTCTGCCACTATTGAGCGGAGCTAATGTGGTGGCATGGAACATTTGGGCAATGACAGAACTATACAAGTTTTCATGGATCATCTTTTGTGAGGAGAAGCATGATGAGAATTGAATGGAAGTTGATCTCAGTCCTGTGAAGGACAGGAAACCCAGAGATGAGGTTGTTTCAGGATAAGCAATAAACTGGGGAATTAACATAAAGGAGAGAAAATTAATCAGAAGGGGCGTGGTGGCTCAGTGGGTAAGACGCCAGGCTTGTCGATCGGAAGATCTCAAGTTCGGAGGTTCGAATCCCTAGTCCTGTGTGCGGAGTGAGCTCCTGCACTAGCTCCAGCTCTTGCCAACCTAGCAATTCAGCAAATGCAAGTAGATTAATAGGTACCACTTCAGTGGGATGGTAACAGCGTTCCGCATGCGTCATGCGGCCACATGACCGTGGAAGCGTCTTCGGACAATGCTGGCTCTTCGGCTAACAAACAGAGATGAGCACCGGCCCCTAGAGTCGGACACGACTGCACAAATGTGCCGGGGCAACCTTTACCTTTTAGGAATTCCTGCTGACTAGATCTTGCTTCTTAAGGGCTAATTAATACTATCTGTATTATGTATGTTATTATATATGTATGAAAGACAGTTAAAACTGGAGACAATGTCAGTTACAGTCTTGCTTGTAGTTGTGTTTTCAGACTCCGACTGAACATCCCTGTCCAGATTTTTAGGCACTGGGCTAGGCATTGTGCCTGTTTTGTTAAAATTATACAATACTGCCTTTGCTATTTCTGAACCTTGGAATGGACTTAGACAATACTTGTTGCTTCTTCTCTCCTGTAGCTCTTTAGTGTTCCCGATCCTGGTTTGCAGACCATATTCTTTGCACCCATTTGGATAGGACACAGACATGATTAAAAGAAACTCAGAAAATATCAAGCTGTTATAAGATAGGTCCAAGGTTTGGGCCCAGTTGAAAACTAGCTATATATGATATCAGTATTTGCCCAAGAATCTTTACAAGTCTAAATACAATCTTTCTAATATGTGTGGACAACCATTGTTACTGAAAAGTCTTAGAATGCAGTTATCAAGTGGTATAGGCTTAATTTCTGGGGGCAAGTGGTTAGTAGACACTGGGAGTGCTATTTTCTTGTTTCCCTCACAATGTAGAGACACCATGCACATCATGCAAGCCTTCTGGGCTGATCTTATGTATATATATGCAGGGCACTGGATTGGGGAAGGCCAAAAAAAAAAATTAAGCAGTGGCACCAAAACAAACAAACAAAAAAAGATGTTAGGAAACAACTGATAGAGGGAATATGAAATAGAAGAGAAACCTAAAGAGTAATTCAGACTGGAACATTTTTAGCTCACCTTTCTTTGAAGGAGCTCAGAGTTACTTCTATGGTTTTCTCTACACTTCATTATCACAAAACTCTCTTGGCTAAAAGACAACGACTGGCCAAGGAGAGACCTGTACTTGAGTTTTCCTGATTCTAGTCTTGCATTTGAAATCAATGTATTTGTCCAATTTTTTTAAAAAAAGAAGTTGGACTATAGAATTTACTGGCAGGAATGGAGTAGACAGACAAGGGAGTTATAACTAGTTAACCTCGGAGTTGCAGGACTTACTGGTCTGCCTTTGAGACCTGGATTAGATAATCTGGAGTTCCCTGTGCCCTATGGACTATAGTTGCCATAAGCCTTGTTCATTGGTTCTGCTGGTTAGGACTGAAGGGACCTGTAGATCAACGAACTCCAGGAGTTGCTAGTTTGTCTATCCCTGATCTAAATCTTGCCAGACTATTTATTTCATATGATGCTTCTACGGTCACTGCAATCCTTTGTTTCAGAAACCCTCATGGGGATGAGAGGACAAGGGCTGAACTTGACACATTGATTTAAATTAAAATCTTAAATTAAAATCTGGCTGCCTATTTCTCTCTCCTATGTACAGTAATTTAGCTAAATCAGGGGATCAAGGGATGCACAATTTTCAGCCACAACATGGTATATAATTTCTGAAAGCCTTGGATGCAACCCCAAAAGTCCCTTCAAAATTGCAGCCAAACTGTAATTTTCAGTGTTACAGGAGAATATTATTAAATATATTAGGACAATCATATTCACTACTGTCTTAATTAAGTTGTATTAAATTCTTAATACAATTTAAAGTTTTGCCTTGGCCCTACCCAATTTTAAAGGTATGTCCTTCTAGTTATAGATATGTACATGTATAGATATACGTACATACAGTATATGCATATTTGCTGGGCAGAAATGCTTTTTCAAAACACTCCACTGAATTTGTTGGCAGAGAAATTGGACAGACGATTTCTCTGTATCTCTCTGAATTTCTCCAGAGAAAATTCTCCAACAAATTCTCAAGGGCAGGACCTTCCTGCAATGGTGGGAGTAGCAAGTTTGCGATGTACATTAAAAAATGGGCACAGTTTCAATTGCACTGTAGTGGCCGCCATCTTGACTTTTTTGACTGTACCCTGTGGATACCCCTGGTCCAGCTTCTATGGAATTCAGCAAGTTGGGCTTCAAAATGCCTTGAGGAACCTAGATGCTCTTACCTACAATAGATAAATGTCTGATTAACACTGCTAACAAAAATGACAAGCCAAAGAAACATCATATCATGAAGCATGCATAAATTTGTAATTAAGAAATACAGAAAGTTTGGAGAACCCCACAGTTCTGAAGAGAATTTATTCCAATGAAAACACTCAGTGAAACAGTACTGAGATACTAATGTCTTCTCTTCCCATAATTCTTCCCACTGCATATGTTTGCCGGAGTAATAATTAACTTTCCACTTTAAAAAGATGGATTCCTCTCATTGTTCCCTCTTAAAATCATCTTTGCCATTTGTAATGTACCTAGAAACTGTAATGGATCTCCCCCCCCTCCGTTCTTTTTGGCATATTGCAAATACTGTAGCTGTTTTGTTAGTGATACAGGCACTTATATTATCATAGATTTACCCTAACATGAGCTATACTGAACTTTATATAAACAGACTTCAGGATAGGTTTTCAGGAGTCCCATGAAATGTTCTTCTAAATTGCATCTCAATGTTATGATTATGGCTATAGTCATCACTGGAAAGCATCAACCTTTTAAGTGAGATAAAGGTGATTTAAAGTGCATTTGTGACTCTGGCAATGAGTTGACAGCCATCTTTAACCAGCTTGACCTGGGAATGACCCCGAGCTCAGCTGGTGAGGAGATAGTTCGGTCTATTATGGGATAAAGTATCATATGTCTGACAGGAGGCAGAGACACATTATTCAATCACAGCTGAGTGAGACCACAAGGCAGAATTTCATTTCATTTGACTAGCAAAGAGTACATTTTATTTATTTATTTTGCTTTAGTTCATTTAACAATAAGTATTCTTCCTCACAAATGGAAAGACATTCACATTTGTTAAGCGTTTATTTCTAACCTTAGACCAAAATAAAGGATCGCAGTCCCAATTGCATATAAGCAGGATAATGCACAATGATAAATTAACCTGGACATACATCTTTCATTTGGCTTCTCCCTTCCCATGTGGCTTTGACTAGTTATCTGGGTCTATTAATGCAGTCACTCTCAGCAGTTTGTCCTACACAGCATATATATTTTTGTCATGCACAACAATTTCAGAGGTGGCATAAAAACGACGTCTTGAAGCCAATAGTATTAGTAAGAGTATGATTTGTCCAGATGCCTGTCTTTAATTACTGCATTGGTATGTGAATTCTCTCCAAATGAGTGTAAGAAAAAAAAGAATCTCTCTCTCTGTCATTTCAGTGATGTATCTCTTATTAATTTATAACATTTTTTTCTTACAACTTAAGGTTCTCCATGTTAATTTTCCAAAGAGATCCACCAAGTTCTTTGTAAATCCACATAGGAGACTGAATCTGTAGAGTTCAGTCCTATGCAGGTTTACTCAGAGAGTAACTCTATTGAGTTAAATCGGGCTTAATTTATAGGTAAGTAACAGAATTGCAGCAGCACAAGACCATTTCTATTTTTTAAAAATTGCCCTGCTGAATTACATTTTATGAAGAACACAACTGATTAGAATGAGATGGAGATTTCTTATTTGATGTACTTTTCTAGGCATTGCTCTATCTTTGAACTCACCTAGCTTCATATATTATCCAGGCTGCTATTTAAACTTTAGATTTCTCATTATTATTTATTTTTATTTATTTATTTTTCAAATTTATTCCCCGCCCATCTCCCATGCAAGGGACTCTGGGCGGGTTACAATAAATAAAATTTAAAAACTATACAAAATATCTCACAAGCGTAAAATAAATAAAATAAAATCCAAGATGGATTAGGACCCGCAGAATGGATCATGGGGCTACGGGGCCAGCCAACCCCAGGAGGCACTACCACCTCCGTCGTCCCAGGCCAGGTGGCAGAGCCAGGTCTTAAGGGCCTTCCGAAAGGCCAGGAGGGAGGGGGCCAGTCTCACCTCCGGGGGCAAGATATTCCATAAGGCGGGTGCTATCGCAGAGAAGGCACGCCTCCTGGACCCCGCTAGATGGAATTCTCTTGTTGAGGGGGTCCGAAGCATGCCCTCTCTGCATGCACGGGTGGGGTGGGCTGACGTTATCGGGACGAGACGGTCCCTCAGGTACCCTGGCCCTATGCCATGTAGGGCTTTAAAGGTAATCACCAACACCTTGAATTGGACCCGGAAGCAAACTGGCACCCAATGCAGCTCGCGTAGCAGAGGTGTCACATGTGCCGATCTCCTGGCACCCATAACTGCTCGCGCATTATTATCATTAATATCATTATTAAAGTAATTATCATTGTTTTAGCAAAAATATTTTTTTTATTTGTTAAATTTATATGACCGCCCAACTCCCCCAATGGGGGACTCTATAATATAGAAGAATTAATTATTATTTATTTATGAGATTTATCTATTGCAGTGTTTCTCAACCTTGGCAGCTTGAAGATGTGTGGACTTCAACTCCCAGAATTCCCCAGCCAGCCAGCTGGGGAATTCTGGGAGTTGAAGTCCACACATCTTCAAGTTGCCAAGGTTGAGAAACACTGATCTATTATCTTAATCTGGATGGCCTCTAGTCCATGTCGGTCTTCCTATTTCTCTCTCCATATTGGTGAGTACTTTCTACATCTCTGGCTTTTCTTTTATTGGGATCACTGGTTTACTATATTAGAAGTAATCACATAGATCAGGAAACATTGACATATACAATAAGTAAAAATAGAGAAATTTCTCCCCCACTCCAAGAGAGGGAGTGGTGGTGGAAGTCATGTAAAACCCTGTACATGGGAGCATGACCCTAACCTCCATATCTCTCTGCTCTGGCAGCTTACGGGAAGATGGACTATACATACCATTGTGATAGAGCAAGCACATGTCTGCAAAGCCCACCCTAATTCCATGATAACCCCCCCCAAAGCAGCATTGTTACAATGAATGATGTATACACTCTTTTGGGTCATTCATATTCTCTTAATTCAGTATTAATACCATATGCTTTTAAAAATGTGTCTATACCAGTAAGCACATTTAAGAACTGTAACTTCCTTCATCATGCATGCCCAAGCATGTACATAATTAATCCAATTTAAAATCTGGATTGGTTCACTTCCCTCCTTTCCAGAACCTTATGTGATAAGATCTCTTTATACTGTATATAAGGCTGGTTTTGATTTGGTCCAGTTGCTTCCAAAGAGAAAATGACATGAAGTAGATCAGAGTGACTTCATTAAATGGGTTCACACTATGAAATTAATGTGAGGCATTAGAACAACTCTGAGATAATAACAGTTCTGTCAAATGCAGAACTGCGGGTAGCATTATAATCTTGCCATAACTTTCTGCAGAGATTTATCCACTCTCCTGGCATAGTGATGCTGCTTCTTAACTTAGAGATAGTGGTTTATGTGCCAAAAACAACAGCTTAATATAAAAACGGCAGCACTTCCTCCAAGCTAATAGAACTTTACAGGCCAACACATTTTAAATGAAAAACAAACAAACAAAAAGTCTATGAAGGTTCTCAGTCATCCAGGTGGAATTGTCTGTAGCTTGAATCATGTTAACTGGATTTCTATTTTCTCAGTGGAAACGTTTCGCTCCTTATCCAAGTCTGAGCAAAGTTTCCCTTACTAACTTTGCTCAGAGTGAAGAAGCTCCTTGGATAAGGAGCGAAACGTTTCCACTGAGAAAATAGAAATCCAGTTGACATGATTCAAGCTACAGAAAACAAACAAACAAAAAATCTGGCAATAGAGCTCCAAAGTGGTTTTGGATTTAGGACTCCCCTCCCCCAATCTAGCTACATAGGTCCATTGGCATCATTAAAGTGGTGGTGGTAGAATTATGTTTTGCTATTCAGTTTTTCCTAGTTGTGCCTTCTCTTTTTGCAACTTGTGACGGCCTTGAGAAATTTTAAAGAAATTATTTGAGAAGCTCAGCTAGAGAACAGGTTTGTTGAAAAAGTCATTCAAATCTGATTTATCATTTATTGAAAGCTGTGTATTGCTATAGAAACACACAATCTAGGACCACACGTGGCCCTGAAAAGCCTTGACTACGGCCCACAGAGGCCGCCACAAGTTGTTATTGCATTGTAAATGTTTAATATATCAGAAAGAGAAAATTATTAAATATATGATAGAGAATAATCATATAAACTAGAATCACTTTTAATTTATTTTCAAGGGTAATGAAATGAAATCCAATTCATTTTTGTCCTAGACTCATTCACTACTTTTGAGAACGCACTTTGGCATACCATCCGGGGCCAAGGCTGACTCTCTGCCACGAAAAAGTGGCACACTCGTTTGTATGGAACATCCTTTGCATTGAATTCTAGGTACAATGCCATACTCACTTTTCAATACAATGAAAATTGCTTCAGTTTTCAGTGGTTGATGTTTTAACAAGCTCGTTAGGAAGCTCCAGGCCTTCTAGCAGGGGTTCTTCCCCCTTCTGTTGATCCCTGCACCTTCCTACAACCTGTGTGGCCTATGTAGCATAGCTGTGCAATGGTTCATTGCATTTTGTTCAGAGTAGTCATTCACATTGCTAAGGATCTCTTGTCACCCTTACAAATGACCAAGAATTAATTCATGAATAAAAGAGGGAAAGTGGCAAGGCTTGGAAGCCATTTATTTATCATGCCTAATGCTTAGAAGCAGCCTATTAAGAAATCCAGAATTAGTAAAGTGGGATGCCATTCATCAGTTCCAGTGATGCTCTCCTGAAATTTCATCTGATGAAGGGGAGAATAAGGTAAAGGTAAATGTTCCCCCCGCAAGAGCCAGCGTTGTCCGAAGACGCTTCCGTGGTCATGTGGCCAGCATGACGCGCGCGGAACGCTGTTACCTTCCCACCAAGGTGGTACCTATTTATCTACTTGCATTTGCATGCTTTCGAATTGCTAGGTTGGTAAGAGCTGGGGCGAGTGCGGGAGCTCACTCCGTCACGTGGGGCTGGGGATTCGAACCTCCGAACTTGCGATCGACAAACCTGGCATCTTACCCGCTGAGCCACCACGCCCCATAGAAGGGGAGAATACCCTTAGAATAATAAGGATAAAGCCCTCCTTGAACATGCAATTATTTATGGGCCATGTCCATAAAATTGCACCCACGCTGAAGTGACCGAGGCTATGCTTTTGAGGACCTTAGTTAAGAGGGTGAAGACCTGGCTTCTGAGGATAACCCGGCCCATGCAGGAAGGTCTCCCTGCCTGTATCTCTATAATTCTAGTGAATGACTGGTGTGTTTGGCAAGGTTCTAGACAATTCTGCAAAGGTGGAAAGAATAACTTGGTTATGGGTGACGATGGTGTGTTCAAAGTGGAAGGGATCTCCCAACGTCTGGGATCCTTGGAGATGAGACATCAGTAGTCCTTTACATGCCATGTAAAAAGTGACAACAACTTGGGGTGTACGAATTTTTTTGATGGGCCCTTTTGCTCATTTTGCAAAATACTCCTTCAAATGGTTTGACTTAGCTTTAGTGACAATTCCCTATCACATCTCTGACTTTCTATACAATCCTATAGGCACTTACACAGAACTAAGCTCTACTGAATCCAATGGGAGATACTTCTAAATAAATAAGGATTATACTATAAATTGCACTCAGTTAATTAAAGTAACTTCAATATTAGATTTGCATTCAAAAACTGATTTTGGTACTGGTTATCTTGCAGCTTGATCATAATTCTGCAAGAATTGGCTTGTTACATTAAAGTGGCATAATCCTGAACAAATGTATCACATTTTTGTTTGTTTTAAATTGTAATTTGAAATATTCTTAAAGAGATTAAATTTAAGCCATGGTATTGGGAATTTTTTCTGCGTGACGTTCTCTTGTATCCAGAGTTAGAAAATTCTTTATAAGAAGTTTCTTTGAGCACTGTGTTTGATCCAAGCACAGGTTTTGAGCTTTATGTTAAATATGACAAGAAACATATAATAAAAACTCACAAAACTGGCACTTATAACAGCCAGGCATGGAATATCTTTCTAAGCAAAGATCCCATTTTAATGAGTGTTTAAAATGGATTTTCTTTTAGTGCCTTTATTGTGATAATATGGGCACACATTTTAACTGGCAAATAATGATAATCCCTATTGAGAGTAATATGCCCATTGTTGTCATAATGGATCTCCTTTCACACATTTAACAGCTTGAAGGTACACATTTTAGGCACCATAACTTACCATAATTAATCTTTATTACACCATTACTGCCATGTACTCATAAAACGCAGAGCCCATGTAGGAATTTATCACTTATATTAATGAACATGCCAGAGCCCTGCTAAAATTGCAGTTGAACTTGTTTTTAGAGACACCACGCACAAACAATGAGCAGGACAAGCCAGCTGCAGGACTTGTCTACTGCGTTGTTATAGTAAAATGCATCCACGTAATAAGGCTACCGGAAAAGCTGTTGCCTTCTGCTTTAAAATTAATTAGTTTCCTAATAAGACAATATTAATCTGCCAATCAAACTCCGATCTTGGACATTCAGAAATTCATTACCGTCTTCAGCCAAGTATCTTTTTACTAATAAACATCACATTTGTTAGGTCAACCAACTTCTTCATTATGTCTCGGGAATAATCAATCTCGTATAAAGCAAAAAAAGGTCTGAAAGGGTTTCCTTCTAGCTGCATTATAAAGATCACATGCACAGCTCAACTAAGAAGGATGTGGACTGCATTGTCTGGAGCAGACACTGTAGTTTTGGTCTACAGTACCTTCTATAGGTATTCTAAGAGAATAAAATAGAATATAGGTATTCTATAGGAGCTGACTGTGGCTCAGATCATGAGCTTCTTATCGCAAAATTTAGGCTTAAATTGAAGAACATAGAGAAAACCACTAGACCAATCAGGTATGACCTAAATCATATCCCTTATGAATATACAGTGGAGGTGAGGAATAGATTTAAAGGATTAGATCTGGTAGACAGAGTGCCTGAAGAACTATGGATGGAGGTTCGTAACATTGTACAGGAGGCAGCAACTAAAACCATCCCAAAGAAAAAGAAATGCAAGAAAGCAAAGTGGCTGACTGATGAGGCTTTACAAATAGCTGAGGAAAGAAGGGAAGCAAAAGGCAAGGGAGAAAGGGAAAGATATAAACAACTGAATGCAGAATTCCAGAGAATAGCAAGGAGAGATAAGAAGGCCTTCTTAAATGAACAATGCAAAGAAATCGAGGAAAACAATAGAATGGGGAAGACTAGAGATCTCTTCAAGAAAATCGGAGATATCAGGGAACCTTTTGTGCAAAGATGGGCATGATAAAGGACAAAAAAGGCAGGGACCTAACAGAAGCAGAAGAGATTAAGAAGAGGTGGCAAGAATACACAGAAGAACTATACAAGAAAGATCTTAATATCCCTGATAAATACGATGGTGTGGTCACTGAGCTTGAGCCGGACATCCTAGAGAGTGAAGTCAAGTGGGCCTTAGGAAGCATTACTAACAACAAAGCTAGCGGAGAAGACAGTATCCCAGCTGAGCTATTTAAAATCCTAAAAGATGATGCTGTTAAAGTGCTGCACTCAATATGCCAACAAATTTGGAAAACTCAACAGTGGCCACAGGATTGGAAAAGGTCAGTTTACGTTCCAATTCCAAAGAAAGGCAATGCCAAAAAATGTTCAAACTGCCGTACAATTGCACTCATTTCACATGCTAGCAAGGTTATGCTCAAAATCCTACAAGCTAGGCTTCAGTAGTATGTGAACTGAGAACTACCAGAAGTGCAAGCTGGGTTTCGAAGAGGCAGAGGAACTAGAGATCAGATTGCCAACATTCGCTGGATCATGGAAAAAGCAAGAGAGTTCCAGAAAAACATCTACTTCTGCTTCATTGACTACGCTAAAGCCTTTGATTGTGTGGATCACAACAAACTCTGGCAAATTCTTAAAGAGATGGGAGTACCAGACCACCTTACCTGTCTCCTGAGAAACCTGTATGCGGGTCAAGAAGCAACAGTTAGAACCGGACATGGAACAACCGACTGGTTCAAAATTGGGAAAGGAGTACGACAAGGCTGTATATTATCACCCTGCTTATTTAACTTATATGCAGAGTACATCATGAGAAATGCCGGGCTGGATTAATCAGAAGCCGGAGTTAAGATTGCCGGGAGAAATATCAACAACCTCAGATATGCAGACGATACCACCCTAATGGCGGAAAGTGAAAAGGAACTAAAGAGCCTCTTGATGAGGGTGAAAGAGGAGAGTGCAAAAGCTGGCTTGAAACTCAACATTAAAAAAACCCAGATCATGGCATCTGGTCCCATCACTTCCTGGCAAATAGAAGGGGAAGAAATGGAAGCAGTGACAGATTTTATTTTCTTGGGCTCCAAGATCACTGCAGACGGTGACTGCAGCCATGAAATTAAAAGACGCTTGTTCCTTGGGAGGAAAGCTATGGCAAACCTAGACAGCATATTAAAAAGCAGAGACATCACCTTGCCGACAAAGGTCCGTATAGTTAAAGCTATGTTTTTTTCCAGTAGTAATGTATGGCTGTGAGAGTTGGACCATAAGGAAGGCTGAGCGCCGAAGAATTGATGCTTTCGAACTGTGGTGCTGGAGAAGACTCTTGAGAGTCCCTTGGACTGCAAGGAGGTAAAACCAGTCAATCCTAAAGGAAATCAACCCTGACTGCTCATTGGAAGGACAGATGCTGAAGCTGAAGCTCAAATACTTTGGCCACCAAATGCGAAGAGAGGACTCACTGGAAAAGACCCTGATGCTGGGAAAGACTGAAGGCAAAAGGAGAAGGGGACGGCAGAGGATGAGATGGTTAGATAGCATCACCGATGTAATGAACATGAATTTGAGTAAACTCCGAGAGACAGTGGAGGACAGGAAGGCCTGGCGTGCTATGGTCCATGAGGTCACGAAGAGTCGGACACGACTAAACGACTGAACAACAACAAATTCTATAGGTATTATAAGAAAAGAAAAGAAAAGAAAAGAAAAGAAAAGAAAGGAAGAGGGGGAGAGGAACAGAAATGGAAATTAAACTAGAGAGAAAAGAAAACAAAAAAGGATAAAACTATTTTTGTTACTTGGGCTTGTTAGGTACAAACATTGAAAACAGACAGAAAGTAAATATGAGTGTATGTAGGATTTGGGATTCCCCCACCCCCACCCCCTTCTTCAGGTTTGGAGCCTGAGTGAACACCTTTCCCCAGGTGGTGAGCAATTTTTGGAAATCATAACCTGTTAAATATAGATTGTATCAGTCTGAGCCATACTGCCTGCAAGTATGGATCCAATCCCTGATTAAAGATGTTGATTTTAAATAACTGGAATTATACACAGCCAGAAATTGGCTCTAATTCAGAGTAGTTGCCACCACCCATGATAGCTTTCTGGTATATGTAAGAACACCTGGTTTTATATTAAACCTGACCTGCCTCAAGCAATATGGATCTTGGGGAAACACTCATAGAATGGGGAAATTGGTGCAGCAAATGGGGGGGGGGCATTTTTCACATGGCACCCAACTCTTTTGGGTGATTCCCAGAGCTCCTTCTGACTGTGCCAGCAAATTTTACCAACATAGTTGCCAGAGTGGGCAATATGTTTTCCTGATTTATTTATATTTAATTTAATCAATTTGTCAGCTGCCTCAATTGCCGAATCAGCTGTAGATGGCATACAAGAAAAGAAGCCTTAAAAACAGAAAGGCAACTGTATAAGAAACAGATACATCGGACCATATTGGGGAACAATAACACCATAAAAAGAAGTCAGCAAATGGGGTTACAAATCACTCTGCCCCAGGGCCTGCTGGAAATACCAGATTTTTATGGCTCTTCTGAATGCCAGCAGAAATAATTTAAGTGGGAATTGAGAACTGCAGCTTAAGTCTTCAATAGGCTGAAGAGAGTCAAAAATAGCAGCAGCATCAACAAAGAAACCTCCTCCCCCCACCCCATTTCACCCATCACCCTGGAAAAACCCTAAAACATCCAGGCCCCAGGCACAGGTGTGAAGCATCATCACCTCCCCAGTTGCTGCCTCAGCTCCTCCAATAATAAAGAATGGCCTCCAGTCATCAAAAGGTTGCCCAGCCCTCTTCTAGATTCTTATTTTGTGTATAAGAATCTGACAGAAAGATATGTTGTTCAGGTATTAGTTTAATTAAAGTTTATTATTTACCCTAACCCACCCATCCACCATGTTACTTTTCTTCTGGATGCTCGGATATCTACCCGCTTATCTTAACTTCACAAAAAACAAAAACAAAAGTTAGACAGAGAAATAAGGGCTGGTCCAAAGTCAGGCAGTAAAACTCCATTGGTGTTGGCCAACATGATCCAGGGCCTCCTCAGATGCCTCCCAACAAGTTGCTTGCTATCTGTGATATCTCCTGCCTTTAGAGTGCCATATTAACCAAAGGTTAGTAATGCCATCAATGGAAAAATAAGGTTGAATAAATGATGTTCAGTCTTTCCACATGTAATTTTGTTTGTGTAAGCATGTTTAACAACACAGCAAAGAGCCATGTGTTACCTTAACAATTCACATCTTTAATATGGCACAAAGTTTTGATTACTTGCCTCTACCGTCATCTGTGGGCTTTTTTCATATGATCTTAGTTCAACAGAAGAAAAATAGCAATGTATTTAATATCTTTAATTACGTTAATAGATATTACTAGTAAATATCTATTAGTATCTTTTAAAATGTCTTTGTGTTCTTTCAAAATATTTAATATTTAATTTGCTATGAAAAATATAAGAAAAATAAGATTATTTTTTTATTTGGCCCATAAAACTTAGCTGCAATAGTCCAAACTGGATGATCATTTGAATCAGATCCACTAAAGAAGCATATATGTGTATGTATGTGTATATGTATTTGATTAAAGCATTCTTAGTGCATTAATCAGCTCACTAACCAATCATGTATTATTTTATTTTAATCTATTTAAATAAATACAAAAGTTAACATTTAAAATATGTTGTTTGTGTTTCTAAATCTCCCTTCAGATTTCACCCTAAATCAAATTGTGTGTCCTTCAAATCAGCACAAATCAGAGCAACAACTTTCTAAATTATTGAATTTTGTGGACAGCCTTACTAATTGATGTATAAATCATATAATATTTATATGATTATTATTATTTAGAATTTTGTTTATTTCAATTGACAAGGCACAATGTAAATTAGCTTCAGAATATTTTGATTCTGCTGTGTTATAGCAAGAAGAAAAACAAAAATGTTAAACAGGTGCAGTCTTTCCAATTAATTAATGAAATATATAAATAATACAATAAATTATTAAATTGTGGTTCAGTACTAGAATGAACACAGAGTTTCATTCAGAAATTAGCCTTAATCTAATAACCAGAGCTCAAATATGTATAAGTAAGTGATAAAAGAATTGGCATTATAATTATGTTCTACAAAGATACAAGATAGACTAACAGACAATAGATATAATACGTGAACAATTTTTACAGGAAGAATTAGGATAAGAAGCAATTTATTAGATTTGAAAAGGAGGAATTACAGCTAAAAGACAAGCAAGTTGAAATGGGGAAGATAAGAAATCAGGAAAGTATAGAAGCTCAAAGAATCTCTTGTCTTTTACTGACATCACACAAATGTTCAACCTTATTAACAAAGATCAGAGAAACAGAGGGCACAAAACCAGTTTATAAGATTGAGCATCCTTTCTCTAAGCACAGTGATTGGAGATCTGCTAGTAAACCACTCCCTGTGATTAGAAGATAGGCCTGTCAATCACTGAACTCTTTTCTTTCTTTTTCTTTTTCACACCATGACATTTCCCAAATATAGAAAAGTAAATCTGAACTAACTATTTAGAAACAATTGCTTATATTTTTACAGCTTCTGAAGCATCAGCATTTTCATGAGGATTCAAAAAAGTCTTGATTGCTTCACAGGGAATCCTGTTTCACTAAGAACCACAACATCTGTGAAAAGGCTAATTCAAATTGGGATATTAATTCACTGGTTTCAGCTCTAATTATATGACCACATATTGTTGCTCATGCCACAGAGAATTACTCTTTAAATAGATTTTTAAAAAGACAAAATTGACTCAAATTTGGGGGGATCCAGTCTAGCACTGCCTGCCAATTTCTACTTTCAAGTATTAAACTAAAAGAACATATATTGCAGATAGCACAATGCTGAAAAATACCCATTAACAATTAGAGTAGTAAAATTCTGAAAACGTGCTCTTCTCCACATTTACTCCAAATAAATGCTGTCATATTCAAAAGGTCTTCTCCCAGGGTTGCATTCTACTAGAAAGCAAATTCCACTAAAAGCCATCGTAATTTCTTAAAAAATAAATGTACAGAACTAAAAATCAAGCCCTGCTATGTTATGGACTAAATTGTAGGGTTTTTTTCCCCTGTTGTTGGAATAAACAGATGGTAATTTACCACCCATCTCACTTCAGAGCAGCCATCAGGAATATTATTATAACACAATTGTGGGATATAAATAGTGAATTTGCTTTTAAAGCATTAATTGAACCCGAACCCCATGGAAATAACGAGATCCCTTTTTAAAGATCATTTCATCTGAATCCCTAGTTTTGTTTCCTTTCCTTTCATACATCAGAGCAAAGAAGACTCATCACTGGTCATTTCAGATGTAAGAACAATATATGTTTCTCGTTCCCCAAAGCCTTGTTTTGCTGCCTTGATGTAACTATTCATTTATGCAACCACAGTCTCCTATTATATTTCAAAACCAGAAATGTAATTCTGTTGATTTTTTTTCTGTGTTAGATTACATCAAATTATTGGGAAGTGATTGTATACACATTTATAGCGAAACAATACACCCATTACAGTGTCCCTTTCTCCAGGAAATCGCAGTGCCTTTCAAAACTAAAATGCTACAAATTGGTAATTTACCAGCATGCAGCAAATAAATTTTCAGCTTCCCCTGCTGCATATCAAACCTACAGCTCCACATCTTAATCAGGTTTTTATTTAAATAGTTCTCACCGTCA
Organism: Charina bottae; assembly: GCA_023362775.1. Taxonomy (NCBI): domain Eukaryota; kingdom Metazoa; phylum Chordata; class Lepidosauria; order Squamata; family Charinaidae; genus Charina; species Charina bottae. The sequence continues at coordinate 31,555,160 of JALMGJ010000007.1, forward strand.
TACAATAGCCTAAGCAGACAAGCTGTTCTTCAGTAATGGCCACATTGTCATCATGTCATAATTTCTCAAAATGATGAACCATAATAGGAACAGAGAACACATGTTGTGAGAGAAAGGCATATGCAAAGAGAATGCAAACGGTCCTTCTGCCTGTCTGTTTTGCTTGTCTCTTGAGGCCATGAGACATCAAGGCAACTGATTATTTGGACCAAAGAAATGCAGCCATGCAGCACTTTAAAAATATCATTTGGAATTGCTCCTCCTCCAAGCCAGCTGAATGCTAACCTGAGAAAGATAACTTGTTTCTCCCCAGAATCTGCTTAATACAAAGGTATGTGCATGCGACCAAGGACAAGGAGCTTAGACTATTTGTACATGCAAGCTTTATCTTGACACCAAGGTTTCTTCACCTAATCATACGGAGAGTGGACACTGTTTTTAATACTTGGAGTACCAAAAGGATTGCAAAAAATAAAAAAATAAAAAAGTTGCTGCAACATGCCATTCTCTTGTAACTTCTTTTTGATACATGTTTTGATCTTATCTTAATCACAGGAGATCTCAAAAGATCCACCTCTTCCAATCAAAATCCTCCAACACCCATGCTTAATGTTGTCCTGTCACTATTCTTGTTATATTTCATAGAGTTATCTCTAATTCTGTCACATTTTATGTTGCATACATATTTTCCAAGTGTGTGTAATTGAAGCCAGATGATATGAGGTCACAACAGTTCCCAGTTGTGTTCTCTATACTGCATCTACACTCCCTATTTCATAGTATGTTCAACATTTTGCCAATGTGCAAATTACTTGCACAGTCTTCTCTGTGCCCATTCTAAGCCCTGTAAAGTAATAGCAACAGCAGACATTTTATCAACAAAGGAAGGTTGCAACACAGATGCCTTCTGTGTTTTTCCAGACAAAGCAGGACAAGAACACTGGTTTCTCTTCTGTTTGGTGTGATCAGAGGAAGGAGGTATAACAGTTTATCAAATACACCCCTAACAGGAGGAGTGAATCAATTTTTTTCTGCCAAGGTGGATGATACTGACTCAAGTGAACAACAGTAGTGTTAACAAGTGGCTCCCTCATTCTCTCTTCATGGCATGTTCTTTTCACTTTCTTTTCATCTCTCTCCATCATCATGCAGCAGATTCAAGGGAAGGGACTGATCACTCTTGGCAGATATCCAAATTGCTTGCTTGCAAAGAGATATTGAAATTAGGCCAAGGGTCCTATGTAGACTCAAAGCTGTAGGCTGCTCACCCATGATGTGCAGGGCTTCATTCTAAACTGATTGTGCTTTTCTCTTGAAGCTGGAAAGGCAAAACCAGTGTGGTTTTCCCTCCTTCAGGTTTTAAGTCAGAGCTTTCCAAATGGTGTGTCGAGACAAACTGTGTGTCGAGACACATTAGTGTGTTGGCTGCAGTGTCTGGGTGTGTCCCGGCTGCTGCTGCCTCCAAGCCCTGCCAGGATTCCGTGCAGGTCCTAGTGCCTGCCTTGTGCCTTGCTGCCTCCAAGCCTGCCCTGCCAGGATTCTGTGCAGGTCCTAGTGCCTGCCTTGTGCCTTGCTGCCTCCAAACTTGCTGTGATTCCGCGAAGGTCCTAGTGCCTGCCTTGTGCCCTGCTGTAAGAGTGTATCGTGCAACGATGCATGTCTAAAAAGTGTGTCACCAACATGAAAAGTTTGGAAAGCTCTGTTTTAAGTAATAGGGGCAACCATGGGAGGTCAAGAAAGTCAAGAGGGTGGCGGTGAGCACACAATTAAAATCCTGCCTCTTCACACATACACGCATGTAAAAAAAAGGGAGAAGCTTTGATTATGCAGTAACAGCTGACAGCTTGACTTGTTTGAACCCCCTTCCTGCAGTTGCCTCTGAGCAAGAAAAAGAAAGGCATAGTTACAAATCACTACTGTTTTTGCATATTCTCATCAAATGTCTGCTCTTTATAGCTGATCAAGATATCTTAGAAACTAAGCAAGAGGGATGCAAGCAAACCTACCACTTGAGGTGGGAAGAGGATCCTTTCTTGCAAGTAACTGATTGGTTGGCCTGTAGACATTCTGAGGAGGTTCTGTGAAGAGAAACCGCTGAGGCCACTTCACAGATAAGGCTATCTCTAAAGGGATGTTCCGAGGGCAGCTGAATAAATAAAGTGGCTGATCCTAGTGGTGGATTGGGTGGGCAGTAGGGGGGAGCTTGGCCCAGTTTGCTGCCCATCCCAATACACTCTTCAAAACCGCTGCTTCGTTTTGCCTAATGGTAGGGCTGGACTAAACTGAAGCTATGCAAGCCATGCCCATTGAGTTGGCTTGGAAATGCTTGGGCAGGGATCAGTAGAACACCTTCTGTTCAGGGTTGGGCATATTTCTGTTGGCTTCAGGAGTGTCAGAGGCTGTGGAGCTTGCGTACAATTCTCCTTTCTATTTGGTAACAAGTGAAAAGAAACTCCAGAGAAGAAGAGGAGGAGGAAGAGGAAAAGCCTCTGCAATAACACATACATGGTGTGTATGTCCCCTGTATGCTGGCCACAGATGCTGGCGAAACGTTAGGAATCACAACTTCCAGAACACGGCCACGCAGCCCAGAAGACCCACAACAGCCAATGTATGTCCCCTCTTTGGATTCCAGCTATATTTATCATTAGTATACTGCATAACATTACTCAGGATAAATAATTGAATGGTGTAATAAACCACTTTGTGTGATGGGGTGGTACCAGATGGCCATTACCCAGCAGCGTGTCTTGTCAAGTCTCATTATTTTTGCTACATGTTGAAGTTTCTCAAGGTAAGTAAATGGCAAGCGATCGTACGTGCTTCAAGGAGCAAATAACCTAAGGTATCTTATGCATTTTAGAAGTTCCTTTTTCCTGAAGGCAGATAATTTATGGTAGTCTCTGTGGTCAGTTCCCTCAAGATCAAGTATACACAAGAAAGAAAGAGAGAGAGACAAAAAAAACAACAAAAACCTGGAATGTTAATGGAACCTTTTGCGATGTCTTTAAAAGATTTTGTTTCTGTTAGAAAGGGCAGGCCTGCAAAGGAAGACTTGTCAAACTGCTCACACTGAAATTCACAGGCAAAAGCACCTTTGCATATCTGACCCAATGGATTCCGCTCAAGATTAAATGGTTACTTTATTTTTAAAAAGCCTTCAATGTTTATATATGTATCTGCATCAGCAGTGGATATAATAAAGGTTGAGTAATAGTGATGCTTTAACCTATTCAAGCCCCATCGAGTTCAACTGCCCTTATCTCTCATTTTGTATTTTGCACAAAAAAAGGAGATCTAACCAATTACAATAATCCTGGCACCTAAGTCTGTAGGACTGCAACTTTAAACTGCTACCAACATGCATTGTAAAGTATGTGCAATTTTCATAGTAAAATTGTACAGTTACGTGGTCCTCTGTTGCTACCTGTTTTCTACAAGCTCCTCACTTGTGGTTGATACTCTATCAGTATAATCCTGTGGATGCATGTTTACTCAGAAATAAATCCCACTGCTTTCAGAGGGCTTAGTGTTAAAGATTTCAAGTGTAGGTAACCAGATGCTTTAATCCTTGCTGTGTCTACATGGATGTACATCCCTGATCTGCATGCAAGGCTGCATAAGTGAAAAAAGGGGTGTATGGTTAAAGCTGTTTTCTGAACTACTAAGGCTACAAACCTGGCTACAGTCACCTGGGGGGTAAGCTTACTGTATACAGTGGAACTTATTTCTGAGTAAACATAAGTAAGATAACATTGTTAGAATACATAAAAATCATAGGTAATATAAGGTTCTTTTTCAGGCCAAAAGATGGGGATCTATTATAGTATCAAACAGTCATTTCTTATATGTGCAGATTTGCAAAGTAGCCATGAAGCCAAGTCCAACTATTAAGCTTAGGATATTTTACAGAGTTCATATTGCTATGAAATCATCATTGTTAATTCATTATTCAAACTGTGATACCAACTGAGATCCAATTTTGTTCAAACATGTTGACCTCTGAACTCAATGTTGACTAATGTCTGAGTCTGTGGGTGATTCAGATTTCAGGGTTCCCTCCACGTTTGTGTTGTTCTTTTTGTATCTTGTAACAAGTCTAACCGCCTCTAGCCATTTGCCTCCAGTTTCTGCTCTCTCACCTTTTCTCACACTCTTGCTACTGCATTATGTTCAAGCCTGCCTTTTATCATTAGTGTCTGTCAATTCAGGAGCAAAACAGACTGCACAAGCCTGAATTCTCCAAGGAATGCTCTGCATACTCTCTGCAGTTGCTACTATATGAGAGCGTGAGGAACAAGTATACTGTATCCTTGATAGGCTGATTCAGTGGCTTAAATCTCTCAACTCTGTATAGCAGGAGCAGGCAACCTGTGGCCCTCAAGATATTGGTGGAATTCAGTTCCTATTAGTTCCTAACTGCAAGATTCAGTTCAGTTTTCGAGATGGTGGTTCCCTCTGGGTTGATTTAGCAGACCCCTCATTCAACTCAGGGCTAAAAGCTGAATTTAAAATCTTATTTCCCGTTGACAGTCTTTTTCCCTTGTTTGACAGTAATCCCTTACGTGTGGATGAAGTGTATCAAATATCAGACTAATAGTTCTAGGAACTGATCATTATATGCCTTTCCTTTTAATGCCTTTAAAAAGAGAAATTGTTGATACCATCATCATCACCATCTGACTAAATTGGATGGAATCTGCAGAGGTTAATCCTTCCTAGGGTCTCAAGTCTATCCAATTTTATATGAATCAGTTGGGCTTTTAATTTTTTTAAAGCAGCCTCTCCAGTTAGAGTGGCTTCAAAAATGGACATACGTATCCCACTATGTTTACAATGTCCTGCTTCGCACATAATGCTAACCCATAACGTGATTAGCTTATTTTTGGCTTAATACTATGGTAAAACTAAATATACCTCAAGAAAGAAATCATAGTGGATATGTTCTCACTAACTGAGCCAAACACTAATCACATTATGGCTTAGCATTACCTGCATACTTGGAATCATAACAAATGAAAACTCTAATTAATAGAAACTCAGTTAAACACCACACCATTAAAAAATATTATCTTAGGACAGAAAAGAGCTTTTCCTTGTCACACCTCCTACACACCCACACACATTAAAATTGGTGGCCAGTAAATTTCCATGTGTAGCCAGTATGGTGTAGTGCAGAGCTTTCCAAACTTTTCATGTTGGTGACACACTTTTTAGACATGCATCATTTCGTGACACACTCTTACAGCAGGGCACAAGGCAGGCTCTAGGACCTGCGTGGAATCCTGGCAGGGCTTGGAGGAGGCAGCAGCAGCCACGACACACCCAGACACTGCAGCCAACACACTAACGTGTCCTGACACACAGTTTGGAAAGCTCTGATGTAGTGGTTAAAAGCACCAGGCTAGAGACCATGAGTTCCAGTCCCAGCTTAGGCACAAAGCCAGCTGGGTGACCTTGAGCCAGTCCCTCTCTCTCAGTCCTAGGAAGGAGGCAATGGCAAACCACTTCCAAAAATATTGCCAAAAAACCTGCCTGGACCTGTCCAGGTGGCAGGAATCAACACTGAATGAAAGGGAAAGGAAGGCAGGCAGGAAGGCAATCTCTATGTTAAATTTCCATGTTTAGAGAATTGCAAGGTATCTTTGGGAAGAGGTATGTCTTTGTGAGCAGCTCAGAGGAATCTGGTTGATCATTATGAGGAACAAAATATTGAACTAAACTGGGCCTCGGTTTGACCCAGCAGGTCTATTCATATATTCAGATTTTTTTTCTTAATCTTTGTTAACAATGGACTTGGAGGAAGCCTATGAAGAAGGTCTTAGTATTTAAGTATGTATGCTCAAATATTGAAAACACCTTATTACTTTGCGGGCTTCAGTTCTGTTTCCAAAGTATAATACTAGCATGTTTTTGGTTTAGGTGATGGATCAAGGTTGCCCCTACAGTCTATATTCTTAACAACTGCCTAACATAATGATATGCTCTGTGTTCTTCTACATCTGGAGTGCTGGAGGGTCACTCTTTAGGCTACCCAAGTTTGTAGAAGGAGAAGGTAGAATGTCTCTGTCTTTATTGCTGTACTAATAACATTCCTCAGTTTGGTTTACAGTAAATACTCAAGAGTGAGGACAGATTGACAGCCACTGTACTGTATGAGCTGCCCAAAGGTAGACTCTGTTAATACAGAAGTTAGACAGTATGACAGATAGTTGTGAGATAAGCATGGGGGTATTATCCCAAGGTAAAGATATTTCAACATGCTGCTGCTCACTTCCATATGTTTCTGCAACAGGAAAAAAAATCAGCTTTGCTTGCTAAACTTTTGTGTTAACTTCTGTCACTTCATCAAAGAGCAAAAGGAAAGATCAGTCTTTGTAGTTTGAATAAATGCCAAATAAGAAACTGAGGTGAAAGATTAATGTTTAGAGAAATATGACATGAGTTTTGTAATAATATACTGTATGGCTTTTTAAAAAAGCAATTAATTATGAGAAGCTCCCCAAGCAATCAAGTTGATTGCTAAGGTAGATGATGAGGAGTGAAGTTTGGAATTTTGCATGATCTAAAAAGGTCTAGCATCTGTTTTGACCTCAGAAATGTTGTGAGCACCTGGACATTTTTTTGTCATCATTAGCATAAAGTAGCTCTTGTTCATAATGATAACATTTTCCTCCAAACATTTGGGCAATGCAAAATTTCAGAAGTAGATGTGTTAATGTTGTTTTCATTGAATATTAAAATTTAGATTAAATATATTGTAATTGAGTTTGTTTTTAATGATTGCCTATCTCCTCAGATGCCCGTGGACAGAGTAATGGAATTGAACCATAATATAAATAATATAAATATAAACAATAAAACATAAATAAACTAGTCGCATATATGTTTCTACATTGATATCTTACTTAGAATAAAACTTTTTTCTCCTTATAAAGTCCACTTCTGACTTCTTTCCTTCTATAGATGCTTGAATTTACAACTTGAATGTAATAATTACATTGTTGTAATAATTACAACTTGAATGTAATAACTTTTTCATTTTATTAAAAAGTATTTTTATTTGGTTATCATGGATCTCTGTTAGTAGTTTTGAATATGCAGCTTTACAGACAAACTTCCTGAAGGAATGACTTTTGCTTCTGAGTTCAACTCTACTGAAATAATTGACATTCATAGTTACAAAACACAAATGATTGTACAGCAAACTTCATGTCTGAAGGTTGATAAACCGTTCATTTTTCATCTCTCATCCTTTCTCAAAATAACATAGTCAGGAGTTTTCCTAACCACCCTTATTTTATATTTACCATCTGTGTGTGATTGAAAAAAAAAGATATTTTATATTTGCCCAGTGTTCAGTTGCAATCCTTAGAAGATTAGATTGTTTTGTCTATCAGCCAGAAGTAATGATAAGAACACCTACTTCTTCTTCACCCGGTAATCAACTATGTTTAAACAGCCGAGTTTACCTTTGTGCTCTTTCAAGGTTTTTTTGTTGATCTACCCTCCAGCTTCTTCACTGTTCTCTGCAGCTGGGATTCTGATGTTTAACTGACCTAATATTGGAATGTTGAATTCGACCTGGAAAAGGCAGCCACCAATGATTCACCTGGCCCATTAAACAGAAGAGGAAATCACTTAAGCAAGTCTGTGCAGTGAAGCTTCTTCTGACAGTTGTAGATTAGATGGAGATGGGTAAGAATTCAGATAAACTTTAGTTCTTGCTCTTAAAGAAAAATCACTTCCAAAATCCTATTTATTTATTTTTTAAAATTTATATACAGTACGTGATTCTCATATCTGTGATATCCTGTTCTGTTATAAGATATTAGAATTTAGGCTGCTGGGGATTTGAAAAACTATGTCACTGGTTTATGTTTTCATCTCTAAAACCTTTGTTACAAATGGCTGTTTCTCTAATTTAATTCTATACAATAGTCAATAGTCTGCTATATTTCAGGTGAAGATGTTCTAATTTATGGTCAGGCCATGATAGACAATTCATACATAATTCAGTATCCCCCCTTTATTATTTTTTTTACCTCTACTAGAAAAATCTATTTCTTGCTTTGTATACATAGCAGGGTGGATCTTAATCTGGAAATCAGCAGTAAATTAATCATGGCTATCTTAAAGCTCTTATTGACTATTCTAAAGCCTTTGACTGTGTGGATCATAACAAATTGTGGCAAGTTCTTGGTGGTATGGGGATACCAAATCATTTTGTCTGCCTCCTGAGGAATCTGTATAACGACCAAGTAGCAACGGTAAGAACAGACCACGGAACAACGGACTGGTTTAAGATTGGGAAAGGAGTGAGGCAGGGTTGTATACTCTCACCCTACCTATTCAACCTGTACGCAGAACACATCATGCGACCTGCTGGGCTTGATGAATCCAAGGCTGGAGTTAAAATCGCTGGAAGAAACATTAACAATCTCAGATATACAGATGATACTACTTTGATGGCTGAAAGCGAGGAGGAGTTGAGGAGCCTTATGACGAAGGTGAAAGAAGAAAGTGCAAAAGCTGGGGTGCAGTTAAACCTCAAAAAAACCAAGATTATGGCAACCAGCTTGATTGATAACTGGCAAATAGAGGGAGAAAATGTGGAGGCAGTGACAGACTTTGTATTTCTAGGCGCAAAGATTACTGCAGACGCTGACTGCAGCCAGGAAATCAGAAGACAGTCTACTTCTTGGGAGGAGAGCAATGGCAAATCTTGATAAAATAGTTAAGAGCAGAGACATCACACTGACAACAAAGGTCCGCATAGTTAAAGCAATGGTATTCCCTGTAGTAACCTATGGCTGTGAGAGCTGGACCATAAGGAAGGCTGAGCGAAGGAAGATAGATGCTTTTGAACTCTGGTGTTGGAGGAAAATTCTGAGAGTGCCTTGGACTGCAAGAAGATCAAACCAGTCCATACTCCAGGAAATAAAGCCAGACTGTTCACTTGAGAGAATGATATTAAAGGCAAAACTGAAGTACTTTGGCCACATAATGAGAAGACCGGATACCCTGGAGAAGATGCTGATGCTAGGGAAAGTGGAAGGCAAAAGGAAGAGGGGCCGACCAAGGGATGGATGGATGATATTCTGGAGGTGATGGAGTCAACCTTGGGGGAGCTGGGGATGGTGACGTCCGACAGGAAGCTCTATGAGCAGGGCTCCGTGAAGTCATGAAGAGTCGGAAGCGACTGAATGAATTAAAAAAAAAAATCTTAAAGCTCATTGATTTCAAGATGTCAGAGTAAACCAAAATCCACCAAATTTGCCCTGGATGCCCATCTGGCTTTTGACTACACCTATGACAATTCCTAACTTTTCCTCCATGCTATATGGTTGGAACAAAAATATGATTAATATTACTCTTCCAGAATATATTTCTTCCTACTTTATTTGTCATAGGAGCTTCATTCAGCTCTGTACAAAAATTCCAAAATAAGAGCAATGGAAGGTCAACAGAGATGGTTCACAATATTTGAAAGGACAGTGGGATTCAGGTTCAGGTGAACCCTTAGCCAAAGAAGTTCACTGGATGACTTGGGCCAGTCATTCTCTCTGAATAACCCCAATATATTTCACACTGTTGTGGTGGAGAATAATTAGAGGAGAGAATGCTAATAGGCTGCCTTGAAGTTTACTGGAGAAGAGGTGAGCTATAAACCTGAGGAAGAGGAAGAGGAAGAAGAAGAGGAAGAAGAAAGGTGTTTTTTTAAAAAAAATACTTCTGGATCATGCTCAGGCACTAGAATCCGTTGAAAGAGAATGTATTAGTTTATGCTACCTGCAACGGTTGAATAGCTTGTTTTCAAGTCAAGAATTGGTCTTCCATCAGATATTAAACTTTGGTTCATTATATAAAATATTTTTATTATCTTTTTATGACTACTTCTGGCAAGGAACACTTTAAACAGCTTAGTATTCCATGAAGTTTGTCATTTACATATAATTTCCTATAGGAAGGGGGAGGAAATGTGGAAATGGAGATGTCCCTTATATAAACTTTCCCTCTTAGCAAACTACATTTTGAAGTAGACTCATTCACCTCCAAATGTTAGCCTGGATTAAAATAATAATATAACTCCATTGTTAGCTTTCCTCTTATTTGTTACCCTTTCAAGCTCAAAAAAAGAAAAGAAAAGAAAAACCTTTTTTGAAAAGTTTGAGAAGCAATTGATTGCCAGACAAATTTTTAAGAGTCTGGCAGTATCTCTGAAACCTCTTTTTAATTGAAAAGGAGTCTCTTGCACATCTTTAGGAATTTCATTTCCTGCCAGAAAGTACCTGCCTGACTTTTAGGGGTCCTGTTTAACTCAATCTCCTATGACTGCCTATGGAGCATTTGGGTGTTTGTCCCAGAGTGGAGGCTACTGGAAGGAAAAAGAGTTATGGGGAAGGAAATGTGGCTCCGATCCAATGGCTCTAATATCTTCTTGGGGAACGAAGAATTGTTGCTCTGTCTACTGCTTTCTGAATGACCAGACCAGGAGATTGAGAAGGCTATTACTCTGGTGACTTTGAGAATATATTAGAAAGTAATATATTCAGAAAAATATTGAACAGCAAAGGTCATAGAAGAGAGAACAATGTCCAGTGAAAACCACTAAATCTGAAGACCCATGACTGGCAATTGCATTTGCTTAAGCCTTCCATGTTATACTCAAGAAAGGTTTTGGGGAGAGTTGCATCTGAGATGTCAAAAAGAGCTGATCAGTTTTTATTCTTTATCCCAAACAGCATCTCAATTCCTAGCTTAGTTGAGAAAAAGCACACTTCACTTGTTAGTAGCAGAAAGAAAGAAAGAAAGAAAGAAAGAAAGAAAGAAAGAAAGAAAGAAAGAAAGAAAGAAAGAAAGAAAGAAAGAAAGAAAGAAAGAAAGAGAGGGAGGGAGGGAGGGAGGGAGGCCGGCCCACTTTTGGTCAAATAAATAACAGTGAATCTCATTTTTTTAAAATAAGACTAATGTGTTTGGTTCATCTGATAGTTTTAGGAAGGCTTATTATTTCACTTACTTTCTTAATCATCACTTGTTTAAACTGGTGCAACTGAAGCATTTTTTAAAAAATCACAAACGCTTGCAGCAAATGTGCTCAGAGATCCAACAGTTGCTTCTGAATGTACACAGGCCCCACTGCACATAACAATATCCTATTCACAGAACTCTTTCCCTTAATCTTAGTGAATCAGGAAGCCCTGCACATTCAAAGGAATGAGCTCATTGGATAGTCAATCACTCTTTGAAATGAACGAAGAAACCCTGAAGTAATAGAGCTAGATTTAAGCACTGCAGCATACATAACATATAGGATTAGGATAGGGTTTATAAGAGCCATAGATTCTATGCTTCATTGCTGAACAAAGGCAAAATACACAATGATGCAATTGAACCACCCATCACATTGATGTGTGTTATCTCGAAATATTTAGTGGGGCTGTGCAGAGATTCAAAGGAATACTTCACTTTGATGAAGGTTAGTGTGAAGTAACATTCAAAACTATTTTATGAAACAGTATGACCCAACCACCTCTACAAGCAAAGTAAAATGTTTGCTTCACTTTGCGAATGTCACAAACCAACCAACCAAACAAATCTTTATTACAGTCAAAGACCAGCATAAGCGAACATCCAGAGGCCCACTTTGGATCTTTCTGTTAGTCAGCTGAGGATGGTGAGGACCTATTCCAATTCTTCCAGCCAACTCCTAGCTACAAAGTCTACAAGGAACACAAGGAACCTTGATGAAGAGAATCGTATCACTTCCTTGCCTCAATGCAACTATTTTGTGGAATCTGAAAATTTGCATCACCTTAAATTAGCAGAACCAGCTCAAGTGATAAGTTTCGCTATCCCTGATTTTCATTAAGTAATCTAATAGCTCTCTCTCTGTCTCTGTATATGGAGAGAGAATCTTACATTTATAGCTTCAGAATTAGAACTTTTTTTTCCTGCAAGGCATGGACTGACACAACTGCTGAGAGTTGCTTACTGTGGTTGATGAACCCTCAGCAAGAAATACACTGCAAATCCCATCAGTGTGTCACAGCTTGAGTTATTGATGCTGATGGGGAAGACTTGTAATCCCAACCCCTGCTGCTCCTTTAGAAACTCAGTGGATTGTTAACAAGGTTTGGAAGAGTTCATGAACTCTTCTCTGTAGGAATGCAAAGTACCTGGAACATTGATATGGAAGTGGGGACTCCCTATGCTTTTGTTCCTATTCATGTTCCTTCAAATAATATTTTAATGGTTAAGGGATGCATTGTTTCCAATTATACCCTTTGACTTGAGATGGATTCGCTTAAAATCAAACAGGGAGCATCTACAGATCTTATTGTAGAATGATGAAGCTGGCATCCCATTTTTTCTTAATGTCTCATGATCACTTTTTGCTAAATAATACAATAGCAAATAACCTAATACAGCTTCTTCCAAATATTATTCCATTTGTTATTTTAGATTTCAGTGGCACTATATTATAGTTCTGTGAATGGCAAGTGCCAGTTCCCATGGTAGCCATAGCATCCCTGATGTGTGCTCAAAATTCCATTTAAAAAGCTAGGAACCCTTATGGAGAGAGCTCAATAGTGAGGCAAAAAGTTTTCACATTTGGAAAAATTGTTGATGCATTTGTGGATCACTATTTTGTTCGAATCCCTAGTCCTGCGTGACGGAGTGAGCTCCCGCACTCGCCCCAGCTCTTGCCATCCTAGCAATTCGAAAGCATGCAAATGCAAGTAGATGAATAGGTACCACTTCGGTGGGTAGGTAACAGCGTTCCACGTGCATCATGCGGCCACATGACTGTGGAAGTGTCTTCGGACAACGCTGGCTCTTCGGCTAACAAACGGAGATGAGCACCGGCCCCTAGAGTCGGACACGACTGCACAAATGTGCGGGGGGAACCTTTACCTTTACCTTATTTTGAAAAGCTACCCCAAAAGGCAAACATTGTAGACCAAAAGCTTCTTAATATCTGAACTGATAAACAGCCAATAGCAATGGGCAGTTCAACAGCCACTTCATAGAATGATGTCCTTTGGGAATATCATAGACTTGCTTGACAAAATATTTGTAGTTCAAATATATTTGAGGAGAAATTCTAAAAGGCTACAAAAGTGGCATTTAGGAGAGATTTATAGTTAGTTTGAGAGCCAGTTTGGTGTAGCGGTTAAAGGCATCAGGCTAGAAACTGGGAGACTGAGAGTTCTAGTCCCGCCTTAGGCACAAAGCCAGCTGGGTCAACCTGGGCCAGTCACTTTCTCTCAGCCCTAGGAAGGAGGCAATGACAAACCACTTCTGAAAAACCTGCCAAGAAAACTCTATGGACTTATCCAGGCTGTCTCCGAGAATTGGACATGATTAAACGGATTTTTTAAAAAAAGGTTAGTTTACCTAGGACAACAATATGCATATTGTACTTTTAATTCATATAGCTTTATCTTAATTTGCAAGAGTTGGAATTTAACAGTTTCTAAAACAACAATACTCCTCCTGCTGCTGCTGCTGCCTTTTCAAATGACAACTGTACACACTGTCTCTCTGATTCTCCAAAACACTGTTGAAACCGATAGAGCGGATTGCACAGCTTTTCTGAGTTTAGGTTGTTCCAGTAGAAGAATCCTGTGGCACTTTAAATATCAGCAGATTTATCATAAGGACCTATGTCTGCAAAAACCTACTAAAGTGAATAATGCATCAATTTAGGGAAACTTTACACTGAAATTCTTAGCTGCTTAACATAAGTTGTAAATTTCAAAAGTGAAGACACAGACTTCTTACAGAAATATATCAAGGAGGGAGAGGTTTTTTTAAAAAAAACTCTGGTAATTCCCCTTTTAGCTTTACTTAGCATTGATTCAGGTTAACATTGTGAAAATTACAGTATAAATCAGGGATACCCAACCAGTACCCTTCAAATCCTTCATTTCAGCCTGCAGAACTTTCTCTGGCCATGCCACCAAATTTAAATGATATGATGGCTGAAAATCAGCACTAGTTTCTTGCTGTTTTGAGGTGTAAAACTCCATAAATCCATTGTGTCAGCCTGAAGGATTGTACTCTATTAAACGCCCCTTCCTATGGAATGTGTACATGTTCAGCAGAATGTATGAACTGTGGATGCCACAGAAAATCTTAATTAAGGACAAATAGTTAATCTCTTCACAGGAAGGAAATCTTGATTGTATCCACCTTTGTTTATCTCACAGAATCCCTGTGAGATAACCACCAAACACCAGACCCCTCTCCTTCTCTTATCAAAATTCTGGGATATTCATAACTAACTTGTAGTGTCTGTAAATTAAATTGTGATATCTGTAATCTTTAATGAAATCTTGACCTTTACACTTCTGTTAAATCCTAAAAAACTTATATCCTGTGTGATGTATGTGTTAGAGATCTGAAATGTATAAAAACAGATGCTTCTTTTGTCTGGGCCGCTACTTTTCAGAGGAAGCCGCCCCCTATTACTTGAGCTCAAAGAAAAGGGTTATTCTATTTCTCGTCTTGGTGTGAATTTATTTTGGGTTCTTCGTACCAAGTTAAACGTGCTTGGACACGGGACCAACTTTCGGTCCAACAAGCCTTTAAAAAGGATGAAGACATTTAAATATTAAAACAAAACCACCATAGTGCCTTCCCCATAAACGGGAAAATCTCATTTCCATGATATAGCCCAACCCACTTTGTATCATTACCTCTCAAGCTACCTACCGCAGCTCTCCAGAAGGATTACATGTGGTCCCCAACCAGCAGAGTCTGCCTCTACCCAGAGTAAGTTAAGAGCCTATCACTCTAACCCCTTGGAGAAAGCTGCTTGAGAAGACATGAGAACCAAATAGAATACCTATTGGCTGATACTCAGGGCACTCTAAGACAAGACAGAAAATCAGCCCAATAGGCCTTATGTTTGGAACTACAATATATCAGTTCCATTGATGCCCATACAACTTATGTAATGTTGAAATATCTAAATAATTTTGACAGATAGCTCCAAGTTCCCCGTTTTAAGAATCTGCTATTTAAATCTATCTGTTTCAGAATACTTGTAGCAAATAAGCTGCCAAACCTCAATGCCAGCCTTGCTTGAATTTGACTAAAATATGAGCCAATGTTTTCTCCTTTTCTGTTTCTAAAAGAATGCAGCAGATAAATGTGCAGTACTCTATGCTAAGTGATGGTTGTAAGTGACAGAAAGTCTGTCACTTAATGTCTTAGTGAACATCTACCTTCGCTGTCAAGTATGCTTTGCCAAGGTAACTTGCAAAGAACATTCTTACAATGCAATCCTATGCTCTGTACTCAAAAGTAAACTCAATAAGTCAATCTGAGTTCCACATTTTTGGGTTAAAGGCCATATCTGACCTGCTGGTGTGCTAGAGACTATTTCCCAAGAAGTAGGCAGGGCTAGGACACAATAGTGACTTAGATTAATTAATCTACATTAAATATAATTAAAATTAATTAAATGCAGTTCCAGAGTATCTCACGCTACTTAACAATTTTTCATTTCCCCTGTATTAAATAGTAGCAACTTCTATTATAATTTTGGAATGGGGACTGGCTAACACACACGCAAGGTTTTCAGGCCTTAGTTTGTGCACTCCTGTTATACAGGGCATAGCTTTAAATATTTATTTAAATACATGTAAGATAATGAATGCTGTGTGGTTTTAAAGTTAGGGTTCTACTTTTAATTTTAACGATGCTTCTCTTTTCTTCAGAGAAAGCATTTTGCAATCACATTTTTTCCTGGATCCAAGCTGTGTAAAGTGACCTATGAATGACCTGTGTGAACAGGAGCTTGTGTCACTGATGGCCATATTGATCTGGAGATGATGGCTGAGGGCAATGCATACTGATGACATGACAGTCTGCTGAGGTGATGATAACCACCCTTGATACATTTGGAGGGATCTTGAAGTTTCATTGTCATTTGTAGCAACACAATCCTTGGGCAGAAGGTAACATATGTAGTTCTAAAAAGTTCAGTTCTGGGTCAGAAAAAAACCCTGGTACTAAAGTAATATTTTCTAAAACCTATTCTTAATTTTTTTTACTAAATTTCTAACCAACTAAAGGACTTTTACTTGATTCATCATATTTCATTTTATATCACACAAAATATTGCATTCTAGAGCAGTACTGCCAACGTTTTAGAGCCAGTGGGCATCTTGTCATTCCAAAGGACCACCAAGGAGTGGAAGGCTTGCCCATTCAGAAAACGGCTGCCATGTTGGGTATGTTAATCTCAAAACACCCATTTCCCAGAAGGCAAACCAATCAGGATGCTCCTCTGATTCTTGGGAGGTTGTTTAAGTGGGTTATATATGTTCTTTTTTTTAATATAAGGGGAGGGAGCAATTGCATTTAGTGATTTTTATAATATGCTAATGGAATGATTTATAGAAATAATGTGATTCTGGTTTAACATAGAATAAGGGATTGACTATGGGAAATTGTTGTATATTCTTGCTGTTGAAAGTCGGAAGTCACTTCTTACATAACCTTCAAAAAATCTTTTTTCATTTTGTGTTTTCTCACTTTTTTAGTTTTTTTCTTTTTCTTTTTATAGTTTTTTGCTTTTTTGTAGTTTTTATCTTTGCGTTAAACTTAATAAAATTCTTATATAAAAAAAGGATGCTCCTCTGATTCTTGGTAGGTGGCTCATTTTTAAAGGAAGCATTGGGCTGTAGCGACTCATTATTTTTATTTTCTAAGAATATCTTTAATGCCCCAAATGGGCCATAAGACATTATTGGACAGAAAGATAAAAACAGAGGCTGACGTGTTTAAATAATGCAGGGAACATCATAGGCACTAAGGGAGGTGTCTGTGAGCAGGTAAATACACATAGTCATTGTTTTGGGTTCTCAGTTCTAGATTTGTGGAACAATTGTGGTCTGTATTTTATGTGATCTGCATGAAATTAATCCATGGTTCCATTCCTGCATTTTTTATGGTTGGTACCACTTCTCATGAAAAAAATAATTATGGCCTGGAATGGAAAGCTTTTGTGCTAGTGATGGATCTCACTCCATAATACAGATAATTTCGTATATCACTCAGAGGTTTTCTGAAATGAGGTACTACACATTATATTAGGGGAATGGAACTGATTTTAGAGGAGATAGAAAAAAGATCAATTAACATGTAGATCAGCTTTTGGCTATCTAGACTTCTTATATTTCCAGTACTTTTCATGTGCAAGTTCTGTGCATGTCAATTACTCCATTTTGAGTATGAATTTATTTTCTACAGAAAGTTAGAAAGCGTTTCAAATAAAAAGAAAGTTTTAGCATAAATTACATTCATTGGCACCTTCCATTAAATAGAAATTCTTGTATCCCTTGCTTGTTTCACTCAAGGAAGCATGAGTAATATCATCATTAGATAAGTTAGCAGCAAGATGTAACATGTCCATGGTGATGATGCAGGAAATCTAAAAGGCAGTGTTTCAAAACACAAACAAATACGGGAAATGATTGAAAATGGCATGTTTTTGCTATGTCTTGTATAAGCCAGACATGCCCTTTATTATGTTTCAAGTATCTGTCATTCACATTTCAGTCTGCTAGAATTATAGGTGGAACTATGACTAGTAAAATTGGTTGTGAACCAAAATTCAATAGTTGCAAAGTTAATTACAGGTTTACAAGAGTATAAACTTACAGCCTGATCAATATGTAAATTCTGACCTTCAATGGTCTTTTCAGCTTCCTTGTAAGCTTTGGTCTTACAAAAATGAACCTGACTGCCTAAGACTTCCCGTTATGAAGTTTGTCCTGTATCTATACTATCACACACACACACACACACACACACACACCTATCTATATCTATATCTATATCTATATCTATATCTATATCTATATCTATATCTATATCTATATCTATATCTATATCTATATCTATATCTATATCTATATCTATATCTATATATCCCACAAATCATCCATAAACATATGTATCCATTGTCTTTTTTATAAAAGAATCATTTCATAAATAGATTATACACCTAATACCTTTGAAACATCTCCAAACAGTTATCCCTAACTGATTTAGAAATTAAAACTTTTTTAAAAAAATGTGCATTAAATGCAACAATACTGAAGCACTAGTTTGTTAATCACATGACAATATAAAATGCAAAATTTACCAGTCCTCATTTTTCAAATCATCCTGCAAAATACTAAGATAAAGGGAAATGGCAGGATTCTTTTGATCTTTTTAGCTAACAGATGTTGGGAACCCCAGTCAAGTATCTTTGAGATGTGTTTGATTACAGTTCCCTTGATCCTTTAGAAGCATGAAAGTCACTTTGGATGGGGTTGACAGGTACCAAAATAACTTGAAGTTATCAGGTTGGAAAAGAGATATAATATTTTAGTAGTCAGTTGCACACTTTGAAATAACAAATACACTTTGAGCAAATTTCCTTCTTCCTGAACACAACACTGATTTCTATTCTCCGTTAAGCTTCTTTACTAGCTCCCTTCTCTGGTTGAAAAAGGGTAGAGACAGTAGGATTGCAGGCAAAGCTGAATCTCCCCATTATCACTAACAATTATCTGTACTCATTCCAGATTACAAATATTGCCCTCCCTGACATCTGGGATATCTGCATGTGTACAACTAAGGAGGAAGTTGATTTGTTCTTAATATGGACAGTGTTTTCAAGGAATGCTTTACAGGAAACTGGGCATCTGAGGTGCTGCAGTGCACAAGGAAAGATAGTGTTTTCTGCAGCATTAATCTTAAAAGAATTGGTGTGTTTGCTTGGGTGGTTTAGACTGTTGCGTTAATAACTGTAGCTTCAGCAGGGGATTGTCAATAGCTCAAAAGGGAAACACAGAAGAATCGTATATCTGGAATAAAGCATACCCTAAAGTACACTTCAAGGTTGTATTTTTCTTTAACTGTCTTGGTGACATTGTAAACCACAGGAGTGAACCGAAGGAGCTATCAGAATATTGTTTAGATTGAATGGTTTGGAGAAGGTAACATCTGGATTCCTGTTCTTGTTTCAGATGTGCCAATGAATAGAGGTGAGAATGAGTAGAAGAAAAGCTGACTTTAAAAAATACCACAAGGATTCTATCTCAAGGATGAAATTCTCTTTATTGTTCCCCTGGAGCCATTTAACTTCTCAGGTCAGTGAGAGTAAAAAGCAGCCAATAGTATTCTACTTCTATCAGATCTGTTCCAAAGTAGTAATCCTTCACCAATATATCAAAAACAACTAGTGTGTAAAACTGTATTTGTGTGGAACTTAAAAACATCTCAAATTCAACACTATATTTGACACAGGGAGATTCCAGACATTGATTCTCCAAACTGTAATTTAATTAGGATTGTATACATCTCTGAATTATATCAGGTGAAGAAAATTAACCCAAACGTCCAAGGCACTTGTAAAATACAATCAAGTCGCTCTGTCATATTGATAAATACTGCCAAAAATCAAATGCTACAATTCACAGGAGCCAGCATGGGTTTGCCACAAACTAATCATTTCAGACTAAGGGCAGATCCACACTTTCTGCTTGACCCATCACCAATACGGGCCACTCGCTGCTTCTTGGGTATTGGAACAAATGATGTCATCATCCTCCCACTCCCAGCTCACTGCTAATGCATCTCATGCCTGTGTCCCCCAGGTCCCATTCAAAACTGCTGTTTCTTGACCTGAGCGGTCTTAAGCCCTTCAGAGCAGATGCCTCCAGCACTTTGTTCCATTACAGTAGCAGCTGTAGTGCCTAGCATGCCCCCTTCCTTCCAGTGGGTGGTCCTACCCTGAGAGCCTTCTCATCCTGGGCTTCTGGGCTGCTATGTTCTCTGCTGGTCAAAGTTGCTCTTTTCTTAAATAATCTTGCAGTTGGCCCAAGGATGGCCCATGGTAAATGAACTAACTTCAGCTTTAGAAGCTCATGCTCCATTCAACCCTTACATTTCCCAGAGGGCATCCTTTTGGATTCTGTCCAGGATGCATGACGTATGCTCCCCTGGCTTTCCCACCCTCTTCCCACAGTACTGCAAAGCTTCTTTTCCCTTTCCTTTATTTTTAACATCTTTAAATTGCAACATAGGAACCTTGCTACCTTGCTCCTGTGAAGCTGAGCTATTGGTTCTTCCTTGCTACGAAGTTGCCATGGACCCACAGAGGAACAGAGGAATGAAAGAACAACCTGATCACTATTGGTTTCATTGTTGTTGCATTGGTGCTATGATGATGCGTTGAGAGTTGGGTAGCATATAATTTTAATAAATTATTATTATTATACCAGGAGGAAGAGGAGGAAGAGGAGTAGTAGTAAAAATCTCAGTGTCAAAGAAGCATCATATGTGCAATTATCTGGGAAAGCAAAGGAAAGTCATGGGTGCTAATAAGGAAAAGGTACAATGCCTAAAAGGAAAAGGCAGGCACTGGTAAACCAGTCCAACCAGTAGCCCACCAGTGAGATTTGCTTTCCCTGCATGGATGGGAAGGGCAAGAAACAGGAGAATGACCAGGTCTTGCAGTGGCCACAGTCCAGACTGAGCACCAGCATAGCTCCATTGCCAGCCCACCACAATTTGGACTGGGATTTCTGAAGTTGTTCTAAAAAGCCACGAGGATCAGCACAGGAGACCAGCAGCTTGGGCTGCAATGTGGAATTGTCCTAATATTAGGTCTTTTTAAAATACAGAAACAGCTTAATCAATCAGGGGAATGGAGTAGACATAGTATACCTTGACCTCAACAAAGCCTTTGACAAAGTCCTGGCATTCTCCATAATAAAATGGTAACACATAGGCTAGACTATTTAAATGGACTCACAACTGGCTGAATGACCTCCCCCGAAGAGTGTTCATTTATGGCTCTGCTTCAGCTTGCAGGGAAGTATCCAGTAAAATGTCACAGAGCTCTGTCTTGACTTGAATGAGGGAGTTGAGTGGATGCTTATCAGTTTTGCAGCTGATACAGTGCTGGGAGGGGTGAGCAATACTTTAGTGGGGAGAGAGAAGATTCAAAACTATCTTGGCAGGCTTGAGCAGTGAACTGAAATGAATAGGATGGAATTTAATAATAGGAAGAAAAGTACTGCACCTAGGACAGAGAAATGAAAAAAAAATGGCTCAGCAATAGAACATGTGAAAGGGATCTGGGTGTTCTTGTTGACCACAAGTTAAACATGATCCAGCACTGTGATGCAGCTGCTAAAAAGGCAAATGCTATTTCGGGGTGCCTCAAGCAGAGCATCCAAATCATGGGAAGTCATGGTTCTGGACTCCAGGCTTGGCTGCCAGCTCGACCAGTCGAATTTCTCAGAGTGCTGAGAACTGGCTGAATTTTCCTTGCTTGCAGTGGATTGCAGAAGCTGTGGGACCACTGAAGTTTTTTTCCCCTGAAGAAGGGGAGACCAGAAGATTGCTCGTGGGGCCATTGGAATTGCCTACCCTTGTTTTTTCTCTGTAGTTTCCACCGTGGAGAGAGCAGGGGTAAGTGCAAGGGAAATGGCCAAGAGATATCTTGCTCTCGCAGGGAAAACAGGTCTCTTTGAAGAGACACAAGAGCGTACAGCCGCTTTTAGATCACTTTAGGAAATTATTTTTTTTAGATTAGAAAGTTTTTGATATCTAAGATCTATCTTTTGGACTTTGCTTAAAATGTTGGCTAATTTTGTGCTTTCTTTGCTTTAACTGATTCTGGTGGAAGCTTGATGGATTCTACATTTGCAACATAATGAAACATCTGCATTTTTTTTACCTTTCTTTTGTATTAGAGGGATTTAAGAGACTCTGTAATTCTTCGCTTGATAAACTAACTGACTATTTATTTCTTGAGAAACTGTTTGTTTGGATTAAGCAGCTTGCAGCTTGAAGAACGAAAGTTCGCAGCTTGAAGAATAAAAACACAGGGAAACGTTTTTTTTTCTTCTTTCTCTACACTCTCCAGGGTGGATTCTGTTTCACTTGGAATATATTTTTATTTCTCCTTCTATAAACTGTTTGAAATATTATTCTCTTCTGTATTTTGGATTATTGGAACTTTCTTTTTTCTTTTAACTTAAAAAAAACCGTTTTGCTTAATAGATCTTGCTGGTAGTATTCCATGGATAGATCACATGACTATTGTTTTGACTAGAAGGGTTGTTATTTTAATCTGAAGGACATAGAAACAATGGCTTTCTTAATAGCAATTCAGGAGTTCAGGAGAGAATTTACTGAGGCTCTTTCAGATATTCAAAGGTCATTGGAATTACTGTTGGTAATTTTGCAAAACCAAGAGAAAGAGCAAAAAATAGAAATAGAAACAGGAAAGAAAAATGCTTTTGAAGTAGAGGAGAAACAGGAGGAGGGAATTTTAAATATATTAGATCAGAAAAACATTCTGAAGGCTATACATTATAACCTTGGTATAGATATGTTGTGGCAGTGGAGACAGGGTGAAAATTTGGGTGTGCAGTTGGATGGATGTTGTGAAATACGTGGAAAGGGAGAGAAGGTTGCTCTGATATTTTATACGAGATATAGAAAGGAGCAGGCTGTATATTGCGAATTTGCCATTGCGTATTGTGATTTTGGCATAACCTAAACAGAAGATATGAGAAACTGTATGGATATATAAAGGTTAATGAAAATATGAATTTGGATTGTTATGAGAAACTGTATGGATATATAAAAAAGTGATATTCTAAATGTAAGATATAAGGCTAAATACAATCAATATGTATGTATGAATATTACAAGAATTGATATATTAGGTATTAGGTTAAGTGATATGATAGGTTATGTACTTAGTTTAAATGGACACTATCACAAGGAGTGGAAATTATAGATGGATAATTGAGATATAAGAATTCTTTTTTTATGGATATATATATATATATTAGAATTAAATTACAGAAAAATATATGTATGAATATTATAAGAATTGCTATATTATGTATTAAGTTATGTAATATGTTAGGTTATGAGTCATAATATGAATAGAATATATTGTAGTTTATTAGAAGTAAATAAGGCTTTTATTTGTTATACTAATTGGACTTTATTGAAGATATAAATATGCAGTAATGAACACTCAACATTTAACTACTACTTCAAGGAGTGGAAGCCAAAGATGGATTATTGGGAGATAGCAAGAAAGGCGAAACCTATATGAAGATTAGAAGATTGGATTAAAGAAATCAAAAGGCATATGACAAAGAAAAGTTCCTGTGTATTGTATGAAGGACTAACATTTAAAATTAATTATTGTACTTTAAGTTCAAAGATAGATTGGAGGACATCTATTTTCTATATTTTCTTTGCTTATTATTTCTTGACTTCACTTTTTCTTTATCTTTTTCTTATTTTATATTTATATTTATATTTCCTTTTTCTATTCTAACTTTTATTATGTATTGTAAAACTTAATAAAATTATATTTAAAAAAAAGGAAGTCATGGTTCTACTCTACTTTGCTCTGGTAGACCCCATTTGGAATACTTGATCCAATTCTTGGCACCACAGTTCAAAAAGAAAAATTACATTATTTACAATTCATTTTAATTTAATGAATTACTGCGAGGGAGAGCTACAAATCCATCCTTCTGTTCAGTTAGAAAGACTTGTGCTTGGGTAGTGTGATATCACTGTGCCGTAACCATTACAGAAGATGCTGGGAGAGCCCAGGAGGTTTCCAATAGGAAACTAACCTCCCGGGAAATGCCATTGTTCCTGCTGCAGAATTGCATTTGCAGCTATTCCTTTCGAATGCAGCTGAACGAGAAGTTGATTGGCTAAGATGCCAAAGACAGAAAGGGAACAGGAACAAAGGGTTGCACCACCAATCCAGGAGTGTAGTGTATGAAAGTATCCTCCCTCTTCTAGTTTGGATAAACATCAAGGTAAATCAAGGAGTTTCTTTCATTATACTAAGGAAACAGAAATAATCAGGGTTTCAAGCTAGAAGACCAGTTTGTCATATTCCTAATTATAATGACAACCAAAGATTATTTAGCTAATCTTGCTAACATAATATACAGTATTCAGTGTTTCATTTTCACGGTTCTCCCTAATTATTTTTGTGCAATGGCATTCCTGTCCTTCAAGGTGGTAGAATGAAAAGTTATGTTACTTAGGACTCCAAATAATTTATAAAATAACTTATGCATTTTCTTTGTTTTCCCCTTACAGTCCTGAATGTAACATAAAGACTGATAGCTTGCATCAGCTGGCAGCTATAAAGGATCTATAATACTTATCACTTTCAGTAAGTTCAAAAGTTCAAGATAATTTAAATTAAGATCATTTTTCTTTGGTGGGCAAATATGGACATATTATAGACCATAATTAAGTACCAGTGCTTTTCCAGTTGTGATTCATATGCTTTCCCTAAAACATATGACTAATTATCTACTTACCCTAGATTTGCCTTCTTAATTTAAAAGAACATCTTCAGATTACATGGTGTGAAATTTCATTTTAAGCCAAATACAAGAAAATAATAAAAAAATGGATTAAATCTTGAAATCCATATTAACTTTTAGTAACTTTTTCAGGCACTGATGTCCCATAATAAGAAACATGGGCCATGGAACATTTTTGTCTTATCTTGTCATCTTTTTTGAAATTTTGCTCCTCTGGAAGGCTTTCTGAATCTGTCATACTGGTAAAGGGTCATAAATGCAGTCTCTGTGAGGCCAGACTTCAGAGTTCAGTCTTTGAAAAGGGTTCTCTTCCAATAACCTAAAAGCTTTCAAAATGATTTAAGGTTTAAAACAGATTTCTAAAGTAAGATTATTTATGTTGGCTTTTTTTCTTCAAAAGTGTCCCCTACAGATCTAGAAACACACAGATGTCAGTAATCCACCCCTCTCCCCAACATTCTCAACCTCATTTGAATAGCAAAATGCCATTGAAAATCAAGCTATTATTAGACAGAACAACAATTTATTTTGTGCTAGTGATCATTTCAGGAATCACCAAATATGTTGTACAGGATCAGAATATTTTACACCTTGCAGAAGGTCAATCCATAATAATACTGACAGCTTATTCGAGGGCATCAGAAGATGCTCTTTAGAAATCATCTGCCTGATGCAAAATGATACTGAACATTGATTGGAGCAGGAGCTCATCCTTGTCAGAGACATGTCGTGCTCTGCAGAATTAACTTGGTGTGTAAGATGATAAATAAAAGAGGACCAAGTTATGAAAGTCAAGAGAATTAGAAACATGTTTTGTTAAAACAAATAAGTTTCCATCTCTGCAATGTTTCCAACCAATTGCTGACATTCCTTCGCAACTGTCCATACTGTGGTTAATTGTCCTTCTGGGCAGAACGTAGCCTTGTGCAGAAGGAAGGAACCGCTAATGTTCAGTGTAACTATCCCTAGTGAGAATTCCATGGTCACAGAAATCTAAGTCAAGGTTTCGATCTTTGGGCTCACCTATAATTTGCGCACCATAAATGTAGACCGAAGTCGTTAGGGACTTTGTAATGACAGTGCTGTCTATAACAGTATCATCAAGCAAGACATTGGCATAAATCATTGGCACTTTGCAAAGTGTCACTTCTGTCAACATCCCAGTGATGTGATCTTTAGTCTTTCAAATCTATAGACTGGCATTTGGATCAGCTAAACGTTCCACAACCTGTCTTGCATATTAAACTTGCTTTATCCAATATCTACATGCTAAAGTGATGCCTGGTTTCCAAATATTTTTAAACCATTTGCATAAAACAATCCTAATACTTTCAAGCTTTTCTGTAGGGCATTACTGTACCACCTGAATCTGCAACTAGTTTAATCAATAAAAAAAAACCTTGCTATTAATTTAAGCAAGAAACATTGTGAAATGACTAAACACTTGCTAGTTAAAATCAGATACAAAGTAATCATGGTTAAAAGCAAGCCTTTAATGCAATTTTACAGAAACTTTTTTAGTTTATTTTCAATCAAGATTCTTGACTGAGAATATGCATTCTTTTTTATCAAGACTGAGTCTAGATTATGTTAACATCATAATGAGAATCTGCTTATACCAACCTAATTGAAATAAATTAAACCGTTTGTAGACACTGCAGTTGTTTTTTATAAGCCACACTGAGACTATTTTTTTAATGGATGCTATTACTACTGGTTTACAAAATGTTAATTTCCTGAGCATTTTCTTTTTAAACTAAATTCATTTTCTGCTACTTTCCAAACATGTTTAACTTGCTTAAGCATTGAGGATATTTACATCATCACTTACCTAAGATAGCAAAATATTTCAGACATTCCATATGGTTCTAGGCAGCAGCTGATGTGTTGTGACCAAATTCTAATCTGAAGAAAAAGAGTTTGCAGCAAAAAGGAAATTGTATCATAAGAATCACACCAATAGTTAAAGTAGAGATGCTTCAGTGACCCTCCCATTAAGACATTTCAACATGCTATCTGCTTGGGAATGAAAAGTAAGTTTGTTGTTTGTAAGGGAGATGCTATAAAAGATCAGAGTTGTGGGAAAGTGGTTATTTTGAGCAGGGAATGTTTAACAGCTTATGTAAAACAGACCTATGTTTTATGTTGCTGGTTGTGAAGCCAGTTTGTTTTTAAGGTGTCAGAAGAGTTATTATTGTAGTGCTGCAAAAGACATGTACAGTTACCCTTTTGGAAATCTTGAAACTAAAATTTAATTCAATCCAGAGAGACAGATCTTGTTATAGGCAAAGTTGGAATTAGACCAGTTTGGTCTAGTGGTTAAGCTGCTGGGCTAGAAACCAGGAGACTGTGAGTTCTAGTCCCGCCTTAGGCATGAAAGCCGGCTGGGTGACCTTGGGCCAGTCACTCTCTCTCTGCCCAACTCACCTCACAGGGTTGTTGTTGTGGGGAATATAGGAGGAGGAAGGAGTATTAGGTATGTTCGCCACCTTGAGTTATTTATAAAAATAATAAAGGTGGGATAAAAATTAAATAAATAAATTCCATGTTGGCTAAGCCTACTCTACATCCTGATTAGAATGACAGACCCTCAAATTTTCTATAGTCAGAGTAGTATACTGTATTTTACAACTTAACATCTGATTTTCAGAGCACATAACTGGCTGAGCTTTAAGAAAGTTGTCTCTGCTTTATCTAAGAAGGTTTGCTGTTTCAAGATAAGTTGTTCATTCTAGTTTCAAGGTAGCTTCCAGACACAGAGTGCCTAACACCAACCAGCAAAAACACATTGCAAATTTACTCTGACTTTTCCCTCCTTAACATTTATTCTGGTTGCTTTTGTTATGAAAAGAAAAAAAAAGTGGAAGAAATTATAGAAAAGCTCAGGAGGATTATAAATGGAAGACAATTTCCTACAAAACTACAAGTTTGAGGCAATGTGAATACACAATAAAGCCCTTTATGGAACTTGTGGGTTTTTTTTCATTCTTACAAAATTATACTCTTTTTTAAAATCAGTCTTCATGGAGGACATAACAGATGAAATAAGTACCTGTCACACTGTTGGGCTTCTCAAAATCTTTGAGATAAACTGCAGCTGGGAGTCCCATCCAAGAGGCAAAGCATGCCCTCTTCTAGGGCAAGGAATTGGTTCCAAAGGAGGCAGGAATATTGAGATGAACTATAAGGCAGGCAAGGAGATAAGATTCATAGTAGACAAATAAGGAAAGGCTGTTCATCTAATAATTAAATGCTCCCCCTCCCAATGAGCAGAGGCATCTACACTTTCTAGGGCAGAGCTTTCCAAACTGTGTGTCGGGACATGTTAGTGTGTCAGCTGCAGTGTCTGGGTGTGTCGCAACTGCTGCTGCCTCTGAGCCCTGCCAGGATTCCACACAGGTCCTAGTGCCTGCCTTGTGCCTTGCTGCCTCCAAACCTGCTGTGATTCCGCGCAGGTCCTAGTGCCTGCCTTGTGCCTTGCTGCCTCCAAACCTGCCCTGCCAGGATTCCATGCAGGTCCTAGTGCCTGCCTTGTGCCTTGCTGCCTCCAAAACTGCTGTGATTCTGCGCAGGTCCTAGTGCCTGCCTTGTGCCTTGCTGCCTCCAAGCCTGCCCTGCCAGGATTCTGTGCAGGTCCCAGTGCCTGCCTTGTGCCTTGCTGCCTGCAAACCTGCTGTGATTCCATGCAGGTCCTAGTGCCTGCTTGTGCCCTGCTGTAAGAGTGTGTCGCGAAATGATGCCCTGCTGTAAGAGTGTGTCACAAAATGGTGCATGTCTAAAAAGTGTGTCACCAACATGAAAAGTTTGGAAAGCTCTGTTCTAGGGTCTAGTGAATTTTGATAGATTAGTTGGGAGTCAACTGACAGGGCAAGGGTAGTGAGGGAATGGTAACCACTAAAAACAATGGCCTAGTTTTGTTGCTAATTCTTGCCATTGCAGAAAACAAGGTAAATTCCAGGCTTACATGGTACAAATGAAAAATGAATGAGTGCCAATGCATTCATTTGGTAACAAATGAGCAGTGTTTCTCAACCTTGGCAGCTTTAAGACGTGTGGACTTCAACTCCCAGAATTCCCCAGCCAGCATGAAGAAGCTATTGCTTCTGTTGCTGCTGATTAAATATCTACACCTCATATTTCAGTCATAAAGGCTCTCAGCAAGGCTTACTGATAAATGAAAAAAGACCATCTCTCTACTCAGGCTTACAATCTCAACATAATGATACCAAAGGGGAGGGAGGGAAAGGCAGATAGGGACAGAAAACAAGGATTTTCAGGACAAGCCTGTGCAAGGCTGCCACGCTTCACTTCAAAGAGGTACCTCATGCTATGGAGACGATGGGTGCTGTTTTCCTTGTGGAAGCACAACAATAATACTATCCATCTCATTCTTACTGCACTGCATGTACAGAAGCCACTTCTGACTACTGGAAGTGCTGAGGAGATCCCACGAATGAGGCCAAATTAAGTACTGCAGTAGCATCCCTTTGTTCTTCAGGGTTCAGGATTGATTCATAATGTCATATTGTTTTAGCCAGAATGGTTGCTAGATTATTGCAGCTGATTCTTTTGAAGGCTGGTGTGACCAGAAAGGGTTTCATTTAGTTCAGTGTTTCATTTTTTCCTGCTATTAATCCTTCCTCCCTCCCTTCCTGTTACTTGTATACTGAATCTAGAATGACTCGTGATGGTTTAATATCTAAGTCAGGCCTAAAACATTTCTCTGTCTGTCCCTGATGCAGCCTTCCTTTCACAGTTCAATAATCCTGCCTATAGTTATTATTGTAGGCCTGACATTCTGAACTAACTCGTACATCTTTTTCAGTGCATTGGCCACTGAAAAATGCTTTTGCTGCCAGTCTTTCCACACACACTCTGTAACGCGGCTTTTCCAACAGCATGGGAAGTTTGCACATTTGTACCATCTAAATCCATCTAAACTCTGAACATGGTGGGACTCTGCTTTAAGTATTGCATTTCTACTTGGATGAAGGTTCCATTTGTTCATGGCAAAAAAAAGAAAATTGAACAGATTTGTAGTTCTGTTGTGCATTTGGGAGAGCAGAGATTGGAAAAGCTGATATTATAACTGGTAAATCTCCCCTACCCCTTCATTTGAATTTAGAATATTCTTCTTGCTTTCTTTTAAAATGCATTATGTTACAATTAAAAGCATTTTACTGCAATCAATTTCTGCAAAGAACAGGGTGATTTTCAGACCACTTGGCTTCCGAAATTCTTTGCAGGCAGTCCCAATATTATGTCCACATCTGCTGCAAGTTTTTGAATCTCTTCTGGGCTAAGTGGCTTACAAATTGCTGCTGTATTAAAAACATTCTTCTCATGCAAGTTGATCCAGTTAGCAAGTATGGGAATGGGTGTGAATATGTGTATGTGCGTGCATGCATGCATGTATACACACCCACCCACACACACATGGTTTTGTTTTTCATTATTTCCTTTGAACATGAACAGTATCTAATATCGTCAGTCAAATTCAGTTATCAGTTATGTCAGTGGATTCAAATACTGCAGCCCAAATGATAAATGAAAACATAATGTTAAACCATGATGTGGTTTTTAGATAAGCTTGTTCATTCTTTGCCTAAAAACTCTTGTTCAACCCAATGGCATTTGTCACATTTGTTTTTAAATACACACTCACAGACACACAGACACACAGACACACACACACACACACACGTGTGTTTGAGTTACATCATGAACAACAATAGCAAGTTTTCAAAGCAGAGTTGTGCTTTTGATTTATACAGCCATGAATTTGAACTCTCAAAATTCCCCAGTCTCTATTACTATTGCTACAAATTCGAAGAACTGAAGTTGATACATTTGGAGATCTCCAATTTTCTACATTGTGTATAAAAATTAGATACAGAGGATTTTTTCTCCTTTTGTCATTCAGCAAAGGCTGAGAACAGATGGAAGCTTTAAAATAAAGTGTCTCACAATGGAACTTTCCCTATTACAATTTCCCTAATACAATTCCAGATTTTTTCCAATAATGGTAAACCTTTAGCCTTCTCTCTCTCTCTCTCTCTCTCTCTCTCTCTCCCCCCCCCCCCCAAGCCATGACAGAATTTTGTATTCTCCCTCTCTTACTTGGCTGAACAAAAGGTTCACTTTTGTTCTGTCTAATCACACACACCTCAAAGAGCCTCCCATCAGGTTCTGTCAGTTGGTAGTTTTACATTGCTTTAAAAATGCTAGGTGGTCCCTTCTTGGAGTGAGAAAGGAAGAAAGCTTACATGTAAATGCAAACAAAACCTCTAAAGCCTTTGATCTACTGATGGTCTTGATGCAATCTCTCCAGCAAACCAAATGTTTCATGTAATTACAGACAACAGCAGCAACCATTGATAGGAGGTGCTGTAGTTAAGCCAAGAAGGAACTTGGAGAGCATTTAGCCTTATGACAATGTGTGTTAGTTCAAAATTGTGTTGCCCACCTGAAAGTTATTCAAGAAAAATAATAAATGGAGTATTCATATGCAAAAGAACTTTGCTCTGGAGGTGCCTTGTCTTTAATCTCCCTCTCTTGGTTTAGAACATCCCTCTACCTTTGATGCATACCCCCATACGCTCACAACCCCATGGAAGTCATCTTGATACCTCCCCATGGATTCTCTGCTCAATCACGAGTCACCAGGGAGATAGGTTCCTAAAGGTCTTTTGTTGTTGCTGGCATAAAGAAAAGAGAAGGCAGGCATGCCACATAGAGTACATGAAGAGGATGACCTACAAAGACAAAAACTGCTTT
Organism: Charina bottae; assembly: GCA_023362775.1. Lineage (NCBI taxonomy): Eukaryota > Metazoa > Chordata > Lepidosauria > Squamata > Charinaidae > Charina > Charina bottae. Next base: position 31,586,341 of record JALMGJ010000007.1, read on the forward strand.
GAGACTGCAGAATTAACATATTTTCCATGTACCAATTGTCATTCTAAATGGTGACCTGGGAAGCAGGAGTGGAGTGATGACCTGGTCAACACAGATTCAAGGACCATTGAGTGGATGATGATGGAGAAGAAAGAGTCCTTGAGAAAAACATGAATCTACTTGCAGTTTCACTAACTAAAACACGTGTTTAGATTTATTCACCAGCTCAGATTTTTTTTTCCAGTTTAGCAATGATGGCATGCAGGGGCAGATACTCTCAGTCTGAATCAGGTAGCAACTCATTGGGAAAACAACAACCTATAACTCCTTCTTCAGTTTCTACATTCCATGATTACGTTACAACAGGAAGAGAAACACCAAGGAACTGATGCAATTAAATACTTCAAAGGAAACATTTGAAAAGTTAAGGAGTGGAGAAAGTTTCTCTTTCAGAACTGCCAGTGGCCTGATTGCTCCTCTGGGAACAGTTATATGCAGCAACACAGGGAACAATCAACTATCTTTATAAAATGTTAAAATAAAAAGTATATACTGAGTTGCATGTGTGTCCTCTTGAATTTAGGCCTGTTCACTAATGAGCTGTCTGGCTACATTTAATTCTGTTTCATTTCCTGAACTGTCTAGAAGGCCTTGTGGAAAGCACAGATGTTCCAAATTTGGCAGTTTAATACTCTGCAATACCGTCTATACTTGTACAAAAGTAAGTCCCGATGAACTCAAGGGACTAAATATGTAGAGTGTATTCATGGGCTAGGTATCCCCCACAAAAAAGTCAGATGTATATAAAAAAATCTACTACATTTTCAAGATCATGGATCAGTCAAAAGAGCTTGAGATGAACCAGATTTGAACACTAAGAAGTTCTTTTCTTTATCAAGCCAAGACTGTCTAGACCCTTTGAAGCAGGGTTATCTGAGGTGCTCTCAACCTTCATTAGACAAGATAGCAAAATGGTGTGGTATTTTAGACATGTTTTTTTTAAAAGTAAAAGCTGCCGGTTGTAAAGCACAAAAAGCTACATCACCTCTTCTTTCCTAGTTATTAATGCGGATGAGGTGGGTAGGTTAAATACTGGCCTGGGCCTTAGCTGCAACATCTCCTACGAATAAAGAGATCTGTGTTCCTTTCTGCAATATTTGAAAAACAAAAGAACAGTATGCATTTAACCAGACAAAAAGGGTGGTTTTAACAGAGAATTCAAGGAAAAATAAATTCCATGTGAGTTTGATCAATGTCTTTCTCAACTAGAAATGTAGTGTTAGTTTCTGACCTGTATGTCTCATGTAAACAGCAGACCTACAATTAGTCAGGGGTAGTTGCCAGACGCAACACTGTAGGATAAAAGCAGAAAATTTGGTGTCCTCAAAATATGTGGCAGTTCCCATAGTTTCTGATAGCATGGCCAATGGCAAGGACTTCTGGGAATTTTAATCAAACATTTATTTGGAGCAGGGCTTTCCAAAGTGCCGCCGCTGGCGACACACCAGCGGCGGTGGCGGCGGCGCATGCGTGCACGGTGGCGGCACGGGGGCGTGCGGCGGCGCGCGCGTGCACGTCGGTAGTGACAGCAGCGGCAGCCTCCACTAAAACGCGGAAGCACTGATACCATGCCGCTGCCGCCGCCGCCGCCATGCACACACACGCCACTGCTTCCGGGTGGTGTGGCGACACACCACGCTGTGTGTGGCGACACACTTTTGTGTCGCGACACACAGTTTGGAAAGCTCTGATTTGGAGGGTACCAAGTTGCTCTCTCCTTCTCTTTGACAGGAGATCACCTTGGATTTTTAATTTTTTTCCTGGATTACTTCAGTGTAGTAGAAATGGTGACTGTGTGGAAGAAGATTTAGTCCTGCAGCATAACAAGTATGCCTTTTGTTTAGAACTTATCACCCTCTTTTCCTCACTTCAGCCACTACTACAGTCAGTCAGTCAGTCAGTCAGTCAGTCAGTCAGTCAGTCAGTCAGTCATTTATCAGATTTCACCACCGCCCATCTCCCCCAAATCATGATTGCAAAATTGATGGTGTGATATCAGGTCATCATCATAGCTCCCAATTGGATTTTCCATACAGGATAGTGATGGCTTCGTAACCAAGCACCTTCACCCCTATACAAATGCCCAGGGTTTTTTTTTGCTGGAAGTCACCAAATACATATATGTCATGCACAGAAAATGTTGATAAGGATAGGATTAGCAACTTATTTCATTTCCTTCTTTATGTGGAGTGAAGATGAGGAGATTTTTTGTTAGTGAAAGAATGGCAGTAGCTTAGATAGGAGTTGATTTAATGACAATTTTTGCTGGATCTTATTGGTCAACTGGAGAAAGACCACTGGTTGGCTTTTGTTCTCAGAATATTCTCAGTGTTCTCAGTGTTGGCAAGAGTGAAGACGATTGGCAGGTCAGCTTTAAACCGCTCCAGAGGGATTAGAGAGGGGAAACAATCAATGCAATGGGGAAGTTCCCTATGTCAATATTTTTTCTCTCCCTCCCTTTCGTTCTGGTCATTTGAAGACTGTTGCCTGATAAACAGGATTGTCTGGGAAACCCAAAATACTAAAAATCTCTGGTTGCACCTTTTCAGGCAAACAATTTTTTATCAAAGGCATAAGATACTGAATTGTGCTTCCCCTTGCCCAGAAGAAGAAGAAACAATTTTGGATTTACTGTTAGATTTGATGTATTGGCCATTCCTTAGAAGTATCTTTAGCTGAGCCTACATTTATGCTGAGGCTAGACAACCCGTGTCCTGTTGGGTCATCGTTTCAGAAATATTTCCCTACTTAAACAGAGAAACAGAATGACCATGGGTGGATTGCTATTGGTTTGGTTTGAAAATTAAAGAAGAAAACATCAGTTTATTAGAGAAGAAAGATGTGTAGCAAGAGAAATATAAATGTTTTTTGTTTAACAAAAGTACGCTTTTGATGAGAACATTTCTGGTTGATCTGCCATCCTTTAAGTATACTCTTTGGAAACACAGTGCTTTCCAAACTGCCGCCGTTGGTGACATACCAACGACGGCAGCAGCGGTGGCACGGGGGCACGCGTGGGGGCGGGGACGTGCACGGCGGTGGCACGGGGGGTGCGCGGCAGTGGCGGTGTGCATGGCAGCGGCAGCAGCAGCGGCGGCCTCGTGTTTTCCGCTAAAACGCGGAAGCGCTGATGGCGCACTGCTGCTGTCGCCGCTGCCATAATCGCTGCTGCCGCCGCCATGCATGCCGCCACTGCACACACCCCTGCGCTGCCGCCGTGCACGTCCACTTCTGGCTTGTGTCGCGACACACTAAACTGTGTGTCGCGACACACTAAAGTGTCGCAACACACAGTTTGGAAAGCTATGCTCTAACATTTTCACTTCTTTTTCCCCAGCTTAAAGCAACATACAGTACAGCTGACCATGCTGGAATACCTCGGAAGGACTTCTTTGGCACCAAAGGATGTCATTTGGAAGAGGCAGTTGTATTGTCTGATGTTCTTCCTGAACTCGTTTGCAATAGGTTCATCATTGCTGTATAAATTGAGGGGTTCATTAGGTAGAAGTTGCAAATTGCCTATCCTGACCTTTCCCTTCATACAGCAGAAATTGGCGGTTTCTCCAGGGAATAGGAAGGCACGACAGTGAGGGCAGACTTTGGCCATCACACCAACATCAGCAGAAATACTATGCTGTGTGAGTCATGCATTTTCCCTTGCTCTTTCTCTGTTGAGGTCTTGTCGTCGAAGGTGGGTATTGTGTTGAGGAACTCTTGCAGTGATTACTGTTTGCCACATATTCTTGAGTTGATGTTCCCTTTCCTCTTCCATCTCTTCTTGTGTCTCATTCTGTGACTTTCGTTGTCATTCTGGAGACATGCAGCCCTTTCATCCTCCATTTGTTCATATATTTTGCTATGTGTTCTTCGTCTCTGATCCTGGAGATGTGCATTACTCTGCTCCTTTGTCTCTTCCTCTCTTCTCCTTCTGTGCCTCTTGTCATTCTGGAGACATGCATGCCTCTCCTCCTCTGTCTCCTCTTCTCTAATGTTATTTTTCCTGACTGTTTGATCATGGAGTTGTGCAGCCCTGGCCTCATCTGATTCTTGTTCTCTCCTGTACCTTGCCACTTCCCGACAATGTTTGGTGTCATCTGTTGACCATGATGTCCCCCCTCTTTTTCCATGTGGCATAATTAGGCTGATGATTTATTTTTATTTTATTTTATTTTACCACAATGCTGTATGGTGCCGTCATCACCCCAGAGGAGTTCAGACTTCCTGCCAGCTTCCCCATCAACTTATGGGAAGCTGGCAGGGAGCATTGAAAATAACGATCATGTGACCATGACTGACTGTGACAGTGCAGCGGTGCAGCAGCACTGAAGCGGCCACACCTTGCCAAAATTCAATCCCTCAGGAGTAATGGATCCCAGATTTTGGATGCATTCTTTAAGTTAGCCCATTTGAGGTACGTTGATTCAAAAATTGTTGCCCTATGATGCACTGTTTTGCCCAATTGAAGGTTACAAACAGACAAACAAGAGAGTTTTAGTAATATATAGATTGCAACCATTTGCCTACTGAAACCTGAATGTAGTATTATTTGGATGGTAATCCCTCTACACTTTTGAGCTCTTAAAGATCTCACTGTCTTGCCAACAGATCTCTCTCTAGCAAAACTTGGAGTAAGCTGGCAAAAATAAGTTACTTGTGCCTCATCCAAATCCTCTCTGACTGTAATGTCCTACTTAGGATTTTTTTTCTCCTTTCGTCATTCAGCTTGGAGTCCCTCACTTGAAACTGGTGGATAGAATATTTAGAGCTGATGAGAGAATGCTTCTTCACGCTGTGAATAATTGGAGGTTAGATGACTTTTTAAAAGGGGAAAAACTAACAAAGAATAATTCAGTCATTGGCTATTACTCACAAGGGCTAAGTAGAACCTTAAGAATGATTCAGGACCAGTTTGAAATAACCATTCACCTTTTCCCATGCAGAAATGATGCATTGTCTATGCATTCTACATCTCTATTGTTACTCGTTTTCTATAGTATTTCCTCTCTAGGTACAGACTTGTTTCAATGCCACCAACTAAAGTTTGCATATTAGGTTAATTGTAGCTAGTGCATCCTCCTACATATCTACTCAGAGGTAAGCCCTCCAGAATTCAGTGCAACTTCTTACAGCACCTTATTCAATAGCTATAAAATTGCAGTTTTTCCTCTTTTCAACCAAATTAAACCTCTGCAACTAGCCATTTTCCTGGCCATGGGAGATGCAAAGGACTTCTTTAAAAAGAAAAAAGCAAAGATTGTGGAGAAATAAATTGAAGGTAGGAGCTCTGATTTTGAAATGGAATGGAATTTTAAACAAAAGATGATATATGCATCTTTTATGGGTTCCAATTAGTTATACCATTTCTCCTAGGAAATTCCATTCAATTTTCTATCCTGCCTTATGGTTCTTCTAAATCAGAGCTTTCCAAACTTTTCATGTTGGTGACACACTTTTTAGACATGCATCATTTCGCAACACACTCTTACAGCAGGGCATCATTTCACAACACACTCTTACAGCAGGGCACAAGGCAGGCACTAGGACCTGTGTGGAATCCTGGCAGGGCTTGGAGGCAGCAGCAGCCGCGACACACCCAGACACTGCAGCCAGCACACTAACGTGTCCCAACACACAGTTTGGAAAGCTCTGTTCTAAATCAATGTTTCTAAACCTTGGCAACTTGAAGTTGTATGGACTTCAACTCCCAGAATTCCCCAGCCAGCATTGGCTGGGGAATTCTGGGAGTTGAAGTCCACACATCTTTAAGTTGCTACAGTTGACAAACACTGCTCTAAACAAACATCAGAATTCAAGACTGTTTCCCCACCTTTAAATATTACTCTTAAAAAACCTCTTTCTTCAAATCCTAGAATTTCCTTACTTGTTTAAACTGATTTCTTGTACACAGTTGATCCATTTTGCATACATAGCCATTTATTCTTATTATTAATAGTTTAATTGTATGCTTTTATAATCCACTTTTTATCCACATGAGTTCCAGAGTGCCAGATAAAGATGGAAGCACAATTATATACAATATAATACAATATATCAATCTTTTGGATAAAAATAAGACTGAAAGGCAAGAAGGCCTTAAAACTGCCAATACATTGTGGCTCTAATGTGTTACAGCTTTAACTCTGAATTTGTGAGTTGCAAGAATATTGATTTATTATGCCTTGGACATGTTACAATGCTCACAGTTGTCATTCTCTAGTTTTTCCCTTTGCTGTTAATTAAACATCACTGCATATATTTCATTGCAGAACAAAGGTCTATTATAGCCTTCTCCAGCTTGGTGGCCTCTAAGCATGATGGACTTCAACTGCCATCACTCCCAGTCAAAATGACCAAAAAAGCCATGCTTTTTTAGACATGCATCATTTCGCGACACTCTCTTACAGCAGGGCATCATTTCACAACACACTCTTACAGCAGGGCACAAGGCAGGCACTAGGACCTGCGCAGAATCACAGCAGGTTTGGAGGCAGCCGGGCACAAGGCAGGCACTAGGACCTGCACGGAATCCTGGCAGGGCTCGGAGGCAGCAGCAGCCATGACACACCCAGACACTGCAGCCAACACACTAACGTGTCCCGACACACAGTTTGGAAAGCACTGCATTAAAGGGTTGAGCTTGCTATAGGTTGATATTCTTTGTTGGGACTTGTCATATGCATCTTCTCTTTTCTTTCCTCCCATATTTGCCTTCAGGTGAGACATGTCTGTGCTTAAAACAGAGTCTTTTCTGTGGTGGCATACTAATTAGGGCATTATCCCTTCAGTAAAGTAACAATGGCTGGCTGAACACATTGTTGTAGTTTGATGAACTGACTGTAAGGAGAAAGAATCTGCAGAGAGAGACAACAGTGGCTCAAAGGCAGTTAACGTTTTGTCAGCTGCCTCCAAGGTAAACCTTTTTAGAGACATTCTTATCAGATCATCTGCTGGTCCTGGTCATATAGCTGTTCTGCCCTTTAGATGACCTTAGTGATAGAGAAAGTGTGGCTAGAATGGCAGGGAGCAGTATCTTTTGTTTTCCAAAGTCTGTCCTTTAAGTTCATTCCAGCTTTTCTTCTTTAATCTTACTCTTTTACTTTATGCATAAAGCAGATCTATGGGATATTTCCTGAAACCGCTTATTTTGTAAAATCACGTCATGATTTTAAGGCTGAGAATTGAACGGAATGGGTGATGGGATGGCAGGGAGGACAAAGTAAATTAGCACAACTCTTTCGCTATTCTTACGCTTTAATTTTATTGTTGTTGTTGGAGGTGCACAAAAATTATTTTCAGTGTCCTTCACCTTGGTGTTCTGCAAGCGTCTTAGATTACAACCCCATTATTGTTACCTAAAGTGCTCACGAGGGAGTTGTAAAACATCACACCTAGAGAGTGGCGCTATCCTGTAGTGGTTGAGAGTTGGACTGAGATCACAGAGAATCAGGTTAAAGTGACCACTTGAACATGGAACTCATGGGGTAACTTCAGGCAGATGCTGTATCTCAGCCCAACAGAGATATTGCTGTAGTGATAAAAGGAGGAATACGGTATCCCATGTAAGCTGATCTGAACTCCTCGGAAGAAAGGGAGAGAGAGATGAAAAGACACTGTAACTACAATACAAATCTAAATTACACAAACTGGACTTGGGAAATGCTCACCCTTTCTTGATATAACCTTCTTTATGATGAAAAAATAGGTAAATAATAACCCTGATCAATTAGAAAGACACACAGTGTCATATATCAAAGAGCAATATCATGTATTGTAATAAATATGTACACAGATAAAGTATTTTTATACATTCTGACAATGTGGTGCATTTAGGCTCATAAAAGTCTTATGAGGGCACAATATTTATCCATCTACTGTATATTTTCATTCTGTTAGGAGTTGTCATGATACACATAAAGAGGCCTGACATTTTGTACAAGATGTTTTTAACAGTTAAAGCAATCATTCTGATTTGTCTGTCGTCAGATGGCATACTTTGCTTACCGCTGAGACCAGACAGAGCACAAATCTGAGCATTAAGGTCCAGGAATGAAACCAAACCAAACCAAGATAAGTCTAATATCATTGAAAAGAATATTGTATGTTTAGTCTGCCTTTATCTTGGTCAAGTTACAGCTGACTTCATTTAAGCCCACTGATTGGATGCAAAGTTACCCATACTTCATTCAGTCTGAATCAGGACAGCCTGCCGATAGTGAGCACTGCGGCAACCAGCAAAAGCTTCTTGCAGACTTTTGCGGTTTTGGCTCAAAGACCAACTCGATGGAGATAATGTGTTGTATTACATATTTACATTAGGAATGGTTAGCTGCTTGTTTGATCTGGCACATAGTCTTCCTGAGATGCACCGCTTTATATGGATAGCGATACCAGGATCAACAGCCTTATTATCGCAGCTTCACTGCAGTGTAAACACTCTCCTGCTATATCTTATCTCTTTAAGTAGAAGTAACAATATTGCATGTGAGAGTGAAGTGTTTAGATATGATTTTCAAGAAATCATATACAAAGACAGAATGACTGAAGCCAGGAAGCTAAACTTGCCAGCTGCACAAGATAGATACATGTTTTGTATTTTAATAATTGCTTTCATGTAATATACTCAAAATACTCCTTTCAAAAAGATTCAAAGAGAGATATTATGGGACCGGTGAATTCACTGCATCAGCGTGAGTGTTGATTCATTCACATTTAAAGATTAATAATTTATTTATTTCTCATATTTCTGCACCGCCCATCTCGCGAAGACTCTTAATAATGTTTAAGTTGTGCCAATAAAACCTCCCTCTAGTGTGGGCGTGTATATCTATCTATCTATCTATCTATCTATCTATCTATCTATCTATCTATCTATCTATCATCTATCTATCTATCTATCTATCTATCTATCTATCTATCTATCTATCTATCTCCCCTTGCCATGGGAGAAAGGCAAGATGCTCAAAGGATGAGGATAAAGGGAAATGAACACTGTTGTCCTACATATCTGCTCACAAGTTACATTGAATTAAATGGGACTTACATCTATTTTAGAGTGTTTGGGATTCTGACATTATGTTATATTGTTACAACCTTTGTTAGATAAACAATTAAAAACCTCTGAGGTTAAAAATAATTGTTTTTATTTATACTTTATGCATCTAATGCCAACTATTCAAAGTTTTTAAAATATACGGTGACAAAAGCTTACAATGATGTGGAGGAAAGCACAGTTTCTCTGAGTAACCTTTTTCTTTCTCTTCCAGCCATTCACTTGTCTCTTTATTCTTATCCTTCCCTCCACTGAGCTCTAGTTGAAGGGCATGTTCCTTCAGGCAAGCAGAGATCGAAAACGATTGCTTGAAATTAGGCAGAAGGGTACCAGCTGCCTTCCCTCATTACTAAGCCAGTCTCATTTTTTTCCATCATGGTAGTAATGCAGACTTAGGAGGGATTCATCTTAGGACTTGTATGGTAGAGTAGAGCTAGTGGGAGCACTGATTACTGAAATTTATATGGTATGTGCCATGTCACTGATGTTCCTTACCCCATGGACAATGGAGGTATTGGCAAGGTGCTGTATGTCAGGGGTACCCAAACTTTGTGGCACCGTGGAAGACAATTTTTCCATGGACCAGGGGTGGGTGGGGTTTGCAGGCGGGAGCCAATCGCGTGGACTGGGGGGCGGGGTTTGCAGGCAGCAGCCAATCGTGCAGACCGGGGCGCGGGGTTTGCAGGTGGAAGCCAATCGTGCGGATGGGGGGTGGGGTTTGCAGGTGGGAGCCAGTCGCACGGACCACCACCGCTCACCTGCTGTGTGGCCCACTTCCTAACAGGCCGCAGCCCACTAGTGGGCTGTAGCCCACAGGTTGGGGACCCCTGCTGTATGTGGTGCCAGTTTCTCCACTTTGCTGCAACACCAGAGTAGGCATTGGTAGCTGCAGCAGACTGTTCTAGGCATTTTCCAACCAACAGTTTTGCCCTAGTTTATGATATCTTTTCAGTGACTTCTCTGATGGGATGAGAAAGGAGAACACTCACAACTAATAAATCAAAGTATAACACATTTATCTGAATATAGAGGTGAAATTAATTTCAATTTCAATTACTTTTGCCTAAGATCTGTTATCAGTTTTGTTATGGCCCAGGATCCTTAAGGGAATCCTGGAAGATAAAATATGGAAGAATGTCAGATTCCTGAGACTGCATCAATTTTGAGGACACAGAAGCTCCAATTTAGTATGAAACATTATTCTCTCTACATTCAAGAAAGAAAGAAAGAAAGAAAGAAAGAAAGAAAGAAAGAAAGAAAGAAAGAAAGAAAGAAAGAAAGAAAGAGAGGGAGGGAGGGAGGGAGGGAGGGAGGGAGGGAGGGAGGGGATTTAATTTCCAAATAGAGAAGAAATCATGTAAAAAGAAAAACACACACTGGAGACTAACATCTTCCAATTTTAGAAATAATCACTCATATGTGGGTGCCCAGATAAGTTAAAATTCAGATTATTTGCCTCTTCAGAATAACAAGAAACTATAGGTGATTAGGGACCTTTAGATTTTGTATGCCTTCTTTTCCAAAACAATTTCTCACCCAACAATTTTTTTACCTTGAATTGCACTCACTCATCTATTTTCCCTAATTTTTTACAGTATCTTCATGAATGGTGTACACAGTCCTATACATGTTCTGTATGCAGTGTATGCATGCATGCATGCACACGTCCGCACGCGCGCACACACACGTATCCACAGACCCCCAGGGTAAGCATCCAGGATACCATCAACTCCAAGCTGAAGTTGAAGTTGACTCTGGCTAGCCTATTCATTCTGCTTGAGAGGGATGCTTCAGGTGCCCTCAGTTCAGAAGGAGAAGGGGGCAGGGGCCTAGAAGCAACACTTCACTATTGCTGCCTCCATCCTTGGAATATGCTCCCCCCCAAGATCCGCTTAGTCCCCACTTTAGTCACCTTTCAGAAAGCAGGGAAGCATTATTTTTCCAACTGGTCTTTGAGACTAACTTTTATGCTTTGCTTCCTGGATGAACAGCGGCGAGTTATTTTAATTTCTACTGATTTTACTGGGTTTTTTGGAGTGTTATTAAATGTATTGTTTTATTGTTTTTATTATTTGATTTATAAACTGCCTGCCTACAAAAATTGTAGTGGTGTAAAAATACTGGAGTGTTATTAAATGTATTGTTTTATTGTTTTTATTATTTGATTTATAAACTGCCTGCCTACAAAAATTGTAGTGGTGTAAAAATACTGGAAACACACGCACACAGAGGTGTGTTGTACTGCTGTCAGGATTCTCTATTTATTCAAGAGAAAATTCCTCTAACTCTATCCATCAATAAACAGAGGATGTGGTTGCATTCATGGTTTAACTTAGTAGGCATGGAACTTGTAAAATGTCGTCAATAGTAGATGTGAAGAAAAAAATAATTTCTTTATCAGAAAAAAGTCCAATTGTATACAAGGCTTCCAAGTTTTATGAAGGTGCATGTAGCGAGTCTACGGTAAGTTAAGGATCTGTGTTTTTGAAGAGGACTGAAATTACTCAGGATGATCTGTCAGGCACAACATGGGCAAGACATCTTACTGGTATCACAATAGAGGGGTCATGATATATCGCACAGCACACCAACAACCACATTGTACATCATAGAGATGAAGGAGTTATTGGCAGTGTGCCATGTGCCCAGCTCTTTTCTCTATCACAGCAGCAGAACAGGTTGTTGAATGAATACGCTGTTGCTATATGATGCCCTTAGCTTGTAGAAGACTTCTGAAATTGTCTATGAAGGTTCTCAGTCATCCAGGTGGAATTGTCTGTAGCTTGAATCATGTCAACTGGATTTCTATTTTCTCAGTGGAAACGTTTCGCTCCTTATCCAAGGAGCTTCTTCAGTCTGAGCAAAGTTGGTAAGGGAATCCTTAAATATGTTTCTAGGTGGCTGTGTGACCTTGCACCTGGGGCTAGGTCATGGTTATTACACAGCCACCCTAGAAACATATTTAAGGATTCCCTTACTAAATTTGCTCAGACTGAAGAAGCTCCTTGGATAAGGAGCGAAACGTTTCTACTGAGAAAATAGAAATCCAGTTGACATGATTCAAGCTACAGACACTTCTGAAATTGGTTTGAAAGCCAAAGATTCCCCACTTCTACTCTAGATACTGATGGATATTATCCACCAAAAACTATCTAAGTCAAACCTTACTTGTCTGCACAAAAATTTCATTTTGCTGGCAAGGAGAAAACACTTTTGACCATCTTCTCAAGAGGACAATAGATTCATACAGTTGAAAATAAATTTGTTTTGTAATACAGAACAATCATATCTGTATTTTTCTCATTTCTGGAGAGAAAGTTACAAAACAAAAAATAAAACCAAAACCCTACACACCAAGACAAAATGAACTGCCTGACTCCTTCATGAGTCAGAAGTATCTATAGATAGCAACACTTTTATCCGCAGGGCCCAAACAATCTCAGTTTTCAAACCATGCTCTATAGATGCTGATACCTATGAACTTTTATCAAATGATAAAGGGATTTGCATATGAGAGGAAAAGGAAAAGGTGTGGAATCAATTCTATGTTTAGGATTAAGATAAGGACCTACAGCTGATGCTGATAATCCATAAACAGGAAAACCTGCACAATTCTATCAAAATCCCTGCTATAAATGTAAGTATAATAAATGCTTCCCAGTGACAATCTCTAGATAGCCAGTGGCAAATTTTCCAGTTTCCTCCATTTCACAGGACTCTCATGAGTATAGATTAAAAAGCTGGTAAAGCATCTGGCACAGTGAAATTAAAGACAGCTATTGTTGGTAGTATGCTATTGACATTTTCTTTAGCATGTGCAACAGCATAAATGTTTGTCTTCCATCAAAATCTAAAAGCAAGCCTGTTTGTTAGTGGATGTGTGCAAAACATCTGGCCACACTTCTACGTGGTACTGTTTTGCGTTCTGCTGCAAGTGAGTTCAACGTGTAATTAGCCACCTTTTAAGTTCAGATGTATCCTTTGTTTGCCTATGGCAAAATGTGCTATGATGCTGACATCTGATGAAGCATCTTAGATCAAAAATATATTCTGTAAATGACATTGCCTGAAACAAGCACCCAATAATCATCTTCCAGCCCCCAAGGTCATCTGGTCAGCTTGTGATTACAGCAGCAGCTTTGCTGCTTGTTATTGTCCTATGCTGGGTGGCAGGTCAATGAAAAAAATGTGCTTTAAACACCATAGCATCTGATTGTGCAATTCCTAAATCAGTGTCATTGATTATTCACACTGTTGGACCGCTCAAAGCCGGAGAAGTAATTAGGGCTTTTTGTGTGGATTATCCACTGAGAAAAGGTCAAATAACTACAAACAGTGCCAGAAAACAGCAGCCACTGAGGACCTGAGCATCCGTGATCGGTTAAAAAATGCTCAAGCAGGGGCTTGATAATGATGTGTTTATGCCAGGTTCTGCAGAATTTGATCATTCTGTCATAGAAATCCAATGAAGCATGAGTGATGGTTACTTTTTCCCTGGAAGCTTGCTTCAGGTCCCTGATGCCCATCAAACAAGTTTGTCACAGCAACTTGACTGAAAAGAATTTAAAAGGCAGTTTTTGTTCCAAAGGGAAATGCAAATATATGTCCATGTATGCACATTAAAGTCATTTATTGTCAAGCAATATTAATTTCTAATACAGAGAAAGACAGTTATTTTCTTTTTTCAATATGCAGGCTTCTTTGCCATAGAATTATAGAAGGTATGAATTGGGAAGATCCTATAGGTCATTTAGTCCAACCGCCTGCTCATTGCATAAAAATACTAAACCATCCTTAACAGGTGGTCATCTAGCCCAGGTTTGAACACGTCCAGCAAGGGGGAATCCATCATTGTTCTAGGCAGACTATTCCACAGCTTGACAGATTTTTCCATCAGGAAATTTTTGCTCATATTCAGCATAATCTCCTTTCTTTTTATTTCAACCTGTTGGTCCTTGTTTTTAGTTTAAAAACAGAACCGGTCTATTCCTTTTTGAACATGATAGTCTTTCAGATATTTGTCGACTGTTATCATATTTCCTCTTAGTCTTCTGTTTTGCAAGCTAAATTTGCCCAGTTCCTTCAACTGTTTCTCATATGGTTTGGTTTCCAATCCCCTTATCCTGGTAGCTTTCCTTTGAACGACACCAGTTTCTCTATGTCTCTTTTAAAGTGCAGTACTAGAAATGGTAAAAGGGGCGTGGTGGCTCAGCGGGTAAGACGCCAGGCTTGTCGATCGGATCACAAGTTCGGAGGTTCGAATCCCTAGCCCCGCGTGACAGAGTGAGCTCCCGCACTAGCTCCAGCTCTTGCCAACCTAGCAATTCGAAAGCATGCAAATGCAAGTAGATGAATAGGTACCACTTCAGTGGGTAGGTAACAGCGTTCCGCACGTGTCATGCGGCCACATGACCGTGGAAGCATCTTCGGACAACGCTGGCTCTTTGGCTAACAAACAGAGATGAGCACCGGCCCCTAGAGTCGGACACGACTGCACAAATGTGTGGGGGGTACCTTTACCTTTACCTTATTGGAAATGGACACAGAACAAGTGCAGTCTAACTAATACAGAGTATAATGGAAACAGTACCTCCCATGTTCTGGATAGTGCTTCTGTAAATGTAACTCAAGACTGTGTTAACCTTTTCAGCTACTGCATGACACTACTTGCTCATGTTGAACAGATGGTCCACCAGCATCCCTAGATGTTTTTCACATGCAGTGCTGCCAAGCCAGGTCACCCCAATATTGTGCTCCTTCTCCTTCTCTGCCTCCTTCTCCCTGAATGCATCTGTCATACAGAAACATTGTTCTGTTGGATCTGGCACAATATTCAAGCCTTTTCAAGTCATTTTGCTTTGTGAACATTATCCAACATTATCCTGTTGTATCTGACTCAGTGATTAAGCCTTCTGAGATAATTTTGTCTAAGGTATTAGAAAATACCCAAAGTTTGCTGGCATTCACAAATGTGATAAGCTTCACTTCCATCTTTCAGGTCATTCATAAAGATATTGAATAGCACTGGGCTGAAAATGGGGCTGTGGGGATCTCACCGAATATGTCCCACTAGAACAATGCAAAACTATTTCCAGGCACCCTTTGGGTGTGCTTGTTCAAGCAAATCTATCCGACTGCAGTATATTCTACTCCATATTTATTCACCTTGACCTCAAGGATATCAAGAGAGACCTTGACAAATGCTTTACTGATATCAAGGTACATTATAGCCACAGCATTCCCTTGGTCCACCAAACTATTCATGGTCATAAAAAGAGATAGAATTAATCTAAAATGACTTATTAACAATCCCATTCTGGCTCCTGGTAATGGTGGAATTCTTTTATAAGTGCTTGCAGACATGCTGCTTGATAATCTATTCTAGTACCTTGCCCTGTACAGACATTAAACCAATTGTTCTAGTTTTCCAGGTCCTCTCTCTAACCTGTTTTTGAATATTAGGATTATGTTTATCCTTCTCCAGTCTTCTAGCACCTCCACAGTTTTCCAGAAGTTAAAAGATTATACTCGGTAGTTCTTAGATTAGTTTCTACCACCTCCTTCAACACCTTGGGATGTGATTTGTCTAGGTTTTAGACTTGAGTTCATTTACAGTAGCAAGATGGGTTCTTATTATATCTTCTCCAGTCCTGAGCTGCACTTGCTCCCATTCCTAATTTAGGTTAGGAAGAGCTTTCTCTCTGTTCTGAGAGAAGATGGATGCCAAGAAGGTTAAGCCATTCCGTTTTCTTCTTATTCCCTGTTTTACCTCCACGTCTTCCCATCGCAGCAGACCAACAGCCACCTTGATTCTTCTTTTATTTTGGACATGCACCACCATAGCTTTCTAAATTATATTTCGCTTTCCTTGCCAGCTTCATCTCACACTGAGCTTTAGCTTACCCGATTTCATCCCTCAAACTACCAGTTTAGTGATCAGCCTTTCCTTGCCTTTCCTGTACAATCTGGTTTTTGCTTTTTATCTCAGTATTCATCCATGCAAGTATCTTAAAGCTTTTCTCATTTTTCCTTCTCATGGAGGTAATTGAGATTTGTGCTTTCAAGAATCTTGTTTTTCAGGATCCCTTCCCTCTTCAATGTGTTTATCCATTGTATGTTGTCCACTTTTCCCCTGTCTTCATTACCATCTGCCTTTCTGAAGTCCAAAATACACAATAGACTTCTCTCAGTTTTCCCTCTTCTAGTTATCTTGAACTCTATTCTGTCCAGGATAGCTGATCCTCTTCTTCTTCTACTATCTGAAAAATGAAATTGTCAGTAAGAATGATCAGAAATCTGTTGGACATTCCACTCCCAGCACTTTGCCTAGGTAGGTGACCTGTAGTGATTTCCCATAGTGGCATCACTTTTGTTTCTTATTCCATTTAATTTTACTCAGATGCATCACCATATCTTCCCTTCCCTTCCCTTCCCGACCTTCTTCTTTTTCTTTTTTATCTCTGAGCTGCTTTGATCCAAATATTTGTTTTAAAATTATCAGCAAAATGAACAAAAGACCAGCAGCTGTAAAGGATGATTTTTTACATGCAAACAATAGTGGAGATGTACAAGAATTTCTAGCATTTATCATTATGTACACAGTGGGTCATAGATTTCTTATGGTACCAGCCTTGGAACATTTAATTGGAAATCCACTTTCATACACTCACATTCACTTTTTATTTCTCTCACCTACAAATACATATTTTGGCAGATAGATGCTGAATAGTCCATTTCATGGACTTAATTTTTAAAGTTTTTATCAGGGAGTCATGGTATGAGTTACACTTGGTATACATAGAGGGTTCTAAGAATAAACAAAAATGGAAATATGGCTAATTATATCCAGCTTTCTCTTTCACTGAAGACTAAATTAAGGGCTGATTTGTTTTCTTTAGTTTTGTCAATAGAATAGATTCAATCATTATTAGGAAGGATAATTTTTGATTGATGGAGAATAAAATATCAGTCTCTGTTTTGTGATATATCAATAAAAACAGGTTATACATTTTATAAAAGAATAAAGAAAACATTTTTTCTTGAAAAGGGTTTTGCAAAATTTCGGAGTATGGTTGCTCGGTAAATAAAGTGATTGTATTCACAAGGATTCCCTTTACATCTATTAAACAGATAAAATACAAACTTATCTCTTTGAGTTCATTGAAGCCACCTCCTCATGATGCAGGTATTGTTGTTGTTGTTGTTGTTAAAATATGTTTGCTTCTGGCTGACTGCTGCCAATTTTTTTTTAATTAGGCAGAGGGGAAAAATAAAGTGGCTCGAAATGTATATAAATAGCTTGTTATTGTTATTGCTATTGCTATTGCTATTGCTATTGCTATTGCTATTGCTATTGCTATTGCTATTGCTATTGCTATTGCTATTGCTATTGCTATTGCTATTGCTATTGCTATTGCTATTGCTATTATATTTTATCCTACTTTTTTATATATAACTCAAGGTAGCGAACATACCTAATACTTTTGCCTCCTATTTTTCCCACAACAACAACCCTGTGAGCTGGTTTGGGCTGAAAGAGAGTGACTGGCCCAAATAGTTAGTTGCCTTTATAAAACCTGGATTTTCTAATGTAAGATGACTACAGTCCCATTTAGCCTTTTCCAGCCACAGCTTATCCATATAGATATGATTACAACTTCCACAATCCCTATGCTATCCAGGGATTATAATCTGCCAGACCTACTTCCATTAATTTCAATTAAAATGGTGACAACATAGTCATTGTATAACTGACTAAATCCATTCAAAGATAAGTGCATAACAAACTTCTTCCCTGTGCCTGAAGCTTATCTATTCTCAGTCCCTTGCTTCAGATTATTTTTTCTCCATCTAAATTTAGAATTGGAAACAAAGTGGGATATATAGAAGTCAGTACTATATTTATATAACAGGAATCGGCCCAGAATTTAAGATATGATTCCCAAAAGCAATAATCGGCCTCCAAGATTGTATTCTCAGCATAGTTAAAATAAACCTCCCATTTTAATGGTAAAATGTTTGAAAAGGAATATCAACTTTCTTTTAGGTAAAGGAAGCACTTTGAACTGCATTAAGGGAAGCCATAGGAAGCACAACAGCTCTTCACACTCTTTCCCTTTAAGTTCAGGCTGTACCATGCACAACTTTCTTATGAATGGAGCAAACTCTGGCTTAAACAAATGGATCCAGCGCTGTTTTATCTCATTTTAGCTTTTTATCTTTGCATTTCTGGCAGACCTCTCATTTTTACCCGTAAAAATGCCAACCAATGCTCTGCTGCATGAAATTCTTCAGTTAGTGTAGATTTATTTCGTGTTATGATTTATGCAATCAAACATGGCTTTTGAGGCATACTTCTTAGCAGCCATAACTTTTCATTTAGACTCTGCAGCCTGTCATATAATATAGGAAGCTTTCTTTCTACAGATGGCCTGAGTGGAGGGGCATGGAGGGAATGCAATACATCAGTCCACTCTTTTAAAAACACAAAGCAATGATGTATTCAATTAGGCTGGGAATAAACCTTCTAGGCTTCCTCACCATAAATCTTTTAGTAACCCATCTACATCACATGTTCACAAAGGAAATAATACATGTCATTTGGACTAAGGGGCTATTGTAGATTGCTGAGGGAAACTTGAAATTCTGAAGCGTTCAGCAGTCCTGTGAAATCTTGCAACCAAGTTAGTGTACAAATTAGAAAAGTGTGTAATATGTGACTAATGATACCTCCTGGGATACCTTTTGAGCTGATATTTACTGTTATGATCACAAGGCCCATTTAAGCTGGAGGAGTTGAAAAGAAAAGCCCAAATCAAAGGAACACATCTTTGGGTTCATTAGATGTGGCTGTAATTTAACCTCGGAGGCATTTTCTTTTCTGTCATTCCTTGTGTTTCTGGAACTCTGATGCTTTAAGCACCTAATAAAACCAGCATATGTATATGAAAACATAATCTACAGTTCCTGTAAACCACATTTACATCACATCATCTGTAGAAGCACCGTAAGTTGAATGCTGTCTAATTCATACCAGATGTTCTTTCAAATGCTGCTTGTAGAGGACCTACTCTAAAGATTTTGAAAAAGCAACTCCTTTTGTAAATCTGAGAGTATTGGTAAGTGGTAAGCATTGAAACACTCATACTTCTTAATGAAAAATAAGTTCCATTGAAATTCAGTTAGTTATAGCAAAGTCCCATTCCATTGCTTTCATTTGGGACAATTTCTTGACTAATTATTTTCATGCCCATGCCAGGGGTGGATTCTACAAGTTGGATCAAAACTAAGGCTAAAATCCTATATTCATTGAATTGGCACTACATTCCACTGATTGAATTTAGAAAGTAAATTCATCTATTGAAACCAATAGGACAATATAGTCATAACTTAATTATCATTGATTCTAGTGAGAACTAAATGCTGAGTTAATCAGAAGCTGACCCAATATATTTTATTGCCTATAAGCAGGAAGCTGTCAGATCTGCTGAGATATGAGTGAGAACTTGTGGCCATATCAGTTGCATCCCCAAACCAAGGCAGTCAACATTTCATTTAAACAAACAAACAAACAAACAAACAAAAAACAATGAGATATAAAACCTGAAAACAGTTAAGGTAAAGGTAAAGGTTTTCCCCTGCACAGTCGTGTCCGACTCTAGGGGCCGGTGCTCATCTCCGTTTCTTAGCTGAAGAGCCAGCGCTGTCCGAAGACGCTTCCGCGGTCATGTGGCTGGCATGACGCGTGCGGAACGCTGTAACCTACCCACCGAAGTGGTACCTATTAATCTACTTGCATTTGCATGCTTTCGGATTGCTAGGTTGGCAAGAGCTGGGGCGAGTGCGGGAGCTCACTCCGTCACGTGGCGCTTGTGTCTCGAACCTCCGACCTTCCGATCGACAAGTCTGGCGTCTTACCCGCTGAACCATCACACCCCTAATGAAAACAGTTAAAGGGATCAATAGTAGTAGTAAAAAAAAAGTAGGGGGGTTAAGCCCTACTTTCTCAGGTACTACAGTTACAATCCTCCTGCCATGGTGACAGTTTCAGAAAAAAATATTGAAAACAGTTAAAGGGATCAATATACTTTTTTGAAACTGTCACCATGGCAGGAGGGTTGTAACTGTAGTACCTGAGAAAGTAGGGCTTAACCACCCTTTCTGCTTCTACAATCTTAATAACAATGCCCCAAAGTTTCTTTACATCTCAGGAGACCATTTCACTGAGTGTTTCATTCAAGAGAGTGTTTTCTATTACAGATAAAAGCAATTTCAGAAAGTTACATTTCTGTCCAGAATGTGGAAATTTTGTTTTTAGAATTACAATCTTGCTTTTTGATGTTAATAAACATCCCATTTTGCAACTGCACATTTTGGACTTAATAAATAATGTATTCTGCAATTATTTGAGACTCCTTGTGGAATCCAGCTGAATCTGAGAGGGTTCACCGAAGGCCCATTTGTGTAAAGGGCAGCTGAAACCAGGACCATGGATAGCTACAAATGTGTTATTCTCAGGGCTGTGCAGGGATCCAGATTCAAGGGCAAACTAATTTGAAGTGCACATGGACATGCAATATAGACCATATTAAACTAACCATGTCTTCTCTTGGAATCTCATAAATCTCCAGAGGGCAGCCACATTAGCCCAGGAAAAGACACAGCTGCTTTAAGGTGTTCCTGATAGCACCATCTTGGCATTTATATGTGTTCCAAATCATACTTTGCCTTTTAAATCTGGCTTTCTGTATAGCCCTACAGAATAACTGTATATGCTGTACTGAATAACTATATTCTGGCTGAAGCTCTCCTACAAAAACAATAGGCAAAACCTGTTCTGGGGCAAGCTAAATATAACTCCAACCCCTGTGAAGGAATTGGCCCTGCCTAACTGTGCAGTCTCAGACTTCCGTGAAGATTGGGAGATGAGGTTCTGCCCATTCTTCTCATTCTCTATCTCAAAAGATTTTTGAGGTCATGTCCTTTTCCAGGGGGACTCTTAGTCCAGGACGGACTGTATGTCTCCTGAAAGAGAAATCTTAGCCTCCTCTTCATTATACGAAGGTTTGAGAGCTGGAGTCATGACAAGAAATGAATTGCAAAGCATAAGACATTATTTTTACCCCTGAAATCGCACCTAATCTTCACAAAGTGGAAAAAAATCAGGCCCCAATGGTGCCTACCAACTCCAGAGAGGATACAATAAGAAAGTGTGGTCCCCTCATCACCAAGAGATACTCACGCTTGGTCTAAATAATTATGAGTATTAAGACTTTTAGTGGTTACTGCTATGGAATTAGAGTACAAGCTATACCAACTACAGACTTCTCTAGGCTATAAAGTATAATGTTACTGAAATTATTTCCAGTAAGCTCAATATGGTTTCAACCCATATTGAGTGTATTTGAAAAGTGCATCCATCCTCTCTCCTTTACTTGGAATGCTTATCCTGTATCTCAGCTTATGGATCTGTCCAGAGGGAATACAGTCTCATAAAAATAAGATTTATGTACTGTATGTCTGTTGTCTGATTCCAATCCTTTACAGATTAGTGAGACTGTGTGGTTCTGCAGCTGGGAAGACAGAGAACTCAATCTTTACTCTGCAGCAGCGAAAGCAGGCCTGCAGTGGGATGGTCTATGATCTTGGGTGATCAACTTACCACTTAGTCAATGTCAGAAAATTTGTCTCTTCACGACAGCCACTCTAAGACAGGACAGGGAATGTGTCCAATGTATGTACAGCATACTTAATTTCAAAGTTTTGAGACCAGAATCCTAATCCTAATAATCAGGAATTCTCTTAGAGTCTTCTTCCTGGTATTAAGTAAGATGCCTTCTTCTTGCATTCTCTTCTGTTGAATTAGTGGAAGATATATATGGTGAGAACACATAATCTCATCTTTCTTTCACATGTTAGGTCAACATTCAAATATCCATTTATACCCACCATACATTCATATACAAGCACAGCTTCACTTACACCCACCCCCATCCACTGTCTTTCCTTTTTTTATTTTAATATTATTTCATGTAAAAGAATATACATAAAAAAGTATAGCAGAAATATATTAAAAACATATTAGAAAACTATAAGGTATAGTTATCCCTATTATACTTTAGACTGAACATACTGTACTTGTTGTACTTTAACACAGAACAAATTGTTAACAGAACTATAAACAGTAAACAATGCATTAAATCAATACTGCAAATTATAGTTCAAGTTGAAATATGATCCTATGGGAAAGAAAACCCAAATCTTGGATGTGGCACAAAACCGTATATAACATTATAATCCAAGGACGGTTCCCAATTAGTATTAAATTCTTCATCAGATTTATTTTTTATGTAGAAAATTATTCTTGACATTGAAGAGTACTCCCACAATTTAATTAACAATTCCTCCAAAGAAGGAATCAAATATCTTTTTCAATAAAAAGCATATAAAATCCTGGCATCCATTAACATATATGCTGTATATAACATACGCTGTATATGTTAACCACTGTCTTTTCTATTATTTCCCTTTTTATCCCTTTTCCTCCTCAGCTGTCATCCCATACTGTTCCTCAATGCAGCACTGAAGTTTTGGAAAAAGTTCCCATTCATACGAGCTCCCATTTAGCTGGGGTTGGTGGCTGACAACACTAAAGGTAAAGGTAAAGGTTCCCCCCGCACATTTGTGCAGTCGTGTCTGACTCTAGGGGCCGGTGCTCATCTCCATTTGTTAGCCGAAGAGCCAGCATTGTCCGAAGATGCTTCCACGGTCATGTGGCCAGCATGATGCACGTGGAACGCTGTTACCTACCCACCAAAGTGGTACCTATTAATCTACTTGCATTTGCATGCTTTTGAATTGCTAGGTTGGCAAGAGCTGGGGCGAGTGCAGGAGCTTACTCTGGCACGTGGGGCTAGGGATTCGAACCTCCGAACTTGCGATCTTCTGATCGACAAGCCTGGCATCTTACCCGCTGATAATTAGTAAGAAGAGGGGGGAGGGGCTTCAAATATTTCCTTCCTATCACCAATACCCCTTTTGAAACCATGCAACAACTAAGCTTAGCATAAACGGTGTTCTTTGGATCAATGATACACTCTTTTTAAACATTTAGTTCATGGGGACAGAGTTATAAAGAGAAGTCACTTACAAAGACACTGGAAGCTGCAATATAGTTGTGGCATGTGTTATGGGAGAGGGTATCCACTCCTATTGTAATTAATTCAGGAATGCATTTGCAGACTCTTATACTATAGACACTCCAAATGTATATTTCAGAACTGTTGCTCTGTACTGCAGGGAAATCCAAATATTTGGAGATAAATGACTGGTCCTCTCATCCAGTATATTTATTCAGAGGGCAACTGAATGAAGAAAGGTATCAATAACATTCTTTACTACGCAGTCCTAAAGACACCTTCTAGGAAGGAAGCCCCATTGAGCATAACAGGTCTTGCTGTTGAATAAATATATTTAGCTTGCTCTATAAATCAGCAGTTCAACGTGAATGAACCATGTCTTCTAGGAAGTAAGTCTCAGTGAACTGACCCCTCCAAGTCTTATTCCCTAGTAAATTCTAGGACCACAGCCTTAGCTTTCCTTTTTGTACAGGGTTAAGCTAAGGTTTCATGGAAGAAGTGAAGTAGAAACTAGATTTATAGCCATGGCAAGGAATCACGCTCAACAGAAATTAAGAAAACCAACTCAACCATCTTGAAAAAAGGAGAAAAATATACAAAGTCTCAGCTAATGAACCCTACAAAGTGATGGAAACAGCTGTATGTTTTTCTCTAAAACAACATCTTTCTCACTGAAGTTTCCAGCATAATATTTGGCTTCTGTGCTGGGGACTTGATGGGCTATGACCTGTGGAGGGAGGGGAATGGAACCAAAAAGAGCTTCTGGGAAATGAAACGGATGGCTCAGTTTCTCCTTGTGACAATCGTGCATATTCATAAATATTTTACAAGTGCAACTTTCAAGCCACTAAATTTTACTGCCACATTAATGTGACTTGCAAATTTATAGCACAGGCATTTGTGGGTTGTAAACATCAGGTATATATGAGAACAATGTCAGCAAAAAATGTTACGTTTTGAAGGGTTATCCCTTGTACAGTGCATCCTAAGTGTGTGTTTATATGTGTGATTAAATATCTGCTTTGTTTCTAGTATCATACTACAATTTATCAGATATTAATTCCATTGAAGAGAACCATAAATATCTCTGATAGAGCACACTCATATTATCAAGCAATATTTTCACATCCAAGGAGCATAAGAAAGTATGCAGAAGAGTTGTATAGAATGCAATGTATTTTCTAGGATCTTGATGTATTTTGTTATCAGCATTACTAGAATTTTAAAATGATAGCCATATAAACTGAAACCCACCATAAATATTTCAAAATGGAAAATTATTACAAGAAAAACAATACTTTTAGCACATTGGAAAGGGAACTCCAATGCCATGAGTAACTGAAATTATGTCAGTGGGCATAAAGATTTAACTGATCTGTCTGGCCAAGAAGAAGCTTAACCAACAATTAATATGGTACAAAATACAGTGTTACCAGTATTAGGGAATACAGGCATTAAAGAACATATTCCAAATTATTACCTACTTATTTATCTACTTAGATTGATGTCATCAAGTAGGGCTTGACTCCCGCTGACTGCATGGACAAATGTTCACCATCTTGGCCTATCTCCAGCAGAATCCTATAGGATGGATCTATAGGAATCCTATAGGATTACTGGGATGTCCTCAAGGACATCCCAGTAATCTCTAGGAAGATCTCCATCCACCTTATCCATTGTCTTCGCCTTCTACTTCCTTCAACCCTGCCAAGCATAATAATTTATTTTGTCCACCATCAGTTAGTATCATGTGATGTGGTGGGAGACAAGTATCTCCACTGACCCTGTCAGCAACTCTAGCAGGCGCAAAGGCTTTATGAAGGGTCATCAGTGCCTGTAAGGTTGAAAAAGGAAGGGGAAGGAAGCTAAGAGTAATTCAAAACAGGGCTGAAAGTAGTAGGAGACTGGTGGTATGAGGAAAGCCAACGCACCTGGAGAAGAAGCTACAAAATCAATTCCAGAAGGCAAAGGCAAATCACTTTTGACTGATTGTAAAGAAAATTGTATGGATATGGCCACTTAAGCAGCTTGCAGCAATAAGTTTAGATAGAAAGTATCAGAGGAGAAGGTCTCCACTTCTGGAAATAATTTCAGCCTCTCCCATAAAAGCCAAAAATATGAACCCCCATTAGGCATGGTACACACCCACATAGACCTCTGCAGGGGTCTATAACTAAGGAAGTTTCCCAGCAGTAAAGGGTAGCTTGCAAGTACTATTCCTTTAATTATTTGTACCCTCAGAATCAATAGCAGTATCTTAGGTCAGTATTGCTAGCTTTTGTGATAAGGGGAAAAGGGGAGTCCAGGGGATCTTCCAGGCCATCAGTTTTTATGTCTTAATATTTTTCAGCCACTTTAAAACTCTGCCTCTGCTTGTTTTCTGCAGTGGAAACAATACGGCCCACTTAGTGAAACATCAAGGTGACATCAGTTGTCCTCAACTGGTGGCCTCATCTTAAATGAAGTATCTTCCATGTATGTGTACAGGCCACTATTTCTAAACAAACCAGCACAGCCACTCTGTTTAGAAATGGAGGAAGTGCTTTGTGAGCGCCCCTGTGAATCTCCACATTCCCCTGATAAATAAATAAATAAATATAATATGATAAATATAATATGATAAATAAAATGAAATAGAAATCCAGTTGACATGATTCAAGCTACAGACAATTCCACCTGGATGACTGAGAACCTTCATAGACATATTCCCCTGATGTTTTGACTATTTGCAGTCCTATTTAGACATTAAGATGCTAAGGCCATAGTCAGATTTCCAGGCAAACCAGGTATTTCCATGCATATATTTATGAACATCTGCCTGTATGTTTGCAAAAATTCCAAGGAATATTCTTTTTTTTCTCTCTCTTCACATGAGCTCAGAATATCAATGCCTACCAGGTATAGTAGAGATACTCAACTCCACTTTATGTATGTGAAACTTGACTAATATGGCTGGGTCTTTAACCCTGTCCTCATTTCACTAGTCAGTGCTAAAATGTCTATGAACAGTCAGATAGTAGATACTCTCAGAGAATGAAAGTGGACTAGAATAGATGGATAAGAATTGGCAAAGCACTTTGGAAGGCTAGCAAAATACTTCATTCACATTATCAACAAGCGTAACCTAAGCACTGTGACTGTTTCAGAAAATCAGAACATCAGAAAAGCATTTATCCATGGGTCCAGAAAAAGTTATTGTGAATAAGGTGAACTTTTTTTTTTTTGCAAGCAGGTTTAAGGCATACAGGCTGACTAAATTGCAAATCTGACATTTGGCTCCTCCTTAATAGCTAACTACTGACAAAGGCTGAAGTATTTTAACATTTATATTTCATGCCTGATAAAGTCTTTGAGACAAGCAATCTGCTCCTTTACACATTGAACATTTTCTGGCAGGTATGAAATCAGAAATGGAGGTATCTGCCTTTATGCCTGAAGGCATTCTGCTATTGTTCAGGGGCATCCATGGGGCTGGTGGGAAAAAAACTCAAAATGTTCAAAATACAACTGAAGCCCCACCCCTTTTCTTCATCTGTTGCAGCAGATATAAAAAAGGTGTAGGGCTTCATGGGGTTGTGACCATCATCATATACACACTCACACACTCACATGCCGATGCCCCTGCTTTGTTTCATACTCAGAAGACACATGAAAAGAGGACAAGGACTCCCATGGACTGGCTAAAGAACAGGAATAAATAGACTATTTTCCAAATGTGGTCACTCAGGGACTAGGATTGATACTTTTGTAATGGCTTATAAATGGTCTGGAGTTTGGTGGGAACAGGGAGAGGATCAACGCTGTTAATTTCAGCATATTAAAATCAAAAAAGGATTGCAAAGGTCTCTCCAGATCAGA
This sequence comes from Charina bottae, assembly GCA_023362775.1. Classification (NCBI taxonomy): domain Eukaryota; kingdom Metazoa; phylum Chordata; class Lepidosauria; order Squamata; family Charinaidae; genus Charina; species Charina bottae. Next base: position 31,613,425 of record JALMGJ010000007.1, read on the forward strand.
TGATTGGACCTTAAAATAGCAAATGCAGTTCGGGCTAAGCAAAGTGACAAACACTGAGACAAAAATGCCAAACTTCACACAGACATTAATGGGAATTGTGCTGGCAGTGACTGATCAGGAAAGGGATCTTGAAGTCATGGTGAACAGATCTATAAAGACGTTAGCTTCATGTGCACCTTTTGTAAAAAGGCAAGTTCCATGCTTAGAGTCACTTAGAAGGAAATGAAAAATAGCCAATGTAATAACAATCTTTATAAATATACAGTATGGTGAGACTGTAGTCGAAACATAGTGTATGGTTCCAGTCACCACAGCTGAAAAAGGGTTCTGTATAACTGGAAAAGAAAAAGAGGCAACCAGAATATCTCCTGTATGAGGAAAGGTTACAGCATCATGGAGCAAAGGTGGGAAAGGGGAGACATAATAGAGGTAAATAAAACCATGCCTGGTACGGCAAATCTGTATGTTTTAGAACTTTGGGTCATCCATTAAGATTAAATGTGATGGGATTCAGGGTCAATAGGCGGAAACATCTTTATTTAATAACTTCTTTAAACGATGCATAAACCTAACAACACATAACTTTGTTCCTACAGGTTTAAAAGGGCACCAGACAAATTCATGGAAGATCTGGCTATCAACAGCTACTAGCCCTCATGACTGTTTACCATCTCTGAAATTATAAGCAAGCTACTTTACATATCTATGGCTAGGGACCAACAGTAGACTAGTTTATTGCCCTCTCCATGGTGGTGAACTTCCTGAATGCAACTGAACAGATCTGTGGGATTCAGATGTGCTAGATGAGTAAGGATTGGCCTCATTCAGCAGGGCTGTTCTCACTATTTTTATGTTTTCATCTATTTGAGGCTATGGATAAAATGTTTATGTAATTTTTAAAAATAAAAATGGAGCATTACTGTGTCAGGCTCTGTGACAAGCTGGCTGATAAACAAAACCCCTCATTGCATCATGCATCGACAGTTTCACTGTAAGACGGACCCTGAGTCACTGGGAGTTGTGCAGCATATAAAATAAACAAACAAACAAACAAACAAACAAACAAATAAAATAAACTATGCAAGCACTGTGTAAACCCAGGCAGACCCTATCACCATGTGGGACAAATGGTAAGAAAAAACACAAAAAACTAGCATAGCTGAATCCTATATTATGAACAATAATATGGTGTGGATTTGAGAAAATAATATCTGGTTAAGAGAAAGCATTCAGTATGAGTCGAGGGAATCTTACATCTGTCAAAAGGGATTATTTAGGTCTCATAAATCTATAATAATAGCACTGTCAACACTAATGGGCTGTGGTTTTCTTTGGTCAGCAAAGAGAAAAGCAATGGTAATAAATAAGCATATATGTATGTAGCAATGCCCTCAACTTATCTTCATATGTCTTGTAAAGGTGCAGTAGGTGTAAATATCAGTCTGGGAAGCTTAACACAGTAGTGTTATTTGGCAGCAGAGTAACCACAAAAAATAAGAACAACACCTTGTTAAATGTATTATTTATCTTCTTATAATACTCTTATCTCATCCATTATCACAATATTATTTCAGAATAGGGCATTAATATTGCCATTTCATAGGTGGAAAACTAAGCTTGAGAGAGTATAGAGAAGCAAGAGATGACCTCATCCTAAATGCTGTGTTAATTGCATCATGGCATTCTGCAGATTAGTTATTTGTGAACCCACTTGTTGGTGTTGCAATAATGCTGCAGCACAGGGTTCCACTGACAATGGAAAGCCATCTCTATGTTCTCTGCCTCTCTAAATAGAGACCCCGGGCTTTCAAGATTGATGTCAGCCCTTTGAGGTAGGCCAAGTCAGGAAACAGACTCCACAAGTCTGGCTGGAACTATACTTTCTTGAGATAGACTGTAGCAGGGTTTCTCAAACAGGGTTCCGTGGAACCCTAGGGTTCTGCAAGAGGTCACTAGGGGTTCCCTGGGAGATCACAATTTATTAAAAAAATTATTTCAAATTCGGGCAACTTCACATTGAAAAGGTAAGTTTCATTCTTTATTTTCAGTTAAAGAACACTGTTAATGCATATATACAGGCCTGCACATGAAACAAATATAATAATTTTCTAACTTCTGGCCTATATTTGAGTCTGAATGTGCAAGAGTTCCCCAAGGCCTGAAAAATATTTCAAGGGTTCCTCCAGGGTCAAAAAGTTGAGAAAGGCTGGGCTGTAGTAAGAGAATCTTGAAAGCCCAACTGAGTTTTTCCCTCCTTCCCTCTTATACTCTACTGACTTAGAGAGGAGCCAGCTTCTTTCTCGTGCTTTCTCTGTTTCTTGGGTTTAAAATATATTTTTCCAACCATTGTCTCTGCCTCATTTCTCCAAGGTCATTTCCTTGGTTCTCTACAGGGAGAGGTTTACTAGCTGTGTTTTAGTTATATAAATACCGTAATAAAAAGAGCAGAAATAGAAAAATCACCAAGGGCCTCTGATGTCATGAAGGACATCGGAATATTAATATTCTGATAGCCAGAATCAAATAATAATATTCTATTCTATGACATGTTTTAACAGAGACTCAGGAATATGGCAAAACCGAATCTTATAATGTAAGCAGTACATCTTGCTTTATTCAATGAATCTTACAATCAACTTAGTGCATATAAAGAAGACTGGAGTCTAATCTTCTGAAAGCTCAAGTGTACTTTCCTAAGGAACCATGGAATTGTAGGAACAAAGTGCAAAGTAAAATGTATAGAATCTGTAATGATCATGTATAACTATAGTTTGATGCCTACTTACTTATACTCCAATGCTGTCTCCCACACTGACCTCATGAGCACAGAACTACTCCATGCATTCAGTATCAGCAGAGGTGGGGAAACTCTAGCTGAACTACAACTCTCAGTAGTTGTTCAGGAAGCTCCTGAAGTACAATACAAACTTCTCAGAATCTTTAGCCAGCACGTCCAAAGACAAGAGAGTGTCTGGGAATTATAGTTCAGCAACGTCCTAAGAGTTATGAGTTCCCAGCTCTGACCTATATAAACTGAAAACAAATATGGATCCTTTCCTGAAGATGAATAGGAATGTGCCTGTGGTGAAGCAGTTATCTAAAACAGAATCCTTTTCTCCCTGCCAGGAAACTCTTGTGGTGGTAGAAACTATGAGACTTGCAATCATTCCTTTAGTAAACTTATTTTATTGCCAGCTACTGAGAGGAATTTATAGGTCACAAAATAGCATGCAATGCCACAAGCCTACCAGGAATTCAGTTTCTGAATTAGTGAAAAATCTATAAGGAAGGATGTCTACCTATTTGTCTGCTTACCTACATATCTACTTTTTACATCACCCGCTAGCAAGAATTCTCTGGGTAGTACACAGTCAATTAAAATATCATATATATGGTGGACTGAAGACAACTACAAATTTATGTACCTGATCGTTTAGCAGGACTGCAATCCTTTCCAGATTAAATACTACTTAATTGGATGAATATCACTTAATTGAACACATAAACCACTCACACAGTGCCTCAGTTTATTAGCCCTCATCCAGTCCAATCCTGCTCAGACACTGGTTCAGGATACTGAGATACAAGAATCAGGGTTTATTTAACATAAAAGAAAAAAAGGGAAGAACAAAAGGACCAGTCTGATGAAATGAGTAAACATTTTAAAACAAGGTTTTATGTGGCAGAATACCAGGGTGGGATCTGTTAACTAGATACAGTAACCCTCTGTTTGTACAAAAGAACACTATTTCTGGTTGCTGTCTAAGCAGGTAGCAGCGCCTAACTGTTCTTAGTTGATTCCAGGGGTGTCCACGGTGATATGTATACGTCAAAAAGTCAAGATGGCGGCTGCAATCACCTAAGTGTAGTAGTACAGCAGCAATAGAATGAAGCTGGAATTTAATCAGGGTGTATTTTTAGCATCCTTCTTGGTGCTGGATGCAAATGGAGTGGCCTTCAGTGAAAAATCAAATAGATTAGTGGTTTGCAATGCTAAGGTTTAACAATCATGATTATAAAACAATACTAGAAAGCAAGAAGATATTTTGATAATTAAAAATTCTCAGTAGGAAATATGGCTTCCATTGTATTAATACACATATTACCCAAAAGATCAGAAAATGGTAAAACAACAAAGCCTTGGAATTTGTATTGACATGGTATCTGTAATCCATCTGCTTTTAGACTTAGGTAATACATAAGAAGCCAGTTTGGTGTAGTGGTTTTGGCAACAGGCTAGATACCGGGAGACAGTGAGTTCTAATCCTGCCTTAGGCACAAAACTAGCTGGATGACCTTGGGCCAGTCACTCTCTCTCAGCCCTAGGAAGCAGGCAATGGCAAACCACTTCTGAAATCTTCCCAAGAAAACTGCAGGGATTTGTCCAGGCAGTCGCCAAGAGTCAACACTGACTTGAATGCACACACCCACACAGTACATAAGAAGGTTGTCAGACTTTTCCTGCAAAAAGAATACTGAAATTAATTGCCAGAGCAATCAGTGTACTGCTTTAAAAATCTTAAAATCTTAGCTTATGGTTATTGCACTGCGTAGCCCCCTGAAATGCTTGGCACAGAATGGAGAATTTCAAACCATATCTCCTTAAAGTGTAATATATGAAAATGATGGACCTAATCCCATTTCCACTGAGGTCACTGGGAAAGTTGCCATTGTCTTCCATTACAGGGAGATCTGGAAGTATAAGATGAGAATTGCATTCCCATTAATTAACAAAATGAACAGACACTTGAAAATTAGCCTTCTGGTCCATGAGAACTAGACATTACATTTTAACAGTGCTGAAAACAATATTACTTTCATTACAAATAACTGCAACTATAAACTTGATTTCCAGCTTGATTATGATAGATGTACCAACATCAATGATGATCAGAAACTTTATTTTCCTTACTAGTTGTGACTGTATGTAAAAGGATTTGTACTGATATTCTCCAGAATCAGGGTCTACTGTCTTTCTTAGACACTAATCCAAAGTCCAGAATCAGAGCCCCCCCTTTTTTTAATGCAACTGGCTTCTTCAACAATCATTAGTCTTCATAACAAAGTTAGTTTCAACAATGAAGAACTGCTTAACAAGGATGGTGCACATGTTCAGACATGCCAGAATGCAACATATTAAATCTACCTTATTTTCCTTATACACAAAGTTACCCTCAAATATTCTACTAGGAGATCACTTCTCTTGGACCTTCACTATAAATCCTAGTTTCTGAGCATTTTTATTAATTTTATTATTCTTGCAATAGAAATATAATGGTTTTGTTATATTGGATGAATCCAATATGATTGGTTTGTGAATGGAAGGACCTCTGAACTAAATTCAACTCTTTTTATATGTTCATAAAATGGCTATGTTGATTGCATATACTGTATGTATGTATTAAGACATTTTATTATTGAAGTAAAGTGGAATACAAGCATTACAGAAACTACTGTATACTGAGTTTGCCATGATCTTTGTCTAAAGTGAAGAGATATTTTTACCTCAAGGCCAATCTTTATTGCTTTGTGGTCAATAAAAATATAGAACACTATGGAAATCCTTACATTTATTCCCACGGATGTGTATTTTGGAATTCAGTATAATGATACTGGTAGTGAAAGTTTCCTAACTAGTGGTGATCATCAATGGGAGATAGAAATGCTTCATGTTGGATCAGCCAAATTAAAGAATCTAAAAAAGTCAATGATTAAAAATATAACTAAAATAAGATTGGTTTTGCTGTCTTAATCTTATTGCTAATATGATTCATCAAAGGAGGAATGCAGGGGCTTGACAAAAGTATATTAATGTTTCTTAATGTCTACAATGTTTTTAATAATATTCTGGAAAATTATCTTCCCTGTCTTTGATGTATAACCCTGAGCAAAGTTAGTGAGAGAGTCAGAGAAGGAAAAAAACACCCTTGAATATGCAAAAGGGTCAAACTGAAACTGAACTAGACAATAAGAAACTTATGGGGCATCAAAGGTCCAATGGATGCTCACTTTGACTATCAAATGCAGGTTGTTATAGGTATCCATTGTTTCCAAATACTATCTAATGTCCAAATGTCTCAAAGATAGCATATGTTTTCAGTGCTCTGATATCCAAAGGAAATTAGAATTGTGCTATTATTGAATTAAGAGAGCCAGTTTGGTGTAGTGGTTAAGGCACAAGGCTAGAAACTGGGAGACTGTGAGTTCAAATCCTGCCTTAGGCACAAAGCCAGCTTGGGCCAGTCACTCTCTCTCAGCCCTAGGAAGGAGGCAATGGCAAACCACTTCTGAAAAACCTTGCCAAGAGAACTGCAGGGACTTGTCCAGGCAGTCTCCAAGACACAATTGAACGGATTAATATATATATATATACACACACACACACACACACACACACACACACACACACACACACACAAAAGATATGAAGAATCAGGAGCTGCCTAATAATAGGTTAATCAAAAGGTTACATCCAAACCCACAATAGTTATAAACATCAGCACTTTCTGTCTCAAAGTCCATCAAACAGCAACCTTAGACAGAGCAAAGGATTATAATTCAAATTCTCATCTTTTAATATAAAGGTTAAAGACTTGAATAAATAGCAAAATATTAAATTTTGGCATGTGCTTGTTTTCCCTCAGCATACTGCTGCAAAATGTGTTTGAAAACCTTTAGCCTTGTGACTCTGCCATATGGATGCTGTCAGAAATATGTGCTCAGAGAAGCTCTTTTGTTAATTGAATGATCTCACTGTAAACCACATGATATTCTGGGAGACATTTAAATAAATAAATAAAATAAAACTAAATTTGTACAGAGATTTTGCCAAGCTTCCTTAATTTCACAAAGTAATAACTCACAGTTTAAGCCAAACTCTCTGAGATGGAAATTCAACCATACAGAGTTTTGATGTAACAGACTTGGATGCAAAGTGCATTAGAAGCAACTTTAGGGAGATATTTTACAAAGAGCCACATGATGGTGACCTCATGTAAGTAGAAATATGTTTTGCACCAGGATTTTTCTAATTTTGTGAAGAATTGCATCATGAAAAATCGAAGCTTTGTCCATCCAAGCTTATGAGTAGCACTGAAGCCACACACAACTCCTGCATTTGAGTTGTTATCATGATTTTGTAATTTATCAGTGTACACAGCAAGTACAGTCAAGCAGGAAATGGGGAAAAAATGAGACAGTGAAAAACATGGATGCAAACACCCTACAGAATTAGGTTTTTCAGAACTCAAAATTATGAAACTTGATTGGATGGGATTGCAGCAGGATATAAAGGTAAAGGTACCCCCCGCACATTTGTGCAGTCATGTCCGACTCTAGGGGCCGGTGCTCATCTCCGTTTGTTAGCCAAAGAGCCAGCGTTGTCCGAAGATGCTTCCACGGTCATGTGGCCGCATGACACGCGTGGAACGCTGTTACCTACCCACCGAAGTGGTACCTATTCATCTACTTGCATTTGCATGCTTTCGAATTGCTAGGTTGGCAAGAGCTGGAGCTAGTGCAGGAGCTCACTCTGCACGCAGGGCTAGGGATTCGAACCTCCGAACTTGCAATCTTCCGATCAACAAGCCTGGCGTCTTACCCGCTGAGCCACCACGCCCCTAGCAGGATATAAGGATATAATAAATAAATAAATAAATGTAATAAATAAATGTAATAAATAAACATCCATTTATTATATTATATTGGAGGTTTTGTTTTACTGTTGTTTTACTTTTTCCAGAATGTTTCAGCTGTGAATGAGCCACTCCCTAGTTTTTCCACTTTGTCCCAACTCTTCACTTCTTCATGTCCAAGCCACTCAAACATATATCACCGCCCAGAGTCCCCTTGTGGGGGGAGATGGGTGGTGATATAAGTTAGAAATAATAAATAAATAAATAAATAAATAAATAAATAAATAAATATTTTCTTCTAGAATAATAAAAGCAATAAGACAATGACTTCTATCCACAGCATACAAACACTATAGCTCCTGTGCAAATATATTTCTGCCCAGGACACAGCCAAAGGAAGTAGAAGAATTCCAGGTCTGCTTTCTTTGTGGACTTGTCCAATTTTACCTTGAGGTTGATGGATCTGTTCTTGACATCATTCTGTTTTATTATCATTTTGATAGATTCTTCTGTCCTCATCTCTATCCAGCTAGAAGCCTGCCGCTTCACAATGCTTGTAAAAAAGGGGGTGGGGCTTACCATCTTGACTTTTTTGACCCCCCTGCAATCACCCCTGCTGCTCACAGTAGAAACTCACAGCTGATGGTATGTACGTGTGTGCGAAATAGCACATGTGAGGATGTTACTCTTGCTTTAGTTAGCATAGCTTGTTTGCACATAATGCCAAAACATGGCTTTGGAATACTATGGATACTATGCACTGACAAAATACCATGCATTGACCTAGTATTGACAAATACTATACATTGAAAACAAAATTGCTTTTAAAAGAGCCATCTGTATTTATGCAACGGTTTATGTTTGCTTACACAGGAAGGCAAAAGAAAATAATCTTTAGCTATACCAGGTTTATATACCAAGATTATGGCAACCAGCTTGATTGATAACTGGCAAATAGAGGGAGAAAAAGTGGAGGCAGTGACAGACTTTGTATTTCTAGGCGCAAAGATTACTGCAGATGCTGACTGCAGCCAGGAAATCAGAAGACGTCTACTTCTTGGGAGGAGAGCAATGGCAAATCTTGATAAAATAGTTAAGAGCAGAGACATCACACTGACAACAAAGGTCCGCGTAGTCAAAGCAATGGTATTCCCTGTAGTAACCTATGGCTGCGAGAGCTGGACCATAAGGAAGGCTGAGCGAAGGAAGATAGATGCTTTTGAACTGTGGTGTTGGAGGAAAATTCTGAGAGTGCCTTGGACTGCAAGAAGATCAAACCAGTCCATACTCCAGGAAATAAAGCCAGACTGCTCACATGAGGGAATGATATTAAAGGCAAAACTGAAGTACTTTGGCCACATAATGAGAAGACAGGATACCCTGGAGAAGAAGCTGATGCTAGGGAAAGTGGAAGGCAAAAGGAAGAGGGGCCGACCAAGGGCAAAATGGATGGATGATATTCTGGAGGTGACGGACTCGACCGTGGGGGAGCTGGGGATGGTGACGGCCGACAGGAAGCTCTGGCATGGGCTGGTCCATGAAGTCACGAAGAGTCGGAAGTGACTGAACAAATAAACAACAAAAATACCAGGTTTAATCCATTTCTGCTGAAACTTATATGGAGAGATGGGCCTAAGAGATAGAAATATTAATGCATGCACAGTGCCATCCTACTAATATATATTTAAAAGTAAATACTACTGAGTTTGGTGAGCCTTATTTCCAGGGAACAGGCCACACCTTAAACTTCTGTCAATTTAGAATATTCCATATTAATTAGGCTGACAATACGTCCCGTTTTGAATGGGACAGTCCCGTTATTTTAACATTTTCCAACCGTCCCGTCGTTCTGGACAAAATGTCCATTTTGTCCCATTTTCAAACAAAGTTAGAGTGCCTGCGTGTGTGCGTGCCTCCATGCTAGCGTGCCGGCACGCGCGCGTTAGGGTCCCATTTTCGTCTCTAGGAAATATGGTCAGCCTAATATTAATATGTCCAAGTGCCTGGGGGCTGTAGGGGCCTGGATGGGGAAAATCAGGCTTCGACTGAACCCTAGTAAGACGGAGTGGCTGTGGATTAATGGCCCTTCGATATCTAGGAAATTGCCATCTTTAGTTCTGGATGGAGTGGCACTGCCCCAGACAGACCCGGTGCGTAACTTGGGGGTCCTCTTGGACTCACGACTCCTGCTCAAAGAGCAGGTGGCAGTCGTGGCTAGGAGGGCCTTTGCACAACTTCGTGTTGTGTGCCAGTTACGACCTTTCCTGGAACGAGAGGCCCTTCGAACGGTCACTCATGCCCTGGTTATCTCACATATAGACTACTGTAATGCAATCTATATGGGGCTACCCTTGAAGAGTATCCGGAAGCTTCAGCTGATCCAGAATGCGGCCGCACGGACGATCTTGGAAGTCCCTTATCGGACACATGTAACACCTTTGTTATGCGAGCTGCACTGGGTTCCAGTTTGCTTCCGGGTGCAATTCAAGGTGTTGGTTATGACCTTTAAAGCCCTTCATGGCATGGGGCCAGGTTACCTAAGGGACCGTCTTATCCCCATTACATCGTCCCGTCCCATCCGGTCATGCAGGGAAGGCATGCTACGGACCCCATCGGCTAAAGAATTCCATCTAACGGGATCACAGAAGCGTGCCTTCTCTGCAGTAGCGCCTGCCCTGTGGAATATTCTCCCCCCAGAGTTAAGACAGTCCCCCTCGCTCCTGGACTTCCGGAAAAAACTCAAGACTTGGCTCTGCCAGCAGGCCTGGGGCGGGAAGAAGAGTATACACTCCTGGGGATGGCTAATACATTAGGTTGGCCCTTGAATTACCCTTTCCAATGTTTTTAAAAAAGATACTACCATCTTGATTTTATTATATTTATTGTATTTTTAAATTGCTTATTTTAACATTTATTAGACTCTATATGGTATTAGAGTTTATGTCAGATTGTAAACCACACAGAGTCCCTTTGAGGGAGTTGGGGGGTGATAAATTAAATAAATAAATAAATAAAATAATATCAGTTATTAATATATTATTATAGCTATATTAATATTATACTGGAAAAAGTCTGATTAGTCAAATGCTCAGCACTTTTTTTTAATAGAATGAAATGTACAGAAACAGAAATATATGTGGAGGCCTTTATTTAAAACACAGTTGTTGTGGGTACGTTGTGCAAGAATCCTTTCATTTCTGCAAGGTAGACTTTGTAAGTCACGCTTAAGAAGTGGAAAAAATGTAGTGGGTAGCAAAGGGAAACAGCCATACCTTAAGGCACTGTTAAATAATGACATGCATTAGTTTTTCAAGTCATTAGGCACAAGGGTAAGAACAGGCAAAACAATTGGCAGTTAATCAAAGAGCTTTAGAAGCTACTATATAATTAAAATTAATTTGGTTATAATCCTATGCACACTCATCTGGGAGTAAGACTGATTCAGTAGCTATGTATATATGCTGCATATCTTCAAAGACTGCCTATTAAACCACAAGGTGCACACTTCTCATTGTTGGATGAGCAGGCTTGCAAGAAATCCCAAAGCATATGAAGATCACTAGTTCCTATTGACACAGACTCAAATTGTATTAATTTAACTCAGAATCTAACACAGAATATCAAAGATTTCAGAGGTATCTCACTGGACAAGCAGCATAATAGCATGGATCTGTCATGCCTGTCATATTCTGAGAGAAGCTGCTTTTGACAATACCAAGCTTTCACTTCTTTCTCAATATTCAAAATAGATCTTCCTGTTCCCCTTGAACAAAAAATCATTTCCAGAACCTCAGAAAAAAAATAAGTAATTCTAGAAATCCCCAAGCTATATTGTGCAAGTCTGAGGTGAGGCAACTAGATAACAGATTCGATTGCTTTATTATGCAAATCGTAGAGGATAGCGAGAAGCAGTATGTAATTTTGGACTGCCCTAAAGCTTCTATGACTTGCACTCTTAGAGATAATGATAGATTTTACTCTGGCAATTGCTTCAACCTTTGAAAACACACTTCTAAGAACAGAAAGTTTGTTGCATAACCAGGGCCAGTTTGGGGAATTTGGGGCTTCAGTGCAACATCTGTTTGGAGGCACCTCTACAAATAGTCCTACATTATCACTACAACTGGATTCCTGCAAAAGTAGATGTTAAAGTGAAGTATTCAACATGGAATACCTACAGAGTTGAACGAAAAATGCAACTTAGAGGAAATACATTGGGAACAAAGTTACCCACAAAATAAAATAAAGTTTAGGGTTAGGGAAATGATCCTGTTAGCTCAAGCTGCCTATTAGCTAATACATAGTGGTGCTAGTTTATGGGTGGATCTGGGCCTTCAAAAATCCCAACGGCCTAGTCTACTCATTTAACACAGAGCTGGATTAGTTAATAGGTACACCTGCCTGCCTGAAAACCCTGTGAGATGCTTTAGCTAATAGGCAGACTGGCCCACTTGAAAATCTCATTGATCCGATCTATCCATTGGCTACCATGGAACTGTGTTGGCTTGTAGGTGGATCTTGCCACCAGAAAATTGTGTTTGGCTGAGACAAGTACAAGGGGCTCTGTTGTGGGCAGAGCAGTGGAAGCAAGGAGCCAGTGCAAGGGAGAAATCTGGCAAGGCAGCAGTCACTGGCCCCCAGTTAGAGGGAATAGTTAGATAAAGATATCTCAGCCACCTAAGGCCACCAAGTATCTATTTACTTATAGGCAGAAGACAGAAGCCCAGAGTTTAAACTCTGGAGCACAGGCTCTGACTTAGTACTGCAGAACGCAAATCAACTCCATTTTTTCTCATCCTACACTTGTAGCATTCTTGACCACTTGGAAGAAAATACAGTAAATTATAAATACAGCATAGCATTTGTTGGACACAGTTCCATCCATCCATCCATCCTTCCATCCATCTATTGAACAGAGAATAATTTCTGTATGATGAGCTACAAGGTGAAGCCAAACCACACAGGATACCACGTGAAAATGATTTGTTTATTCCTTTTCACTGAAGGGTTACCGAGGTAGGCCATCTCTGGAAACTCCCCTATGCCCAGGCTGCTCAATTAATTCACAAACCAGTAAAGAAAGATTTAACGGATTTAAATAAATTTCAATTCATGAACTTTCTTGGCAATGCATTGGCTTAAGTCCCCACACTTTAGCTTAATTGCCACTACATTGTTGCTGAAGCTGTTAATCTGTGATCTCCAATCCATTTCAGAAAGTGCACTTGCTTTTTACTGGAGTATTTTCAGTTGACTTCAGATCACCTTCTTTCACACAGCTAACAGTTATAATAATGTCAACAGGGAAAGTAATTTCAGTGTAAATAGAGTATTTGTTAGTTCAGATGACATTTTAAATTGGCTTCTGAGGAGAGACTGAACAGTAAATTAAACTTAAAGTAGGATTAAGATTAGCCCCAAAGGTCAAAATCGCTGGATTGGATACTATTTCCTTGTTAACCTATTATGTACATATATGCTTCCAGAGTCTTTTGACAGAAATGTGTACCTAAAGTACACATTAATAGCCATTATAACAATTGGAGAGAGGCACAAACACAATACAAATATTCCCTAGGCAGAAAGAATAGGCATTTATTAACAATTAACACAAATATAAAAATCACTATAACCCACAGCTACCATTACTGTATGACATTATACGGACCAGTTACTTAACTGCTTGAATGTGGGTTAAGCCAGCAATAAAATGGATAATAAAATACTATTGCTAGCTAAAATAGCTTCCTTGTCTAATTAAAGATAAGAAGTGGAAGAAATACCAAATTATAGTTCAAGAAATGCAGAGAACTTTCCTTTTCATTACTTGGCCAAAATGCCTGTTATCTAGTTTGATATAATTCTCACCTGCACATTAAAAAAAAAAGTAATAGAAAGCTGCCGAGGGATAACTCAATGAGAACGAAGGTTATGTTTAGCCCTTCATGCAGGTAATTTTTCATTTCCCCATTCTCTTCAGTGGATGCTTCCTTCATTTTTAAAGACAGCAAACAAAATTTCTCATCCTCAATACATTTCCTCCCAAAGGGAAAAAGGTACAGATTCTGAAGAGAGTCAGAAACTACAGTTTTCCAGATATTGGTAAACTACAACTGCCAGGATCGTCACCATCTGCCAAGCTAACCAAAGCTTTTTTTAAGTGAGCCAATAGATTTGCTATACCTGCACCCACATTAAATTGGCTTTCCACAACCTGCCAGCCTTCAGATGTTTGGAAAGTGCAACTTCCCAAATTGCCAGGTATGAATGTACAACAGTGGTTCCCAGCTTAGTGCCCTTCAGGTGTGTTAGATACAGCTCTTTAAAAAATATGAGCAATCGTAGCACAAATGTTGATTGGAGATTCCGGGAGCTGCAATCCTAGCTCATCTTAACAGCGGTAGGTTGGGGAAAGTTGCATTAAATTCTAGCTAAAGGATTAATGGAGGTTGAAGAGACAGCATCTTCTAACTGCTTCCTTCGTCATTAAACTATTAGGCTGGCAGCAGAGGGAATGAACAGGAGTAAGCTCTGCTGAGAGGCCATATCAGCTGTCACCTGGCAGTAGTCATTATATCAGGTTCGTGGCAGAGAGACTGAAGGAGACAGGGCCACTATCAGCTGCAGCTTTATCACGCTCCCATTTCCATCAACTATCACTTGTCACCAGCCATTTCATCAGGGAAGTAAAGTGAAGCAGAGCTATCATCAACTCTGCTAAGAAGTCATCTTAGTCGGGTTTCAGCATCCATCTTCTGTCACCTGGCCAGCAGAACAGAAGGACCATTCCTCTCTTTAAACCCTGTCCACCCCAGATGATTGTCATAAAATTGTTGGATTAAGAACTAACGCCTGAGTTTGCTCTTTGCTTTCCCCTCCCAATCACCTTTCCTTTTGTGCTGGGCCTTTTTAGAGTCCAAGCTTGAGGAAAAAATATTGGCCTTTGTAAGCCATTAATGGAAAGGTTTTCTAGTTGAAGCCCAGGGCAAAAATCCTAAATGTAAATACATACCAGACACTGCCATTGATGGACCTGAATGTAAAAGGTCTTAGATCAATTCATGGCTTAACATAAATAATGGGTATTTTTAGGAATATCAGAAGCTGTTAATGAACTTTTTAAGGATGCTTTGATAGTGATTAAGATGAAAGTGGGCTAGTGAATGCAGTTTTAAATTATTTATTTATTTATTTATTTATTTATATTTCTAACTTATATCACCGCCCATCTCCCCTCATTTCCGGAGGGGACTCTGGGCGGTTATGCAATGCTATAATGATGTTCTAATAAACATAAGTAACGTGTTGCTCTGAAGTGTAAACACTTAAGAATATAAAGAAAAATAAATGTTTTACAATAGAATATTTTCCCTGTTGG
Organism: Charina bottae; assembly: GCA_023362775.1. Taxonomy (NCBI): domain Eukaryota; kingdom Metazoa; phylum Chordata; class Lepidosauria; order Squamata; family Charinaidae; genus Charina; species Charina bottae. Next base: position 31,628,437 of record JALMGJ010000007.1, read on the forward strand.
GGGAGATGGGCGGTCATATAAATTTAAATAATAAAATAAGTAAATAAATAAATAGAATATCAAGATCAGATCAATAATTTTTCCATAAATCTCAGCAGCAAATAAGCGTCCTTTGGTCCTCTGCTGCATGATGCCTTCTGCCCAACACAGGATAACATCACTGTGACTATTATATTTATAAAGCTTTACCTATATTCATCATATATAAATTCGGTCTACATGTGTATGTTAGCACTGGCTATGCTGTTTAAAATTCTGGGAATTGTAATCTCAACATATCTGGAAGCAACCAAGTTCTAAATTCACTCCTAGGTATTTTCAGGTTTGTCTGAATGCCATGCTTTATGGATTACTGGACTCAACAAAAGGCATTCTTCTATTCCTATCTACAGCATCTTCTGTATACAAAATAACAGAATACAGAATTGTTGTGGAGAAAATAATGATTTCAGTCAGTTAATAAGGAACGGTGTAATTATGAGCTTATTTTTGTTTCCAGGAAGCTCAGCTCCAGCAGCTCTACGTTTTTGTGCTGTTTAGCAGTTCTTTTCCCCGTCCCCTAGGCCAGGGGTTCCTAAGCTTTTTTGCCACCACACCTCCCTTTAGTGTAACCTTAATGTACACACTCCCCTAAAAATCCAAACACCAAAATGAACACAAATGAACAATGAAAACAATGCAATCAAACTTTATTTTTAATAAAGACATAAAAAATAAAAATCTTCACACCTCCCCTGGACTCTGTTTGCAGCTCCCCAAGGGAGGTACACTTCAGTTTGGGAAACCCTGTCCTAGACTCCCACGTGCAAACGTAAACGTTATTTCTGAGATTCCAAAAGACTGCAATTGAATAGAAAGCCATGATTTTCATTACAGAACAAGAAATAATCTTGTGTTTAATGTATTTTTTTATTATATAGGCGTAAGAAGGTGTGAAGGCAAAATTGCTGCTTGAAAGCAAAACAAAACTGAAAAAGACTTCTCGTGAGAGTCTGCCTTGGCTGCTGCTTCTCCACAAGCGGATTCCTTTTTCCGATTTATTCCAGACACAGAACATTGTACAGGTGAACAGTACATTATGTTCTTATACAAGCCCACTCAAAAGGAAATCCCGCTGGCCCCTAGAGGAGTCATTCCAAGGTAAATAGGCATACTACTGCAGCCAGGATCAACTTCCGAATGTTAAAATTTGGAATCCCAGGTCGTGGCTGAATTAGGATAAAACACCGCAAATCGGAATCAAGACGGTGGAGAAGTAAAACGGAGAAAACGTAATTCAGCCAATCAAAGAAGCCTCTTGCGTATTCCTATTCGAATCGTTCTGTCCAATAGAAAACCCCGAAGTCTGAAGCTGCCGTGGACTTTAAGGCCATTTTTGATGGTGGAACAGAACTTTAAATCAAGTCAAATCTAAGAAGTGGGACGCCCTCACTAAATATGGAGAGAATGCAAAACTGGGAGTCACGTGCTGCGATACTTCGCTGCCCGGAGCCTGTAACCATAGAAATGCGAACGTTTGCAGAAACGTAAGCGCTATTCCGCGCTGAGGGCACATGCGCAGTACTACTTAATAGGCGGGGCCACGACTATATTGCAGAAGCTGGTAGGGTAGCCCCGCCCTCTAGGTTTCTTAACTAACTTCCCGGAGCCGGGAAAGGGGTGTGGTTATATCTTTTCCCTGCCTTTGCTGAGCAAGGGGCTTCCACCTGGGTCATGATGCAGGGCTTGCCCGCCATCCCCGAGGAGATCAGTAACTTCCTTGCAGGTGAACGTGCCCTGCGGGGCTGGGAGGGAATCGCTGCAAGCGGTGGCGAGGCGAGGGAGCGCTTTGTTAGAGGAAGTGTGGTGCGGCTACAGGAGAGTAAGGAAAGAAGAGGGAGTGTAGATCTGACATGAAATGGAGAAGTGACTTGTGGGGTGGGACTGATTGCTGCCGGCTGATTTTTTGGAAGGGAAGTCGAAGATCTAAACTTGAGAATCTTGTTTTCCAATGTAATAATAAATAGAAGGGGGCTCCGTAAGAGGGTCATCAAGGAAGTTTGCTTAGAGGAGCAGCTGGGACGCGAAGCAGGAGGGTGGGCTGATGTCCGTCCAGCTTTTCGTTTTTTTAAATAATTTGGACAAGAAAACCCTTCCCCGACTTGGACTAGGGAAGACTTGACAACAGGATTCTTCTAAAAAGCTGCATTTACACTCTTGTTCTCTTATTTTGGAAATACACTCTCAAAGTTTTTACCTTAACTTGAAAAATAAATTTGCATATTATAAATGCTGATACTGTAAGTGCAAAGAGGTTGGCTAAAAAGAACTTAGAGAGGTACTTTAGTAGCCTCACAATGCTTGGACAAGCCCACCTGGATTCCTGCTTTTTTTTTTCTTGTAACAATATCTAAAGTGTAGAATTGGGGCTTTGTTTCAGCCAGAAAAAGAGAAGCCATTGACGTTTACTTATTTGCTTACATTTTCATACATCTTAAAATAGATTGTTCTGTGTTTTATTTCCTGTCTGGTACATTATACCCAGACTGAAAGCCTTCTAGGTTTTTTTTAATATATTTCCTTTTGTCAACTATATGCCTTCAAGTGAAGCTATATTCCCTTTCTATTGGTGATTCCATTTTGTATTTATGCCAGCACTAAATTTCTATCATAAGTTTGGCTGAAATTCTCTACCTATGTAAAAGGAAATGCACCCTTCTAAAGTCAGTGGGCTCTTCCTCTAAGTGGACATGTATAATATTACTCACTAAATAGCTCGACTCGCCCCAAAAATCCATTACATTGAAGTTTTTTTTCAAATATATATGGGCCTGTAAACACTTCGTTTAAATATTAATAGATTATTACATGAATTGTCACAACCAAGAACTAACTACATTAAATATGTCAAATAACCGGTGAATGAGTTGGATGTGTGTGTGTCCACAGTAGTAGTTAGAAATACGGTAGCAATTCAAACATGAACTCTGAAGCTGTAGTTCCATTAAAAAAACTATTAAATGCCAGATAAGTCTTGATCAACTACATCTCAGCCAACAGTTATTCTGTAGGTTGAAAGATTGCCTGAATATATTTTTTAAAAAGTATTTATAGCTCTGGCAAGATGTTATTATGTCAGCTTTTCAAGAATGCCTTCTTAGGTGCCAATAGAAATAGACCGAATTTGCATACTCTCTTATGCCAGGTAAACACTAGGGTTACACTGTGCTTCAAAAATTATTTTGAAGAAGTGCTTTTGGATCTCAGGCAAACACTGCATCTAGTCATAAAGGCAGCCTGACTTTTTTCAGGCTTCTGAGCAAGCCTGAAACAAATGCTGCTGCTGCTAACAAGTAACTCTTAAAGCAGTGGCACCTTATTTCCAGACATGAAAACATCGGGCTGTTGTAATGAATAGCAGAGAGATGTTGTGTTCCTGTGGGATCTGAGGGACTTCTCATTCTTAATCATTTCTGAAGTGTGCAGGACCCCCCCCCCCCTTGAGTTCAGCTCCTCTTGACTACGTGGGCATGTCTGTATCTTTTTCTCAGCAACCAGGAGGAGGTGGTTTGCTATTGCCCTTTTCCAGAATATTTTTGATTTCCCAGTCTAGCTTACAGTCTTGGAGGTCTCCTATCCAAGAACTAACTGTGCCTGACCCTGCTTAGCTTTTTGAGATTAACAGAGGTCAGCCAGGTACTGCTCCCTGTTGTGGTTGTGATTTATTGAATAAACCAGAATTGGTTAAATTCCTACAACAAGCTATCCTATTAACCATGGCCTACAAGCTAGAATTTTGGTTTTGTGCAATAAACCCAAACTAACCATACTATGTTTTAGTTGGATATGTGAACCCACCCTGTCTCAGAAGAGAGCTTGCTCATTTTGAAACCATATGGTTGTAATCTACTTGCCAGGGAATAAGTTTAACTTTGTGTGAATGTACGTGTGTATAATATATATAAAATCACACAGTATGATAGATCTGAGGAGCGGTTGTTTTCATTAACTGCCCCGCTTTTTCTGGGTAGAGTATTACATTTTCTGACTGTTAACTTCATGCCGAGATAGTCTAAATCAGTGTTTCTCAACCTTGGCAACTTTACGATGTGTGGACTTCAGCTCCCAGAAATCCCCAGCCAGCATGGGGAGTTCTGGGAGTTGAAGTCTACACATCTTAAAATGGCTGAGGTTGAGAAACACTCAAAATAAACAGACGTATGGACTTTGGCTGCAAAGGACAAAAGGAGCATAGTACTAAAGTCATGGGCACCCCTTCTGGCCTTTCTGTGTATTGCTACTGACTGTGGACTTATTAATATGACTAATTGGCCAGAGGCGTAAGAAGAAATGAATGAAATAGTTTTCCCTTGATAAATCAGAAGTTAAAAACAAGCTAAAAAATCCTCATGATAAATGATTGAAATCAGCCTTCAAGGTACAAACGTTCGTTGCAGGACTAATTTTTTTAGGTCATAATCTTTCCAAATGGTAGGCCAGTTATAGACCTGTTTTCTCCAGATGTCCCTCCACCCCCCTGCCCTTGCACATTTATTATCAATATTGTGCTAGATGTGCATTTATGGAAACTGACTGATAATGAAAAACTTGAACAGAAAAAGTTACAAAGGGAAGAGTGAATGAAATCCTAACTAAAGTTACAGCAATAGAGCCAGTTTGGTCTAGTGGTTAAGGCAACGGGCTAGAAACCAGGAGGCTGAGAGTTCTAGTCCCGCCTTAGGCATGAAAGACGGCTGGGTGACCTTGGGCCAGTCACTCTCTCTCAGCCCAACTCACCTCACCTGACAGGGTTGTTGTGGGGAAAATAGGAGGAGGAAGGAGTATTAGGTATGTTCGCCGCCTTGAGTTATTTATAAAAATAATAAAAGCAGGATAAAAATTTAAAAAAATAGGATGTGTACCAAAAGCACATTGCTTACACAAAAACAATTGGAATGTTGACATTTGAAGACATTGGTTCTATTCATGCATACTGTTCAGCCAAAAGTTTTTAACTCTAGTTTTATGAACACTTGGTATTGATCTGGTTTGCACAAAACTCTAACAGTGGTTCACCCATCACTTTACGCTAAAAGCAAACTACATTACAGTTTAGCAGTAAGTGTGAATCTGGTTATTCTGTGGCTATAAGGTAAAACTGAATACAATAGTTTCAATCACATAAAAATTAGTCAAGATTTTGGAGAATCTTGGTTTGTCTGGAATATTATTTGAGGCAACTCAGTTCACCTGTACTATTTAGACCTCTTTCTCCTGATTATCCAATGGAATGAAAGATTACTGTTTTTAGTCAAGATGACTGGTAACAGTTCCAAGAGGATGTTCCAGGCAACAGAATGATTACTGCTACTATTTCCTTTTGCAAAACTGCTCCAAATGCTTTCAGTGAGCCCCACCAGTAGTCCCCATATAAAGTGACAGTATTTGGGAATGCCATAGTTGGTCTAAATAGATCTTACTTAAGTGTTTTTAAGATAGCTGTGCATGCCTTGAACATAATTTGGAAGAAGTATTTTGGACCTTGTGCAAGCACGTCTTTTTCATGTGTGTGAAAAAGTGTGCCACTGCTTTAATTAACTGAATAATCAGAGTAGCACATCATTAATGCAACTCTAAAAGCAGTGGCATCTTTGCATGCTCACGCAGAAGCCTACCTGATAAATGACATGCATGCTTTAATGAAGAGCAGAAAAGTTCTTTATTTGTGTGAGGTCTGAAGCTCTTATTTTGAATTACTTGTGTAGGTGTAGGTTTGTGAAGATTAGTGAAGATGACACAGGTTTATTTAGATCGTGGTTATTCACCTTCAAAATAATGTTTTGCACATTGGTACATAAATTGTGTACTTAGTTGCTCATGAACATGTGATGTTCACACGAATGCCCTGAAATGTAATATACAAGTTCTGAGACATGAGCTAACAGTAAGCATTCTCAGGTTCTACTGTTTTCCATGCAAACTCATTCTTAACTCTTAAGTTAGGAGTTAATTCTTAATTTAACTTTCATGACTGTGAGTCATGAATATGGATTATCTATTTGAGCCCATAAAACTGTTTTAGCTGCCAAGATGAAAAGAATAGTAGTCACTCTCCTTTATTTCTCTTGACTATGCACCATTAATGTAATCTATCCAGGGTAGAATTTGATATTTTCTACATTTAGTTTTCAGACATAAAGATCTCACTTTTTATAGTGTTTCGTTTCCAGTCTGAACATTACTGAAATGAATGTTCATTAAAAAAGAATTCTGGATAACTGAATAAGACATAATCATTATGTGAATATCATTTAAGCTGATTACCTTTGCAATTACTATCTCTTAAAGAGTATTGAAATGAGAAGAGATACACTGAAGTTAAAGAAGTGAAAGGGGATCCATTGACATTTTTGAAATGGCCTGTAGTATTAGAAACAGAGTCTTGGTTTTTTTCTATAAGGCTCAGAGTGAGTGACATATCAGGAATAAAAAAAAATGGGATATACTATTTTTATACACTTGCTGCTCTGTTGGTTTCTTTTTAAATTAATATTGAGCCTAGCTGTCTTGTGTTTCTATTGGCTTTTCATCCAGTCATTCAGAGACATTTTGAATGAAAGAATCAAAGTAAATGGTATTTTTGTTGCTTAAAATGCAACATGACTCATCCTAACTTCTTGGAAAAAGGTACTCAGTTGTTCTTCAATCCCATTTTGTCCGTCCGTCCGTCCGTCCATCCATCCATCCATCCATCCATTTATCCATCCATCCATCTCCCAGTCCTTTTCAGTAGGCTTGAGCTATGGGTGCAATGAGGTAGAGGAGGGTCATTAAGAGTCAGTTTCTGCTGATGAAATAGAAGAATGACACTGTTGGATCCAAGCCAACATATACACACCTGGGTTAGACCAAATTGTTAAGTCGCTCTGTCAGCCAAATAACACAGTTATGTAGTAAATTCCACAGAGTTTATTCCTAGTTAGTTTTTGGTTCTCTGTTTTGAGAGGAAACTTATATAAAGAAGGAATTGTTACTTTAGAAGCTTTTATTTATGTTTGGAAATTGATCTTTTTGTTGCCTAGGCATCACTGCTCCCATTCATCAATATTTTGTAATGTATTTATAGCCCAATATCTTAAGATTATGCACTGCAGATTTTCTATCTGATCTTTTACGTAAAACTTAATACTTGGCTGTTTCCACTCATATTCCGTTCGGCTATGACAATCTCTGTTCATGAAAATGGTTGAAATATAAGTCCTCTGTGCTAACTCACAAATTAGGCATTAGCCCAACCATGCAGTGAATGTGGTTGTGTATAACAACTGGCCTGTCTAATTTCAGCCTGCCATTAAGTGAATAATTGCCTCATTATGGGCAGAAAATCTATTCTTCAGTCAACTGAACAACTAGATTGCATAGCTAGTTCTAATGTGAATTGAACTTTGTAAGATAAGAAAAGCAGTCCTGGGTGAGACCAAAAGGATAGTCCAGCATCCTATTTGTAACATGACCAGGCATATGCTTTTAGAGAACAAATAGGGCAGCTCCTCCTCATTGTTTGCTCTCCAAAACCTGATGTTCATAATATACGGCCTATAAGCATAAAATGTTTTACTGACTATTTATGGGCATACTTGCTACTAAACCAAACTTCACTTTGCCTAGCTTAAAACACACACACACACACACACACACACACACACACACATCTGAACCAATGCCTGGGTTCATACATCAAAGTCATAACATGGTTTCTTTGGTTTAGCACCTATAGAGATTGGTAAACCATGGCTCAGCATGATGTGTGAACAGCCAACTGTGTATTTAACTAACTGTAGTTAAAAATAACCATGGCTTAATGCAATGGCCATGGAATCCAGCCAATGGCCTCTCCAAGTTGCATTAGAGAATCTCCTTTTAATAGTACATCCTTCTATTTCTCCTCATTCGGAGTTGACCACTGGGATTAAATCCAGATTAAATTAATCTGTATCAAGGTAAAGATCTGCATCAGAAGGACATTGGAAAAAATATAAAAATGGAAGCGGTGTGGTATGTTCTACTTGTTTATGTGACTTTATTGCCGTGTTTTAGTGATAGGTTTATACTGAAACTTACTTGTTCTCTTCATTTTATCATAGATATTATGTTGTTTTAGCATACATCAATGTTTCTCAACCTTGGCAGCTTGAAGATGTCTGTACTTCAACTCCCAGAATTCCCCAGCCAGCAAGAATTCTGGGAGTTGAAGTCCACACATTTTCAAGCTGCCAAGGTTGAGAAACACTGGCATACATATTATATTAGCAGTTCTTCTGTCCACAAGGTGATTCTGTGGATATCTTTGAGATTTACTGACCATTTCAGTGTTCAGCTTTTACACACAGGCTTCCAGGATGGATCAGCATCAGCATGGACAAAGAAATCATAAGCTGGCAGTCACTTTTGAAAATGGGCTTTTGTTAATAAAAGTGCCAAATGAAGTTTGATTTTGTGACAATCATATATATGTTGAAGCAGTTTACTGTCTTCTAGTTTTTATTCTTTAAGTAATGGGGGGGAGGCACATATATTTTACACATTTTGACAGTTTATAAAAACTTGTTAGGTTTTTGTTCATTTAATGATGGCAAATGTCAAAACAGCATTTGCTGTGCTAAGCATAAGCAGAGCACTGAACAAATCTGTTCAATTTACAGTTTGAAATATCTTTCAATTATATTATGCCTGGAACTGATAAAGTAACTCCATTAGATAGTTTGGCTATTATTGCTTTATGAAAAAAGCTATAATAGAGGTATTTATCTTCTGAAAATTAGCATTTCTTCTTTGACTCATCTCTCTCCCTTTATTCCATGATTTAGATGTTGACACATTTATATCAGATATCCTAAAAGGTGAAAATTTATCCAAAAGAGCAAAGGAAAAGAGGGATGCTCTGGTTAAGAAGATAAAAGACATCAGGTCCAAGTAAGTAATTATGTATATATGAAGTACATTTCGTATAGAAAGTGAATAAGTTTGCAACAAATCTGTGGAATAGGCTATCATTATTACTTCCCCTTTATTGATAAGAAAACAAGCTGAAAATTGATAACACTCAAAGCCGTTTGAATAAAGGCTCCAATCTAGCATCAATTATTATTTATTTAATCAGTTTCATATACCATCATATTCTCACTTAGTGTTCCAAACAAAGGAGACATGGGAAGCTGAAGCTCCGGTCATCACCCTGCTCTTCTGGAATAGCCAGGAGGAGGAATATAGCTCCAGGTGGTCCTTGCACAACGTCCATTCGTTCAGTGACCATTTGAAGTTACAGTGGCACTGAACGAAGGGACTTATGACTGGTCCTCAAAGTTCCGGCCGTTCCAGTGCCCCTGCGGTCACATGAGCAAAATTTGGCTGCTTGGCAACCAGCTTGCACCTATGAACGATTGCAGTGTCCCACAGTCACGTCATCGCCATTTCCTTCCCTGCCAGCTTCTCACAAAGTCAATAGGGAAGCCGGCAGGGAAGGCTGCAAGTTGCTCGGGTAAGTCTCCCGCACCCCCTGCTTTCTTCTCTTGCTCGCATGCACTGCACCTTCCTTCTTCCCTTCGCTCTCACGTAGTGCTCCCTCCTTCCCCCGTTCCCCCACATGCACCATGACCTCCTTCCACCTTTGCTTGCACACACTTCACCCCCTTTCCTCCCTTCGCTTGCATACACCACGACCTCTTTCCCCCTTTGCTTGCATCATGCCCCCCTTCCCCCCTTTGCTTGCATGCACTGCACCCTCCTTCCCCCCACCCTTCCTGAACTTGCACTGCTCTGCACCAGCCCCCACCCCCCAACTCGCGCATGGCCTGCACCAGGCCTCCCAGGGCTTCCCCCACCCCCCTGTGGCATCCCCGCACTCCTTACCTGGGACTCCTCCTGCTTAATGATCTGTGCTGAGTTATGATGGCAACTGGGACTGCCTGGATTGCCATTGCTAAGTGATGTGGTCACGTGATGTCGCGCTTTACGACCGTATCGCTTAGCAACGGCAACTCTGGTCCCAATTGCTGTTGTAACTTGAGGACTGCCTGTACTTCTGTTAATTTCAGATTAGTCACTGCTTACCTTTTCATCTAAAGTTGAAAAAACAACAACATTTTTGGGGTTGACTTGTTTCAAAATCAAGATTATATTTGTATAGATGGGAAATTGTGGCTAATCTAAAACAGAAGCAAATGCTTCCAAAACTAGAAGCAGAAGGATCTATTTCATTGGGTGATATTCTGTTAAGACCAAGGGTAGGTAACCTTTTTGGTGTTCAGGGCCATGCTGGGGACCCGTGGTGGCTAAAGTAAGGAGTGGATGGAAACAGAGTGGGTGGGGACATTCATTCATTCTCCAACACCCCCTTTTTTCTGTCTTTGATTCCATTTTTCACCCTCCCAAGCAGTAGACTATGGAGAAAGGAAACATAACTCTTACTAGAAGTCTGAACTGATCTCATACATAGGGTTTTGACAGAGACTGAGGACACGTAGAAGTAGCTCAAGACTTGCAAGTTCTTTGGTTTAGCATTCTAATGCTTTTGGTCAATATTTAAATTAGTTCTACTGATATTGCTTGGACTACCTTTGGGTTAGCTTATTGATTGACTGCACATTTGTTTTTGACTTATACACAATCCTTAGGTCCTTCCTCAAATTTTCAGCTGAAAGGAAATCATAATTGGTGCTGGATAATTTATTTATTTATTTATAAAATTTATATCACCGCCCATCTCCCTCCACTGGAGGGACTCTGGGCGGTTTACAACAGAACAATAAAAACAGCAACACAAAATATGCATAAAATATAAAATACAGAATTATAAACAAGATTAAAAACAAGATTAAAATCCAAGAGGCAGAGATGGTAAAATGATCTTACTTAATCTAATGTAAAAGAGGAGCTCTCTAGGGTATTAGCCATCCCCAAGAATGACTATTCTTTCCTTGGTCCCAAGCAAGGCGGCAGAGCCAGGTTTTCAGGTTCTTCCGGAAGGTCAGGAGCGAAGGAGCTAATCTCACCTCTGGGGGCAAATTGTTCCACAGGGCGGGAGCTACTGCAGAGAAGGCACGCCTCCTGGACCCCGCCCGATGGAACTCTCTTATAGATGGGGTCTGAAGCATGCCCTCTCTGCATGATCGGGTGGGACGGGTAGATATATTTGGGACGAGGCGGTCCCTCAGGTAACCTGGTCCCATGCCATGTAGGGCTTTAAAGGTGATAACCAACACCTTGAATTGGACCCGGAAGCAAACTGGTACCCAATGCAGCTCACGCAACAAGGGTGTTATATGTGCCGATCTAGGGGCACTAGCAATGGCCCGTGCAGATGCATTCTGGACCAGCTGAAGCCTCCGGATACTCTTCAAGGGTAGCCCCATGTAGAGCGCATTACAGTAGTCTATATGCAAGATAACAAGGGCATGAGTGACTGTTCGAAGGGCCTCCCGATCCAGGAACAGGCGTAACTGGCGCACAACATGAAGTTGTGCAAAAGCCCTTCTGGCCACGACTGCCACCTGCTCTTCGAGCAGGAGTCGTGAGTCCAGGAGGACCCCCAGATTCCGCACCGGATCTGTCTGGGGCAGTGCAACCCCATCCAGAACCAAAGATGATAATGTCCCAGAAGGGGAAGAGCCATTAATCCACAGCCACTCCGTCTTACCAGGGTTCAGTTGAAGCCTGTTGGACCCCATCCAGGCCCCTACAGCCCCCAGGCAGTGAGAAAGAGCAGTCACAGCATCACTTACCTCACCCGGGACAGAGATGTATAACTGAGTATCATCAGCATATTGATGGTATCTTATCCCGTGGTGGCAGATGATCTCACCCAGTGGTTTCATGTAAATGTTAAAGAGGAGTGGAGAGAGAACCGAACCCTGCGGCACCCCACAAAGGAGGGGTCGAGGGTCGGATCTCTCACTCCCTATCACCACCGATTGGGACCGGCCCTGAAGGAAGGAGGTGAACCAGCGCAAAACCACGCTGCCCACCCCCAACTCCCTGAGCCGACCCAAAAGGATACCATGGTTGATGGTATTGAAAGCCGCTGAGAGGTCAAGGAGAGCTAGGATGGATGCACTGCCTCCATCCCGCTCCCGCCAGAGATCATCCATAAGTGCGACCAATGCTGTTTCCGTTCCATATCCAGGCCTGAAACCTGACTGAAAGGGGTCTAGATAATCCGTTTCATCCAGGACCCTCTGGAGCTGCAGCGCCACCGCTTTCTCAACCACCTGCCCCAGAAAGGGAAGGTGGGAGACTGGGCGGAAATTGTCCAGCACCGTAGGGTCCAGCGATGGTTTCTTGAGGAGGGGGTGCACCAATGCCTCTTTAAAGGCAGCTGGAAACACCCCCTCTCCCAAGGATACATTGACCATCGCCTGGACCCAACCACATGTCACCCCCCTAGCTGCTTTCACCAGCCAGGAGGGGCATGGATCTAGATGACAAGTGGTGGCATTTGCTGCTCGAAGGATCCTGTCCACTTCCTCAGGTCCACAGGATCAAACCGTTCCCAGATAACTGGGTAAATATGCTCCCCCGGTATCTCGCCAGACACTGTCTCACGTCTGGAGTCCAACTTGGAACGGATCCGAGCGATTTTGTCCTGCAGATGCGTAGCAAATTCCTCTGCATGGCCCTGAAGGTGGATCTCAAGATCCATCTTACCCAAAAGGGACCGAGTGATCTTAAAAAGGGCCGTCGGGCGGCATTCTGCGGACGCAATAAGAGCGGAGAAATATTGACGTTTCGTCGCTCTTACCGCCACAAGGTAGGCCTTAACAGCGGCTCTAGCTTGTGTTCGGTCGGGTTCGGACCTTGTTTTCCTCCAGCGATGCTCTAGACGTCTCTTAATCCTCTTCAAGACCCTCAACTCCTCCTTGAACCATGGGGAGTGTCAGGTCTGATGGGCCAAGAGAGGTCGCATAGGTGCGATCTTGTCCAAGGCACCGGTCACTTCCCTATTCCAGGTAGCGACTAGTGCCTCCGCTGGACCGTGCAGCAGATCCTTGGGTATAACCCCCAGCTCCCTCTGAAACCCTTCAGGGTCCATCAGTCGCCGGGGGCGGACCAATCGAATGGGTCCAGCCTCCCTGCGGAGGGGGGTGGCGTAAGAGAATCTTAAGGTCACCAGGGCGTGATCTGACCATGACAACAGGGATAGATGCAACTCTCCCCTCAGGTCACATTGCCACTGCTCTGACAAGAAAACTAAGTCCGGAGTGAGGCCACTGTCTCTAGTCGGGACGAATAAGAACGCTTATTTGTTTCTGTTATTATTGTATGTATGCATTCCAGACTTATAAGTATGTGTTGCAGACTTGCAAAAATGTAATTGGTTGTAAGATGTGCAATCTTTTGCCCCTTTTCTTACTTCTCTGCCACTCTCATTTTGTGAACATGTAAAGTTAAAATTTTGTTGCTAACTATATACTTCCTATCTCCCTTCTCAGAATGCTTTAAAAAGCAGTTTTTTTAAAAAAATGGGTGGAATGAAAAATGTAGTCTTTTCCTCTTCCAATTAAACATGGACAATTGGTGTAATGTCTAAAAAAACTCATTAAGAAATGTTTACAGAGGTCATGCAAAAATGTTCAGCAATTATCTAGTGATACAATTAATAATGGATTAGAAACTATGTCTATGGAAGCTACTTGCACAAAAGAAAGGACTTGAATTCTTTCTGTCCATTTTCCATATGAGTATATGATGAAGTGTCTAGCAGGCTCTGGAAACACGGGGAGGAAACAAGACCATTGCAAAAGAGACATCTCAGCTCTTTGGAGATGAGGAAGTATGGGAAAAAGACTCAAGAATAATTCTGCTAGGTATAAGTTGACCTGGAAAACTGCTTGAGCAGACTTTCAAGATTCTGTTACATTACCCTGTTAACAATAAAGATCTTTCCAGAAATTCAGTAAGTTCTCACAAGTTCAGTTGGCTGCAGTTGTCCTGGCAGTTTGTGAATGGTTCATGGGTTTCGTTGGAATAAAGTGATGTAATAGTGGCCTACACTAGATGTCAGAAAGCTAACTTCAGACATTCTTAACAATGCAGGTTTCTAAAAGAGTAATCAAAGAGCAATGTTCTGTAATTCAGTCCAGAAGCATGTTTACAGAAGCATTCAGTATATCTGGAACTGTTGAAATGTTGCTTTCCTCTTCAGAAATTAGGAATGCTGGAACTCTTGCTAGATCCATTCTAAGGTGACTATTCACCTAATCAGAGAAATATTAGCATGAACCATTATTTCTTGCAAAGTGAGGCACTGCAGAAGAACAGAGTGATATTTCTCTGGTCTTTATGCTTTAGAAAGAAACTTGCTGTGTGCTGAAAACCTTTATGTCTTGCTATTCTTGTGAGATATGGTTTATCCATGTCAAACTTGCTTACAGTATTATATCTGTGTGACTGTTGTTGCAGTTGTGATTGTCTGGAGAAGTGACAAAATAAGTAGGCAATATATAGAGGTTGCTGCCATGATGGATATGATTTGTCACTGATAGTTGGGCTTTTTGCCAGAAAAAACTTTCTTACCTATCAAGAAAAGTGCTTACATCGGATAATTTGCAACTACCACTATATCATTTAGCACTGATAAAACAAGTCCTAATTGCTTATTCCGTGAGGAGTTTTAAGGCCAGAATATATAGTCCTTATATTTATAGTCCTTGAGGACTATAACAAAATGCACCAAATAATTCTAGAATAGTTATGTGTTTGGTGATATTGCTTGCTTATGGTAATGACAGGATCAGGTTCTTGCCCAGAGATGCTTTAGCACAGTGTTTCTCAACCTTGGCAACTTGAAGACGTGTGGACTTCAACTCGCAGAATTCCCAGGGAATTCTGGGAGTTGAAGTCCACATGTCTTCAAGTTGCCAAGGTTGAGAAACACTGCTTTAGCACAATGAAAGTGCAGTATCTATCCATTAGCCTTTGCTCTTCTATCCGGGGTGTGTGTATGGACACTGTTTCTTCATGGCTTTTATTTAATTAGTTAATTAATTTATAAACTGCTGCAATGGAATGAGCATCTCTAGGCACGTATAATATATTAAAACGAGAAAACAGGTAGGCAAACAGTAATAAAAAATAATATACTTATTATTATTATCATTATAATATCAGGGCAGGAAACACTGAACACCAGGAAATAATATCCCCCTACCAATGCAGGGTCAAAGATCGTCCTGACCTAGGAATGGTTCTAGCTATTTTGTGTTTCCTTGTCTATCTTACATTGTATTCAGCAACATTCTTACAGGTGTATCTTTGTGTTGTCCTACAAGATACAGTTGTCAGATTTTAACTTAATCGCTTTCCTTGTTCTTGGGCTTATCTAAAGCATTACCTAATCTTTCCTATCCATAGTGTGCATTTTTCAGAGTTGTAATGAAAAGCCTTTTCTGTTTTCCATGTTAATATATTGATATTTCCAGTTGGAGCTTAGGTGCATCCTAATATAATAGAGTTGTTATGTGTTCATTACAAATGTGCAGCTATTAACCTCATGAAAGGCATCTTCAAAACTTAGATCGATTTCTGTGGTAGTGTTACTCAAAGTGCCTTCCAGTGGTTAGTTGAGGGCTATCTTTTTTGTTAACTTGAAAAAAAATGCAGTGTCCTTAAGTCTTGCAAACACTTACCGTATCCTCTTTTCCCACCCCCTCTTCCTTTCCTGCAGCTACCCACAAGAATTTCCTGAAAGAGGTAAGAGTATGCGTTTTCATTTGCATGTGGCTTAAATATTTTTTTATTATTGCTGAGCTTCGAAACTGATCTTAAGTGCATTCAATCACCTGAAAATTCAAACTGGGCACATGCAGCATGGCTGAGTATGCTGGCTCCCCCTGCTGGAGGAAAAAATGGAAAGCTTTCCATTTCCTTCTTTTTAAATATATCTTTTGCTGCTTTTATAAAACAAGAAGGCACGCTATCTAAGAACTAAAATTTGGAAGGAAAAAAAGCATTGCAAATGAAATCACCAGCTACTGGCATTGACAGTGGCTTAAAAAAGCTTTCTAACGTGAATTCTAAATTAAATGAAAGTGTTTAAAATATTCTTCACTTTGCTTGCTATGATGCTGCACTTACTGCTGTCTTGAAAAGGAAAATTCAAAGGAGTCCCTTATAACAGGGGTCCCCAACCTGTGGGCCGCTGCCCACTAGTGGGCCACAGCCTGTTAGGAAGTGGGCCGCACAGCAGGAGGTGAGCGGTGGTGTCAGGAACGAGCCTGTCCCTGCCGCCCTGAGTCGGAGTAAGAGCAGCCGGTAGCAGGAAGAAGCTGGGAAGGTGCAAAGAAAGAGCCTGAGACGGAGCAGCTGATTGGTGAGGACCCTGAAGGGGAAACACCTCCACCTATCAGTGCGCAGCAAAGAAGGGTGGAGAGGCGGGCTGAGGAGCGTGAGGCCCGATTGGTTCCCGCCTGCAAACCCCGCCCCCGGTCTGCGCAATTGGCTCCCGCCTGCAAACCCCGCCCTCCCCGTCTGCGCAATTGGCTCCCGCCTGCAAACCCCGCCCCCCATCCGCGCGATTGGCTCCCGCCTGCAAACCCCGCCCCCGGTCTGCGCGATTGGCTCCCGCCTGCAAACCCCGCCCTCCCCATCCGCGCGATTGGCTCCCGCCTGCAAACCCCACCCCCTGGTCCATGGAAAATTTGTCTTCCATGGAACCAGTCCCTGGTGCCAAAAAGGTTGGGGACCCCTGCAAAGCAACCGATTATTCCTTTGCTGGTCAAATGCAGTAGAATCCTTAAGTCACGAAAGTGCTCCTTTTACAAAGATATTAGAAGCAGGGATATTGTATTTCTATCAGTGGACTTTCCAGGACATATAGCTGCTTTCAAGATCAGAAGTCAAATTTTGACCCAGCAAAAGATGGGAAAAGTTCCCGGATGGGAATTTTAGTTTCTTCCTTTTATCTTAAAATTATGTTTTATCTGGAAGATGTATTTTTCCTTTTTCCTCATCTCTCTTTTGTATTTTTTGGCCTATGACTGCAAGTTGAAAAAACAGACTAAATGGAAGTGTCAGCATAATACTGTATATGTCCAAAATATAAATGAGCTAAGTGTAATTGATCAAATAGTAGAAGAACTGTAGCAAATACCATGAATATTTTCCCCCAGAAAAGCTTGCTAACAGCTTGCTATCTGCATTTGCAGACATTGTGCTTTTATTTTCATAGTTTAGAGTTTCAGAACAAGAACTGAAATAATGGGAAGCTGAAATATGGTTTGCATGTTATCTTCTAATGGATTTATTGAAACAGACCTTATAATCTAATTAAAAATAGCCTGATACAGTGGCCTGTTTTGAAGCTGAACCTGAAATGGCCCTTATTTTCATGATGCTAATTCATGAGGTCATGACCTGCAGCCTGTGAATGCTGGTATAAGGGTCACAGCATGAGGTCAAGCAAGCATCTGTGGAACTACAGTAGGTTCGCCCCCTCCTACCAGTAGGGTAACAGCCAGAGAGAGTAACATTTATTTATTTCATTTTATGTCAGAGTTTATAGGCCTGCCTTCAAAGAGGATATTTTCAGGATGGCTTACAAATAAAGTTCAGCTGCCAGTGATGTTAGCATGTAGCAGCCCATCTCTCAAATAACAAGTCTGCTCAATTGTTTTTGGCATTCATGTGTTCACTTTCAAAATTACCTCCAGTTCATGGCGTAGAGTGTTTCTAGAACTGCATTGACAGTTGGATTTAGATGCAAACAGAGAAAAGCTTCCTAATTTTCTTATGTAATAAAATTCGGATTTTAAATTTTTCAAATAGTGATTAAAAAATAAAGATTAATTAACATTTGCCTAAAGCCATTCCACAAATAGATCCCAAACGAAGGAGAATTCCCATATACAGGAGTCAGATTGCCCTATCCAGATAGGTTAGGGAGGTGCTGGTAGCAAAAAATTTTTTACAAATCTTTTTGACTGCCAAGAACCATGAGGGCATGACAATAAGATGGTATCACTGGAGGCAATAGAGTTAGACTTAGGGGCGTGCAAAATGGTTTGAACTCAAAACATGTTGTCCCAACTTTGCTGGAAAGTATCCTGATATGGTTCTGACCAGAGGGAAATGTTTCAAGCTTAAATTTTCCTACCCTGACTTTGAAATAGATGTTTTGAACTCAAAATGGGGACGTTTTGAGCTTGGAATACTTCTGTTAAATGTAGAATAGATTTTATTTTCAGCATTTCACACTTAAAACATTTCAAAGTTGAAATATTTTGAAGACCCCTGGTTTGAATACCTCCCACTTTTTAAAAGTGTTTGTGGTTGGGATTTTTTCTGGTTTTTTTTAGCAAAATAAAGACTTAGGCATCAGTTTTTCTTTCCTTTCTTCTTTTCTTTTTAAAGGACATTGTGCTGCCCTTTTTCAGTAGTTTGCTGTGATAGTGTGATCATGGGAATGGGGAGGACTCTGACTTTCATGCTCGCATCTCATTGAATTGGAGGAAGGGTAGTATTAAAAAGACTGTCTGGTTATGTACTGTATACTTAAGTATCAGATTGGCTTTCTGATATGCTATAAACCTCAAAGTACATCTACATAAAAGCATTCCTTCAAGCATGGATCTCACAATTTAGATTCTAAACAGATAGTTTAATTAAGGTGGGCTCATTCATAAAATCTTGTGCATGCATATCCTTATTGCTTCCTGTGTGAAAGCTGTTAAGCCTATGGAAGTTGGAGATGTTCCTGACATACTGAAAGGAATACATCACTTATATACCGGGAGTGCATGAATTTATTGCAGCACACGGTTGTATTGTCATCCTGTTTCCTGGATCCATTACTCTTGCTGTTAGTATGCAAGTCAAGTGCTTTGCCATTTATGTGTTCTGTGCATCATTCTTTGTATTTGTGTGCTTGGATTTCTAGACTCTGGGTCTTCAGTATGGCTTTCAAGGACAACGGTGTACCTACTAACACATTATTTGGTGCCCACCAAGTGTCTTGCCCACCTAATTTAAGGTTTTTCCCCCCCTCTTAATAAAAAGATGAATTGGAAGCTAGTATGCTGCAGATTCAAGCCTGTAGAACCTGTATTTCCCCAGATAAATCCCAGAGGGATTTTTTTTGAGTATAAGATGGTGGGTGGCAACCAGCAGTGCTTTATTTATATTCTATTAGATGGATGTTTTGTGACTGGCTACACCCACCATGGGAACAATTTTGTGAGGGTATCCGCAACATGCTCTCAAAACTCCTGTCTTAGAACCCAAGCCAGGTGATACTCAAGGTTGTTTTGTTGACCATAGTTATATATGCTAAAGCTACTTGATACTCTGTGTGTGTGTGTGTATGTATGTGTGTATATATATGCACACATGCACACACACACATACACTTACAAACATGCATATAGTTGCCTGTGTGTGTGTGTATCCTAGGAGGATGAAATCTAATCCCCTGTCTGCTACTGCTCCAATAAATTTCATGGCTTTCTGCTCTGTAGCCATTTGGAGGCTGTTAACTTGCCTCCTGCATGTCCTCTAGTTTGGCCTGAAGATTGTCTCGCTCATTAGACATATGTTCACTTATATTTAACCTTGTGGGGTTTTTAAAAAGCTTTTCTTGTTGAAGAGTATATCTCATTTTCAACTTGTTGCTTTGGAAACTGCTTTGTGTTGAAATCCTTTTAAAAAGGTCTGTAGGAAAGCTTAAGTCCTCTGATAGCAGTAAATCTTCTGCGATATAGAATTGCACAGCAGTGAAGTTGGTGGGTTTAAGACCGTCTAGCTTTCTCCTTATTAGCTTTGTAAACTTCCCTCAACATTTAGCCTTCAACACTTGAACATTCAGGAAATGCCATAAATGAATGTTTCAGATGGGTTCACCCTTGATTCCTCCACACCCTAATATAATCATTGATATTTTAGATTTGTATAGGTAAAACCTGTGCTCAAATTTCCCCATTCTGCTATGAACCCTCAATCTTAACTTCAATATTGTTAACTTGGTGCTTCTAGATGAGTTAGACTGCAGGTCCCAGAATCTCTGCCTCGTGTATCTGTTAGTCTAAACCAGTCTTTCACAACCTTAGCAACTTTATGTTGTGTGGACTTCAACTCAGAGAAGTTGAAGTCCACTCATCTTAACATTGCTGAGGGTGAGAAACATTGGTCTAAACTGTCTGGCAGACTATTATTATTATTATTATACCTAGATTCTCTCTCCAGGTTAGCTTATGTGAAAGTTGCTTGTTGGTGAAGTGGATGCAATGTCCTTAATATTATGGAGAAAAGCACAGCTTTTTTTTTTAAAAAAAATTAGGGCTTCATTTGACTCTTGAGTGGTATGTTATGGGCCATGCTCCAAATAGTAGGCAGGATCAAGAGACAGAATTGGACCAGATAGGCCAAAACTCCAATTGGATTGAATTGAATTAGAATTAAATTAAATGTAGTTATCTAATTACTCACATGTGTTTAATATCTTCCGTTCTGTTGTATTAAAATTATAAGAAGTAAGTTTTGGGAGAGCTTTATGGCCACTCCCTGGACGTGGGAGGCTGTAAACAATCTAAGGCCCTAGGTTCTGTTTTCCTAATCTACTCAGTAATAGCCTTCCACTGCCCTCTAATTGCCATCATCCACAGCCAGCCTCAAATGTAGATAAAAGGCACACGTGTGGAAAAGGGAGAGGGAGAGGAAATATGAACATGATCACATATATAAAAATGTTCACTCAGTATAAACACATTTTCTTCTTAACTGTTTTTGCACTGATCTCTTATGTTCACCTATCTAGTTCTGACTCCAAGTATAAATTCAAAGTATGGTAAGAGAAGCAAACTTATGAAAAACAGTAGTTTAAATGTGCAACAGAATGTAAGTCAAAGGGGTTTTGTGGAAAATAAGTTTTTTTCTATTAAACTTTTCTACTTGAGAAAGTGCCAATTTCACTGCAGTTATAAACATCTTTTCTCACTCCTCTTATAGGACAGTAAGTTAAGATATTTCCATATGTTCTAATATGATCAGTGCTGCCGCCTGAACAGTTACTATACTATGATACTTTTTGTTGGTGGCAGAATAATAATAATAATAATAATAATAATAATAATATGCTTCCTGACTCAGCAACTCTGGATGATTTACAAATTGTTAAAAATATTTAAAAACAAGGAAACAAACAAAAAAAAGAATAAAGATGGCAGAAATGACAAAACCAGATGGGAACAAAGAAAATTAGTACTTGAATTCAAAACTGGAGTGAAAATTAATGCAGTGTATGCTGCTAAGGAGCAAGCAGAGGGGAGGGTTATAGACTATAAAGGTATATCGTTATTTGTACAAAAATAATACAAAATTTAAAAAATTAAACTCAGGAATTGTACCTGTGTTATACATTAGGACACGCTCAGCACTGAATTGTTTTAATAGCACTGAAATGTTATTTTGAAGGAGTACCTTCTTTCCAATGGAATGTGGCATAGCAATAAGTAAATAAATGAGCAAGCAGACCTTGGCCATATATGCATTATTTTCATATTCAGTTTCAGCAGACTTATACCTGTTTGACCTTATGTTGTCTTAGGGTACAATAGAATTCCATTCACTGAGAGATGCTGCCCTTTGGTCAGTGTGAATCTGAGACCCGAACTCATGTGCTTTTTCATTGTCCATTCTGTGATAATATACATGCAGGTACACTTTTACTTTCTCCCAACAAATTCAAATTTGTAATGAGGGAAAGGGAATTTGTTTCCAACTTCAGATTGTAATGCCACCATCACTAATACAGTTGCTAAGTTTTTATCTCAGTAATTTCCATAAGAGGGCATAAGATGTCCTGATCTTGGAGTCCAAATAAGATTTATCCATATCTTCTTGTCATCTAGACCAGTTCCTGAAACTGCAACATGTATTGCTGACTGTCAGTTCTGGAGGCCATGGTTCAAACGCATCCAAAGTTTGGCATTAGAGTGGAATGTGTGTGCGTGCGTAAGGATTTGTGCATCAGAAACACCAACAGTTGTTTTCATAATTTAATGATTGAAGTATATGTTCATGAATGTTTTCTCGCAGGTTTTTTGGCAGAAGGTAAATATTGGTAGAGGGAGATTTTTCATGCAGAAAGCAAAAATTCCTTAACAATCAACTGATGCAAAATCAGCCTGAAATCTTTATTGTGATAAGTGCAAATTAAGGAGTAAGTTCCATTCATAATACATTTATACATCTAGCTTCCCGTACTAGAGCAATACCATAATCTGTTGGATCAATAAGCAAATATATACTATAAATGAAAAAGTGCTGTTTAATAAAGGAAGGCCAGTCACTATGCAAGGGACTCAAAATATACTGCTATCAGAGCATAAGAGATCAAATTGCAGAAGAAAAAATGTAGGAGCAGTGTATATTTTTTCCAGTAACCATTAACTGTGTTTAATTAATGAAACTTATAAAAAAAATTCTGGGGTAAATCAAAATGTTCTGGGGGGAAGATATCTTAATGAGCATTAGCCTCTTAATTATCCTCTTGGCTATATTGTAGGAACACACGTGTGCCTTTTCTTTGTAGAACAACTTTTTATAAAGAACTATTTTTAAACTGATCATTAATTTTATGACTGCAGAAATGAGATACAAAATTTATGCTGTTGTCATTGGCACAGGCTCAAGGCACTACCGGCATTATGCATGATTATAATAGAATGGCTGCCTGCTAATGAGTCTGTAGACATTTCATTTGAACATGCCTTGCTTTTAGATGTGTGATTAGGCTGTAGTGCTTTCAGTTATGCCTACAAATTCTTTGCACAAACTTACCTGATGGTCATTGTTCCTTTGAGTTCTCTTACATAGATAGTGAATGAACATTTTCCTTCACTGATTTCTGTTCCCCTTCCAGATATAAAGTTAGATTAATGTTGCGTTTCAGGTTGCTTGACAATGATCCCACTGAACAAACAAATGAAAGCATTTATAGTTTCAAATACAGTGCCCTTTGAAAATTGATAGACTAGTCAGAACTTTTGAAAAAATGTGCAAAATTGGGTTTTAAAGAGTTAGTAAACTTGGGATCAGTTGAGATGAAATGCATTTGTTGCATTTGGTTCTTTGTTTGGTTCTTAGAGTATTTTTTACTGCATGTTTGAGGTGGCTAGAGCAGGGGTGGGGAACCTTTTTTCTGCCAAGGGCCATTTGGATATTTATAACCAGGGGGTGGGGGTGGGGTTTCTGGGATTTCCGTGGACTGGGGGCCGGAGTTTGTGGGCAGGAGCCAATCACAAGCACTGGGGGGCGGGGTTTGTGGGCGGGAGCCAATCACGTGCAAGGGGCGGGGTTTGTGGGCGGGAGCCCCGCTGGCCTTATATGGCTCGCGGGCCTGACGTTGCCCACCCCTGGGCTAGAGCATACCATAGTCTAAATCTCTGAAGAGGAAGTAGTCTACTTAATGCTATCTTTAGGGTGAAACTTTGAATATATTCTACAATTCTCCTTATAACTTCCCCCCCACAGTATTAGGAATTATAATGTTTATGATAAAAATCAGAATTATATAATATCTGCATTTAAAATAGCATAATTACAATTAAATTCCACCACAAACTTGCTAAATATACTCACAGTCTGATAAAAATAAATCAGTGAGACCTGTGACACTCATATATGTAGAATCACCTACCAAACACAGCCAAAATAGCTGCAGATTGGCTGCATGGTTTCTCAACATTTCATGGCAGTAAGCCCACAGGCTGTAAAATGAACTTAATATAGCTATAAAGGAAATAGCCCCCCCCCCCCCCGTCGCCCTGGAAATGCTTCCCTCAAAAGGAATAAAACAGAAAAACCTTGTTCTGTTCACATGTGTGAAATAGCCCCCCTCCCACTTTGGATTATTGGCCAACCACTGTGACCTTTCCCTCTCCCAAAATGTTATGTGTAGCCCCTGTGCTCCAGCTTGATCTAAATACAATAAAATAATTACCCCCCCCACAAAAAAAAACCCCTCTAGCAATTTGTATGCAACATCCAAAGGAACATCCAGCCCAACATTCTTTCACACTCTGGTCATCCAAATTCCTCCAGCCTCTGCTACTATTGCTTCCCAGCATGTGACATTTGGAGCCATCCTTCCACTAAATATGAAGCTTCTGTGTAGGCATCATGGCTTGATCCAAGTTTCTGAAACAAAGACCACTCTGGATTTAAGATGATAACCTCCTAGGAAGATTGGACAGGAAAAACACATATATTCCCAACTCAGTGAATCTAAGAAAACCCACTGTTTCTGAAAAAGAAGTCTTCTTTCCGATAAATACAGAATAAGCCTTCTCTTAGCTTTCACCACTTGTTCTGGATCCTGTTAGTTAAGGGTATTGTTGGGGAGCTGTATATGGAATTAAAACCTGTTTTCTGACCACTCTAAATATACAGTAAATGTCTGGGACCTTGCCACATACTTCCAAGCACTTACGGTTTCACAGGTTTCAAACTCCCCCTCCCCAATTTTAACAGAAGCTGAATGCTGTAAGTGAAGCCACATGCAATGGCTGTAGTGTTTGCCTCTGGACTTGTGGTCGGTGAGCACCCCAGGTTATAAAACAGAACATTTATAACTCATGCTTACAAAGCAGAATGATGCAAGTATTTAATCCTCCTGAAGGGGATTTTCTTTTTCTACGCCCTGGCCAAAATTGGAAACTTATATCTTTGAGCAAATGCCAGGTCTCCGATGCCCTGGCAGGGCCAATCCCTGATGCCTGCCCTGAGATTCGTTTAATTAATTTTTTTGGCTGAGCACTCCAAGCAGCACCAGGTGGCCAGATCTCACCACTTTTTACATTCACCGCTTTGCTTCCAAATGGGCATCGTTTGGGGGCATGGTAGAAAGTTAAACAGGTGGCCACACACAGCTACCCATTATTGCTTCTAGAGCTACCACAGTTTCTTGGAATGCTGCTATCCCAGACAGATAAACCTTTGTGGTCCTGTAGTGCAGAATACTCTTGAAGAACTTATTGCCAAGGATCCCCTAACGAAGAGCCAACCTAGTTCTGTATTGACGACAAAAAGCATTAAAAATGAGTGGCAGAAAGTCTGCTGGCCATGCCTCTAAAGTTTTTGCAAGAATAAGAGAGGTCATAAACCGCCCAGAGTCCCCTACGGAAATGGGGGGAGATGGGCGGTGATATAAGTTAGAAATATAAATAAATAAATAAATAAAATATGCAGTTTTATAAAATATAAAATATAGCCTTCATGGATCACTGCCTTGTCGTGGCGAAGGGGCTTGCGTAACTCAATGAAGTCAGGTCAAGAAGAACAGGTCATGACGGAGAGTTCTGACAAAACGTGGTCCAAAACTGGAGGAGGGAATGGCAAACCACTCCAGTATCCTTGCCAAGAAAACCCATGGACAGTATCAAAAGGCTAAAAGATATGACGCTGGAAGATGAGCCCCTCAGGTCGGAAGGTGTCCAAAAATGCTACTGGGGAAGAGCGGAGGGCAATTCCGAGTAGCTCCAGAAAGAGTGAAATGGCTGGGCCAGAGCCGAAAGGGCGCTCAGTTGTGGATGTGTCTGGAAGTGGAAGGAAAGTCCGATGCTGTAAAGAACAATATTGCATAGGAACCTGGAATGTAAGATCTATGAATCAAGGTAAGCTGGGTGTGGTCAAACATGAGATGACAAGATTGAACATCGACATCTTGGGAATCAGCGAACTAAAATGGACAGGAATGGGCGAATTTAATTCAGAAGACCATTATACTGTATATACTACTGTGGGCAAGAATCCCTTAGAAGAAATGGAGTAGCTCTCAATAAAAGAGTGGGAAAGGCAGTACTGGGGTACAACCTCAAAAACGACAGAATGCTTTCAGTTCGAATCCAAGGCAAACCATTCAACATCACAGTGATCCAAGTCTATGCCCCAACCACTGATGCCGAAGAAGCTGAAGTTGACCGGTTCTATGAAGACCTACAACACCTTCTAGAACTAACACCAAAAAGGATGTCCTTTTCATCATAGGGGACTGGAATGCTAAAGTAGGAAGTCAAAAAATAACCGGAATAACAGGCAAGTTCGGCCTCGGAGTACAAAATGAAGCAGGGCAAAGGCTAATAGAGTTTTGTCAAGAGAACACGCTGGTCATAGCAAACACTCTTTTCCAACAACACAAGAGACGACTCTACACATGGACATCACCAGATGGTCAATACCGAAATCAGATTGATTATATACTTTGCAGCCAAAGATGGAGAATCTCTATACAATCAGCAAAAACAAGACCTGGAGCTGACTGTGGCTCAGATCATGAGCTTCTTATCGCAAAATTTAGGCTTAAATTGAAGAATGTAGAGAAAACCACTAGACCACTCAGGTATGACCTAAATCATATCCCTTATGAATATACAGTGGAGGTGAGGAATAGATTTAAAGGATTAGATCTGGTAGACAGAGTGCCTGAAGAACTATGGATGGAAGTTCGTAACATTGTACAGGAGGCAGCAACTAAAACCATCCCAAAGAAAAAGAAATGCAAGAAAGCAAAGTGGCTGACTGATGAGGCTTTACAAATAGCTGAGGAAAGAAGGGAAGCAAAAGGCAAGGGAGAAAGGGAAAGATATAAACAACTGAATGCAGAATTTCAGAGAATAGCAAGGAGAGATAAGAAGGCCTTCTTAAATGAACAATGCAAAGAAATCGAGGAATACAATAGAATGGGGAAGACTAGAGATCTCTTCAAGAAAATCGGAGATATCAAGGGAACGTTTTGTGCAAAGATGGGCATGATAAAGGACAAAAAAGGCAGGGACCTAACAGAAGCAGAAGAGATTAAGAAGAGGTGGCAAGAATACACAGAAGAACTATACAAGAAAGATCTTAATATCCCTGATAAATAAGATGGTGTGGTCACTGACCTTGAGCCGGACATCCTAGAGAGTGAAGTCAAGTGGGCTTTAGGAAACATTACTAACAACAAAGCTAGCGGAGAAGACAGTATCCCAGCTGAGCTATTTAAAATCCTAAAAGATGATGCTGTTAAAGTGCTGCACTCAATATGCCAACAAATTTGGAAAACTCAACAGTGGCCACAGGATTGGAAAAGGTCGGTTTACATTCCAGTTCCAAAGAAGGGCAATGCCAAAGAATGTTCAAACTACCATACAATTGCGCTCATTTCACATGCTAGCAAGGTTATGCTCAAAATCCTACAAGCTAGGCTTCAGCAGTATGTGAACCGAGAACTACCAGAAGTGCAAGCTGGGTTTCGAAGAGGCAGAGGAACTAGAGATCAGATTGCCAACATTCGCTGGATCATGTAAAAAGCAAGGGAGTTCCAGAAAAACATCTACTTCTGCTTCATTGACTACACTAAAGCCTTTGATTGCGTGGATCACAACAAACTGTGGCAAAGTCTTAAAGAGATGGGAGTACCAGTCCACCTTACCTGTCTCCTGAGAAACCTGTATGCGGGTCAAGAAGCAACAGTTAGAACCGGACATGGAACAACCGACTGGTTCAAAATTGGGAAAGGAGTACGACAAGGCTGTATATTATCACCCTGCTTATTTAACTTATATGCAGAGTACATCATGAGAAATGCCGGGCTGGATGAATCAGAAGCCGGAGTTAAGATTGCCGGGAGAAATATCAACAACCTCAGATATGCAGACGATACCACCCTAATGGCAGAAAGTGAAGAGGAACTAAAGAGCCTCTTGATGAGGGTGAAAGAGGAGAGTGCAAAAGCTGGCTTGAAACTCAACATTAAAAAACCTAGATCATGGCATCTGGTCCCATCACTTCCTGGCAAATAGAAGGGGAAGAAATGGAAGCAGTGACAGATTTTATTTTCTTGGGCTCCAAGATCACCGCAGACGGTGACTGCAGCCATGAAATTAAAAGACGCTTGCTCCTTGGGAGGAAAGCTATGGCAAACCTAGACAGCATATTAAAAAGCAGAGACATCACCTTGCTGACAAAGGTCCATATAGTTAAAGCTATGTTTTTTTCCAGTAGTAATGTATGGCTGTGAGAGTTGGACCATAAGGAAGGCTGAGCGCCGAAGAATTGATGCTTTCGAACTGTGGTGTTGGAGAAGACTCTTGAGAGTCCCTTGGACTGCAAGGAGGTCAAACCAGTCAATCCTAAAGGAAATCAACCCTGACTGCTCATTGGAAGGACAGATGCTGAAGCTGAAGCTCAAATACTTTGGCCACCTAATGCGAAGAGAGGACTCACTGGAAAAGACCCTGATGCTGGGAAAGACTGAAGGCAAAAGGAGAAGGGGACGGCAGAGGATGAGATGGTTAGATAGCATCACCGATGTAATGAACATGAATTTGAGTAAACTCCGAGAGACAGTGGAGGACAGGAGGGCCTGGCGTGCTATGGTCCATGAGGTCACGAAGAGTCGGACACGACTAAATGACTGAAGAACAACAACAACAAAATATGCAGAGGATACAAATGACAGGAAAAAATGTGGACTGGTTGGTCACAAAGGTAGGAGCTCACAATGTTTGAGGTTCTCCTGCTGATCATCTTATACGTTTTTTACTGAAGATCTCTTTCTAGATGATACTGAGCTGCAACAGCAGGTGATGTTTAAAAATTTTATGTAATATTTCTAAAATGCTTAGAAAAGCAAAGAATACAATTAACTGAGAAACAACTGTGCCGTCAAGCTGACAATAGAAGTTAACATGTTTCAAAGAAGGGAAGGAAGAGGAAATAAGGCATTAGGAAATAAGAGTTGTTAAGCTAAAACTTTAGCAAATTAGACACCTGGGAAAACTGTTATCTTGCAGTGTTTTCCAAAAAAGGGAAGCACTGAATTACTCAACTATCTGGAGGCAGTGAGTTCCAAAGTGTAGCTGCTGCCAAAGAAAATGGATGGAAGCATGAGATAATGGATGCAGTATTTGCTTTAAGAAGGTCATTGTTTTTTTAATCATACAGAGCTCTGGAAGAGCTATAAAGAGAAATGAAATAAGAAAGTTACAAAATAGAAAAATGGTATCACTTTTAAAAGTAAGAAGTAAACCCTTTAAATTAAATATAGAAAGAGAAAGAACAACCAACATAAAGTACAAACATTTTTCAAGAGAGAAGTTTCAAAGAAGTGATGACATTGACTTGGACCTTTACATAAGTCAATTTAAGGAAGTTCAATAAATGTTTCCAATTCTCTCTTTCCTCACCTCATCCCCTTACTCTATTCCACACTGGTAAAGAGAGCTCTACTCTCTACAGTCTTTTGGAAAGGACTTTTTTGGGGTGTATTTGAGTAGGAACTTTTATTTCCTGAATTTACCAAGAACTTAGAAAGTGAGACCCACTGAACACAGTAAAACCGGGGAGACAGTTTTAGGCTTTTCTTAGGATCCAGGACTGTTTGCTGTATGACACTGAAATGGAAATTTGCTGATATTTGGGAATCCCCAATTTTAGTTTGGAATAGTGATCATCTGTAATACGTAGTCACCAGACTACCTGTAATCTCCCACTGGCCCTCTATCAAGGAAATGTCTCTCCCTTTAATTCTACTTGCATGGTGTGGCCCAGTGAAGAATATTATATTGTATCTATCTGACCCCACAAATTTTTCAGTCACGAAGATAGATGTTAGGGAAGGGAAAGGGAAGTCCAATAAGGAGTGATAGTGGGAAGAAATTTCCAGGAAGGGGGGGGGGGGACAGTCGGACAGCTGATCAAAGCAGGAAGAGAGGATGATCAAAGCCTGGATGGAATAGCAAGTAGAGCAGGGTTTCTGAAATTCTAAAAAAGAAGAAAGCCTAAAGTTCAGCAAAACCCGGCTGCCAGTCCTGAAAAACACAGCTTGCAAAAGGTCAACAAACTCTACTCAACCACAGAAATATACAAACAGCTCACACAATAGATGTGCTAATCCCACACACGACAGCACCACACCCCCTAATCACCACAAAGAACCCTCTCCTAATCTCTTGTAAATGACCCACAGAAGACACACACCCTCTCAGCAGCTATAAACACCTTCAGGAACACACACCCTCCACTTGGGCACAGAGAGAATCTTCTAGCTGTGCTCCTGTCCTCTGAAGATGCCAGCCACAGCTACTGGCGAAACGTTAGGAACCAAAACTGCCAGAACACGGCCACACAGCCCAGAAAACCCACAACAACAATCGGATTCCCGCCGTGAAAGCCTTTGACTATACACGTTTCTGAAATTCTTTCCAGCCTTTTAATAGTTCTGCTGTAAGTCACAGGACTAGGACAGAGGATGAGTGGGAGTGTAGAATTAAGGAGCTGGCAACATTCCAGGTCATCACCCAACCACCTCTTCCATAGGGGTGCATTGGTAGAATTTTTCTGGAATTTGTTCACATTTTGTTCATTTTTTACAGAGTTACAGCAGTGCTTAAAAGTTTGTGAACCCTTTTGAATTTTCAATATTTCTGCATAAATATGACCTAAAATGCGATCTGTTGTCCACACAAGTCTTAAAACTAGATAAAGAGAACCCAATTAAGCAAATGAGTCAAAATATTATACTTGTTCAGTGCACTTCTGACATTATGGAGGCTCCTTATATACACGAGTCTAGTTTTTTTCTGGAAGACAGATGTGTTTTTAATATATGTTTAGTGTGGTTTTTTATTTTTATTTTTGAAAGAGTGGTAGTATACTCTACATGGAAGTTCGGTTTAAGCCAGATTTGGCCAGCTGTGTGTTGCTGGTTGTGTCCCAAATAAGTGCATTACAGGAATTCCATTACTGCTTCCAACTAGGGATTTTGTGTGGCTGTGGTTTCAGCTATTACTGGGGGATGGTATTTCTCTAATGCCGTTTGGCCACTCAGTGGGATATAGTTCTGCTGGCACTGGCCGCTACTGGCAGCATTGCTGTTCCTTAATGTGCTCATAAACCTGTAGCCTGGCTGACAGATAAGTGGAGTGGAGGACAGGCACAGGATGCACAAGAGGGAGCTCTCTCAACATGCCTTGCCATTTCCTTTCTCCTCCTCCTCCTCCTCCTCCCCCTCCCCCTCCCCCTCCCTCCCAACCTATTAGCCAGGCTCTTGTTTGACCCATGTCCACCATTCTTCCATTAACTCAAGCCTGACCCACCACAGTTTAAAGAGAGAAATTTGGGGTGGATTTTTCTGCTGCCTGGGAACACTGGATGGGAGAGGAAATAAAGTTAGGGAAATCCAACAATCCTGCCCTTAAGATGTCCCACAGCAAAGCTGTAAGGACAGGGCGTCGTACAAGCCTCATTACTAAGCCAGTTAGAGTTTGGCTATCGAGGCAGCATAAATCGCAAAGTATATTTTTTCTGCTGACTTGAAGATTGGAGGGATATACACGAAGGCAACCATGAGAAAGAGTCTATGAGTGGGACTAAGTATGAAGTTCGATTAGTCTTTGCTGACCTGATGTCTTATACCTACCAGATGTGCAGATCCCAGAATTCCTATCCCAAAGCTCTTAAAGCAAGCTGTTAATTTTGAAAGTGGAAGTCCAACCTATATGGAGTGTGTTAAGTTTGAGAACACTAAATTGAAGTATGAGTTAGAGCTAGATTTGAGATTATGAGAGATTTATTTTATGAAAATTGCCACTTTTGCGGGTGTTTGTGAGCTATTGCCAGTGAAGCTTTACAGAAGCACTTTCAATTTGGTGTTTTATGTATTTATTTTAATTTTGTTTTAATAATGTATTTACTGCTTGCTCCACTAACAACTGTTGGATTACAACAGTGTGTTAAAAATTAGTTAAAACAGTGATTAAATGGTACAAAAATGAATGTATAACACTGATATGGAAACATTACAACACCTGGAAAAATAGGTAGGAATGTAAGCCTCCCCCCAAATGGTAGTAGTTTATTTCACAAGATGGGCCCCATTGTGGAAAATGCTGAATTCACTGTTGTCAATGGCTGTTGTGGGTCTTCCGGGCTGTGTGGCCGTGTTCTGGAAGTTGTGGTTCCTAGGAACCACAACTTCCAGAACACGGCCACACAGCCCGGAAGACCCACAACAGCCATTGAACTCCGGCCATGAAAGCCTTCGACAATTCACTGTTGTCAAACGTATCTGGAGCAAGAACCACAAAAGGTACCTATTAATGACCTAACTGTGTGAGGAGAACTGTACAGGAATAGGCATTTCTGAAGGTGGCTTCGGCCTAAACCGTTGTGTCTCTTACAGTGCATGAAGCATTTCCAAGTTTGAGAGGCTCCTGTGATGATGTGGTGTTTGTAGTTATGCAGCCAGCAAGTTATAGCATAGCTGTATTATTTGATCCTCCAGTTTTCTTTACTTTGTAACTATTTTGATTTATGGAGTATCAACATGTATAAGCAGCACTCCTGTTCTTTCTTTGAAGTACTTGAAACAGTGGAAATATTTTAAATTAATGAGAGTATTTTTTAAAACACATAAGGATGTTGTATACATTTAAAAGGTTGCCTTCATCAATATTCCTGCAAAACCTGGAGGAAAGAGGGTAGAAAAGATCTAGGAAGGCTACAGCAAAGACATGTATCTCTATTGGTTTTGCAGTCTGTAATTGATCAGTTAGGCCATGTTTACATGAAAAATAAACTTTTGGGATCCTAAGATTGAAAAATTGGTCATAATTGAAAGAATGGTGACCTAGAAGTTGATATGCAGGATTCAAGCTACTATGGAAACTGGGTAGTATTGTTGTCTGAATCCTGTGAAATTACATACAGTAGTTTTGAATATCCTAGTACTTTTTGAAGAAATCTAAATTCTTGGAGAAGAGGAAACTATGACTTCTCTTAAACTTGTGGCATGCTCTTAACATGATATCCAGCTCACTTTTTGTTTATCATGAATTTGGTTCTGATTTGAATAGAAAATTACTTCAGGGCATCATATATACAGTACATTTTATTATTTGTATCATTTTCTTCTCACAGAGTGTTTAAGGAAGCAAATGTTCTAGAGAGAAAAGCTATCAGGGAATTTATCCACTTATCTGAGATCATTGGTTATTATGTTCCCCTGTGTAATCTGTTGGTTTTGATAATAAGATTGTAACATACAAATAAGTATGGAAGCAAAGTGCATTCAGATATACAGGTAGGACAAGATCTGCAGCCTTTGGAAGCCATTCATATGATTAAACTGGGGTCATGGCAAAAGTGCTGAGAACTGAATTGAGCGGCATTACAATAGATGTAGATTGAATTATAGGTCGACAAAGCATCCATGTCACACACATATAAATTCTTTATGATTTATTGACAATTTAATGCTTAATTCAGAGAATTGCACTAGCAGAATTATAAGTGGTATGTCCATGTGGTGCCCCCATTATGCTATCATAGGGGAAACCCTTAAAGCAAACGTTACATCAAGTATCTACTTCTAGAGTTAATAAAGCATTTTTTCCTTTCTCTTTTTAAATTTATAACAGACATAGTGTTGGGATTATTTTTTTTAATTGGATGAGATATATTTGTTGATGTAAGAAAAGTAGATTTTAGAAATTGTTGATGGAGAGGATACAATTGCTTTTTTAGATATTTTGAGCTGGTTCTAGACGATATTGGTTGAATGAATTAGCTGCCCCAAAACCCATTGGTTACAGTGGGGCTTAAGTTCAAATATTTTAATTCAATCACAGTGGCTCAGTTTGGCTGTCAAAGTTGGATTCAGCAAGTGCAATGAGGCTTCTGCCTCCTTCTTGAGTCATGGTTTGTATGTGGGTCTATGGGACTGGCTAAACAATCCAAGATTGTTCATGTTACACTTGGACTAGAGTCCCTGGTTTGTTGTTGTTCTCTTAACAAGCCAGAATCTTAAGCAGGATTTGTTCTTAGTTCATAGCCTGTTCATTTTTATTTTCATTTTTCAGCCTGAGCGTTGCAGGGACTGTTGCCAGTAGTCCAGTAACATCCTTGCAACGTGTCATTGAAAATTTGGGGTGTTGGAGGAGCTTTAATTGTAAAATAGGCCTATTAACAGAGTGTTGGAAAGAAATGAAGGGGGGGGGGCAGTCAGGATTTTGGCCTGACTGTCTGTCAGCATGACAGACGTTCCTGTGTTTGCCAAGCTCCTCCTCTGCCAATAATTCCCGAGTGGGTGGGATTGGGCGGTATGCCCCCCAGCACAGTTCCTTCAGAAATCCATCTTCTTGCGACAATCCAGCCATCCACTGAGTGCATCTCTTTTATTTTCCCACTTCCTATTTAAATTTTGAAGATAGGAAGATTTTTCTTTACCCTCAGTGCAGGCATTGGGAATTAAACCAGTCAGGTTTTAGAACTTTTGTTCTCATCTAATTAGAGGGGAAAGCTCTGTCCCGTGTTGTGAGTTCATGATGTATGATTCTGAAATTCATTGCTGATTTTGTCTGTAGCTTGAATCATGTCAACTGGATTTCTATTTTCTCAGTGGAAACGTTTCGCTCCTTATCCAAGGAGCTTCTTCAGTTTGGATAAGGAGCGAAACGTTTCCACTGAGAAAATAGAAATCCAGTTGACATGATTCAAGCTACAGACAATTCCACCTGGATGACTGAGAACCTTCATAGACATTGCTGATTTTGAAATTCAAGGAGTCCTTTATGCTACCTGTGCCCAGCTTGGCACCCTCCACGTCTCTTGGTAGGATGGCCCTAGAATTCCCAGCTAGCGTGGCCATTGGAGATTGTTATCCCAACATAACCAGTTAGCAAAAGTTTGCTCTCTGCGCAAGGTGAAACCGAAAGCCTCCTGTTTCAATCACTGATAACATTTTATATGTGCAGGAGATCATGAAGACGGGGAAGATGGTGAAGGGTCTTGGCCCGTTGCTCCTGACAGTCTGTCTCTCACGTCTGACCGATATGATAAAGAGGATGAAGCTCCCTCTGATGGTGAGTGATTTTTCTGGATCTCAACCTGGATAATTATAATATTGTTGGTAGTTTGGTTGGTTTCTGATGAACTGCACGAGAGGGTTTTGTAGGATAATTGGGGAATCCGTGAAGTCTGAGGAAGCATAAGGCCCTGAAAAGTTTCTTACCTTTCCAAGCCTGTTAAGGAACTGAAGAGCACTCTCTAGTGGCAGAAAAAGCACGGTGAAATGATAAAATATACGAACTATTCATGCTGTTTGCTTGTTTTGTGTTAGAATTAAAATATATTCCTTAGATGTCCTTCGGATGCAGATAAATCAGACTGAAATTAATTGCTTTTGTTAAGTTTTGTTAATTCAAATTCAGAATCTTGCATAAATTGTATTGTGCTTTATTAATGGCTTGTTCTGTTGTATAAATAATGAAACATTTTTTTCTTCTTGCAAACTTGAAACAGGATGGATTCATAAAAGATTAAATAATTTATTCTTAAGATTTTTTTTTCCAATTAATATGCTGGCGTATACCTATTGAACCATTATTTTCTAAAATTTGAACACTTCCCCTCAATTTCTTCAATAAAAAACAATCAGTTATATTTTTATTTGAAGGGAAAAGCAAATTAATACAGATAATCATGGCTTACCATAATCTTTTACTAATTAGAATTGAGCAGTTTGATGAATCACATATGCATATAACTATCAATTTGTATGAACTGGTTGCTCAAAAATTTAGACTGGCAAGTGAGGGCTGTTGGGGGGGGGAGTGGGGGTTTGCCATACGCTGATCAAATTGTGTAGCTCTATCTCAATTGTTGAATGAAAATATGCTTCCTACAGTATGATATGCCACATTTTATGTTATTCAAATTATTCCCTTTGGAATCATATATTGCATTTATGAGATATAAAATTATGCCTATTGCAGGATAGGGATAACTCAAATACGTCCGTAAGTGATAAACCTTCTAACAACCGAGCAAGTAGGATCTTTATATTGCTAGAACTCTATAGATTGTAGAACATTAGCAATAAAAGTTTTCCTGTTTTGAATCCACCTTTCTTTTTAGATTCTAAGAAAAGATAGCTTCCAGTTTAATATCAGCAAAAAAATAGCCTTTTGCTTGTTTAATAAAAGTATTTGTTGGCATAATAGATTTGACGAAGTTTTTAGACTGATTTTATATTTATATTTCGAATTTCGTCACTTCCCATCTCACTCAAAGAGTGACTCTGGGCGGTTTATTTTCCCCTGAAAGCATTAAATAGAGTATAAACCAGTTCTTTGTCTTTATTCTGACAAATCTGGTACTAATGTTCTATTTTCCTGTGTTTTATGGCAGTGGGGTATTGAACGCTTATACAAAGAAGTAGGCATGAGAAAAAAAAATTCTTCTTTGAGAGAAAAAATGGACAACTGCTTTTGTTTGTGAAAGTGAAAAGTCAATTGCTGAACGATGTTGAAGCCTGAATCTTAAGTATTATCGATAAAAATACATTAACTATTCATTTTAACAAGCTTCCAAATACTATTATGAAGCTATGTTAATTATATTAATTTGAATATTTTACATAGGCTTTCATTTTGTAAAAAATCAAGATTACTTGTATTAGTAAAAAGCCTACTGAAGAAGACAAAAATCTTAAATGCTTAAGCAGAAATGGAAAGAAATGTTGAACATAGAGATAAAGTTATCTGTAATTAATTTGGGAAAGGAAAATAATCTTTGCCTAGCATCTCATAGCTAACAATGTAGGCCCCAGGCAAGCAATAGGCAGAATTATATGTATATTTCTTACGCAGATCCTATAAACTTAATGGAATTTACCTGAAGATTAGAATATGTAAAGCTATTTATGTTTCTCCCACACCTCATAAATATTGATATTTAATCTTTTAATAATTTTTTACTGATGCCTGTCCAATAAATCACTAAGATGTCTATCAGCAGAGAAATGAATTCTATTTATAGCATGGGCCTATGCATGTCTGTTCAGAAATAAGTCCCCTTGAACACAATAGATATGTGGGTCTAAGATTAAATCCTTAATGCAGTCTCCCTTTTCTCTCAATTAAGCTCCTTAAGCAAATTCAGCCTTTTAAGTGCACAAACCCTGTTTTGAACGTAGTAGTGGAATCTTTGCAGATTCCTTATGAAAGCATACACATTTAAAATACTTAATAGAGCACCAGGTACTGTATTACATTTGTAAGTTCTCTGGACACATAGATTAGTGGTCTGTGCATCTAGATAAAAGTGATGGACACTGTGCTCTAAATGGAAGCTTAAGAATATCAAGCAGTCAGTGGCATCCTTGATTAAAAGATCGCTCAACTTTAGCTAAACCTTTGAACAGTATTTTAAAGACCATGTCATAAATAAAGGCTTTTTAAATTAACTATTTAGCGTTTTGTTCACAAGATAAAGACTGTATAACAGTCATCTTTGTTTGTAACTGTTGAGCTCTGTGTATATAGCGCTATATTGAAAGATCTTGCTTTTTCGCCTAATGTTTGTCTAATAGGGTATTAATTAGAAAACAGTTATTTTAACCATGAGTAGAATAACTAAACTAGGACAGGCCTTCAAATGTCTTTTCTGTCAAATCTGGTAACTGTTGTGTCTTTCTGGCTGTTGCTCCCCAGAGGATATGAACCAGAGTTCCAAATTTTGTCTGCACATAAAGTCTAAAGATGCATGTGCTTTTTAGAATAATGCTGATGCAGGTTCTGAAAATGTTGGTTTTCTACATATACACATTTATACACATTTTAAAGTCTGCTGCTGCCTCCCATGCTTTGTCTTCTCTCCTACCCCCCCCCCCCCGCCGCAGTTCAGAAGTCCATTCAATTCCCCAATGGCTACCTAATTTTCCGGTTATTCCCTCAAGCCATTTGTGTTTTGGTTTGTTTATGATTTATTAGGTACTGTAGAAAAGATGCATAAGTTACATCTTCTAATGAAATTCAAGCACACCTCAGTAATGCTTTGACTCAGTTGTCAGCAGCAATTAAATTTCTAGCAGAGAGGATAATACAGAGGCCCAGCCATCTTACAGAAAGGAAAACAGAAAGAAGTCATGAAGGTGAGAAAAACGGTTGTGAAGAAGCCACATCTTCATAAAACAAGATGTACAATTCTTAGCCAGCATACTGTGCCTGTCTGGCTCTTCTTTTATTGGCTTGTGGTCTGATTGATAGGAAAATCATAACTTGCTATATGCTAACAGGCAGAGTTCACTTGTAGGTTATTGTAAACTGATAAAGGCTTAGATGGAGTTTTGATTTTCACACTGGACCTGGCTGCACCAGATTAATGGAATTACAATGAGAAGCTGGACTAGTTGCAGCTTTGTCAGAAAAACTGATGGAGATTCTATAGTCATGACTGCTCATTAATACCACTTGTCTGAAAGGTGTGGGCCTTCTCTGTACAAAAGGCTCGGGATAACTGATTTTTGAATAGGATTTTATTTATTTATTGATGACTAGTTTTCTTCTAAAACAAATGATGGCCTCTTGTATAGTACAACAGTGTTGCACATTTGTTAATATGTTTGTGGCAAGGAGTAGGCCTTGACCTGACAGTGTTCACCCTTTGATAGAGTTGGAAAGCAGAAGAACAGGAGTGTATTGTTTTGTATATAAATCTTACATGGCAAATGTTGCTGTTTTTTTTTAAGAGGTAACCTATTTTTTAAAAAAAGTTCAAATGTGAACATATTTGCAACTGATGTTTGATCTTAATTTGGAAAAAAACTAGGGTATGTTCAAACCACTGGATTTTGTTCCTACAAACGTCACTCATACTACAATGCCATAGTGCATTTATACCCAACACCATAGTGAAATATAGTAGGATGGTATATTATTTCAGGAAGCCACAATTTTAAAGACTGCAGCATCTTCTGATTCACCCTGACTTTGATTTCCTTACTCCCCAGTATGTTAGCTTTGAAAAGAAAATCCCGATTTTTGAAAGATTTGTGTGTGGGCCTCCTCATAAGTCAAATGATAATAATTACACCCATGATTCAATCATGGATCTAGTAGGTTTATATGACTTCATGAAGAAAGTTCAGTACCAAAAATTGCATGCCTATTAGTCAGAATGCAAAGTTAGGCCACTCAGATATAAGCCATGTACTTCAGGGATGTTCAGATATATGTGTTGGCATACAAATGAAAGAAAATCAATCTCTCTTCACCCAAAATAACAGATAGTACAATGACTTACTTCCAAGACTGATGGAATACTGAGGGGGCCAGCTGACAGGGAGCAGTAAACAGAGATGCAAGGAAGTAGATTTAAATGTCCCTCAATAATGTTTGCTACCTTTTTTATGTATGAGTGGAATGGAGATAGGAATACATGTCAAGAGATTAAAAAATTCATCCTTTTGAT
Organism: Charina bottae; assembly: GCA_023362775.1. NCBI lineage: Eukaryota > Metazoa > Chordata > Lepidosauria > Squamata > Charinaidae > Charina > Charina bottae. Next base: position 31,667,695 of record JALMGJ010000007.1, read on the forward strand.
GGAATTTCTTTCTCATTCACCAGAGTTTCTCCCCTTGTTCTGGTCCAACCTCTGTGCAGAGATCTTTCTCTGGCTATAGGCTTCAAGATAGATAAAATAGATCCATCATTCTTACTATGTGAGTAGCTGGAGATATACTGCACCGTTATTTATTTACTAATACGAATATAGGTAAGACTGATAATAAAATCAGTTAATAGGTAAAATTTATGGTAGTATACCATGTCAACTTGATTCCTTCACTATATTTCAAACTTCAGATAGCTTACTGCCAGAAATAGTGGGAGATGGAGAGAGAAAACTAATGATCTTGTGATACATTCTGAAATCTTTTTAGTTATGAATCAAAACTTGTCTATATTAGTGATGCAGTATGTGTGTGTGTGTGTGTGTGTGTGTATGTATGTATATATATATATATATATATATATACATACATACATACATACATATACATACACACACACACACACACACACACACACACACACACACACACGTGTGCCTAAAGTAAGCTCTTTACCCTGAGTTCAACAATGGAAAATGGATGTTGAAAATATGCCTGTCAGGGTGGTTGCCTGGTTCTAAAATGGTGGTGTGCTAAGTATCCATATAGTGCAAAATGAAATCAATGGTCTAGAAAATCGGTTATGACATACTGCTTATGTGTTCTTGATTAAAGCTTGTAGATCACATTAAAAGTGAGATGGTGTATTTGCTCTATTATACTTGCTTGTTTCTGTTAAACATTTTTAAAAGGTTTGGAAGATGTGGGAAGGATAGTAGTTCCCAAGACATACATATATTTCAGTTGGAAAAAGCTGTACAGTGCATTTATAAGGAATAGTGTGTATTTAAAAAGCCAGTTAAAATACTTATACCCCACATTTTGATACTGAAATAAGAATTTTGATGTGGCTAACAGCTTTTTCAGGATGATCAATAAAATCACTAGGATGTATTAGAAAAAATCAAATGACAACAGAAGTAATAAGCATTGTAGACAATAAATCATCCTAGATTGCCCTATTGAAATGCATGTAAAAATGCAGTTCTTAATGGACATCTGAAGATGCAGAGAGAAGAGACCAATTTAATTTTCAATAGTCTGGGTTTTATCACCCAGCAGGCTTGTCCTGCATATTTTCTGGCTAGACTTCCACTTGCTTGTGATAAATAGAGCAAGACTGAGGGAAGTCCCAAACCATTGTGTACATTTTCACTCTGTTTTGCTGAAGGATCACATCTTTTTTGCATGAATAGAAATCCTAGATAATTTAGGAATATTTATTTGCTGACTTAGATAATTCACTATTTTGCTTTGGAACTTTGAATTAAGGAACTTTAACCATCATGGATAACATCAAGTTTAGTCATTTGTTGTTCTTATTTGCTGCCATTTTGTATTCTTGATTCCTTCAGACTTCTATATCATATTACCAGGCTTTTAAGAGCAAAAATGAATTCAATCCATTTAATTTTTATTGATCCATATTTCATTCTGGTAGTTTGGTGCTGCCAAATAGTAATTTTAAAAGTCAGCGACCACAGTCACTTTTTATCAACCCACTGCTTCTTGCTAGCTCAGATCCTTCATCTGACCTGCACTGCTCTGTTTATGGGCAAAACTAATTAGGGGCATCCATAACCATTTTTCTAAGATATAATGAAAAGAGTGGGGCTTGTTCTCAACTGGAAAAACAACATGACACCATTTTGTGGATCAGGGATTTGGGGAATTATTCTTTTAATTAACAGTTTCTGCAGCTTGAAAAAGTTTGAAAACTCCTGCTCTAGACCACATAGTCTTGTTCCATATTTGTTGACATAAAGTTGTTAGCACTTTGACTGCCTCACTTCTCCTGCAGCTTTACTTAGTTTAATGGGTACTTTAGTTCATTGTGCTTTACTGTATGACAGCTAGCTATTGCTTGTTATATTGCATTTTATAATTCAGTAGATTTCTGAACATATCCTCTTTCTGCAAATATTTATCTCATTGCATTCATAAAGGGCTTCAGGATAGTCTTTCCATCCTCCTTTAAACCCGTTTGCCTCTATTAGTTCTTTTCTGTGACTATTCCTGAGAAGTATTATCTTGGCTGTACATTTTATTGTTCTTTTTCTCATCTTCTTAAAACTTTTTTTATTGTTATTTACCTTTATTTGTTGACATTCTTGATTGAGATGTCTTTCCTTGTCTTTTCTTCTTTGATGTTAGGCCTCTGCATCCAGTTCTCATATGCCATTCTTGTTGCCCAAAACTTCCATCTTCCATCTTTCTATGTCTATCATTCTAACTTATTTTGTGACCACTGTATCTTTTTCTCTTTGCAATACTGGACTTTTTTTCCCCAATTCAGTTTTCCCAATGTGTTTTATCCCTTCCCACACTAATCAAGTGCTCTTTTGCAAAAGTTAGGGAAACGGAAACTGTTTCATACATTGATCTGATATTTTGACTATATGGCCTTCAATCAAATCTGGCTATTCTCTTTAACACAACTATTCTCTTTAACTTTGCTAAGTTAAATTCATATATTTGACACTAATAATTAATGGTTTGTTCCACAATATATCTGAAAGTGTCCTAGTTAACTGGATTGCATTTCTCCATCTTCTGTTTGTCATTAAGTAATTGTTTTAAAGATCTTATTAATTTGACTAGTGATTAATGTGGCATTATTTTATGTTACTTGCATTGAGATTAGTAGTTTTCAGGTTGTTATTGTCTTATATTAATCATGGATATTTGCCTGCATTGAAGTATTGTGAGGCATTGTTTTAAATATTTATGGTTGTTTTTTATTTCTTCTAAATACTGTTTCTATTAGTTGGTTGTTAAATGTTAATTTTATTGGATAGAATTTTGTAGAATTTTGTAACTATTTTTTTTCTTTATCTGTACCACGCTGTGTAACGAAACAATAACAGTTTTTGCAAATAAACTAAGCATTATTTTCACAAAACTCCATTAATTAATGATTAAGTAACCCATTAATTAATTAATTAATTAGAATCCCCTGCTTTATTGTGCTTACCCAGTTCAAATCATCCTGTAATTCTTTTTCTCCCACTTTGACACTCTGGTCACCCATTAGTACAATATCCTTTCTTGATGTTGCATTTGTACCTCTTTCAATTTGCTCTAGTATTCTTCAGTATCTTTTACAGTTGCATCTGTAAGAGATGCATATATCTCTATAATACTGATGTTCACTGGATAGTCACCAGTTCTAATAGATATGATACTGTCATTTATTTAAATAAAGCTAAACACATACTTAGCAGTGTTGTTTTTTTGAGTATCACTACCACTCCATTCCTTGAATAAGTATATCTTACAATCATCTGATTTAAAATGGCCCATTCTGAACCACCTAACTTCACTTATTCTTAAAACACCCAGTTGTTAATCCCAGTTGTTCCTTGATTCATGCTTCTCATATTTGATGTTCCAGAAGAATTACTCTTTCAACATTGATACCATCAGTGACCAAACTTGACTTTGATTTGATTATGCCATCACCTCCAGAACTATTATGAAGGTTCACTATTCTTTCCTGGTTATTGGAGAGTGGCTTCTGACCTGGGAGTCAGTTGGCATGCAAACTTTTTAAACTGTTTCAGCCATGTCTGTACAGGTTTTTAGGAATAATATAGAAATTATTTGGCATTGCCTTCTTCTGAGTTTACTTTTGGAGTTTATTCTCCTAGTGAGTGGCTTTCTTCACACCTGCAGAACCCCATCTACTCACCCTTACATTGTGGATTACTATTAGCTTTACACTTCCTCTTTTGTTCTTACCAACAAGGGTGACTAACTGATATTGCTCTCAGGACATTAAAACTTCTCCACATCAAGGTGGTAATCCCCAGGAAGGCTCAATGCACAGTGCCATAATCTATTCACCATAAATAGTTGTCTGAGGTGTTAGAACAGTATGCAGAGTATTTGCCAGAATGCAACATTACTTAAATTAATTAGTGTTTGGGGAAAGTAAAGGTATAACTGGTTTCTGGCTTACTGCTTTGCAAGCAAATGGAAAAAGTACCAAAGAGACAGACCAGATTGTCAGGTATTAACTTAATATTTAGTTTGTTAGAAGTAAAGGAAATGGATATCTGTCTACTATCTGTCTAGTTTCCTATATACTAGCTAGATTAAGATCTGAGATTGTACCATTTCTGCTTTGCTTGCTTCAGTTTAGAAGTTCTCATTTTGCAGGATTGTTTCTGTGTGTTTTAGAGTTTAATTAGAAAAACAAAAGCCCACAAAACTATAACAACAACAACAAAACCAATAGATGGAATGGATTTCTCCAATGACTATGAAATCTATAGGAAATCATGGAAACACAGTTTGTTTGGTATTACAGATCTCTTGTCAACAGAACTTTTTTGCTTACCAAGTTGAACGGATGAGTTTCTAAAATAATCTGAAAAAGCCTGCCATGAGTTGGTGATAACTGAGTTACTTCATCACCTCTAACTATTTCTTGTTTTCATTATTCCTTCCCGTGGGCACTAATCACACGATCAAGCTGCCAGTCAGTGGGTATAATTTTTCCAGTGACACCATCTGGCTTGTTGGCACTTGAAGTTGTGATGATTCCTTTGCCATTGCAACTGGCGTTGTCAAATGGCTAGACTGTTGATTAGAGCTCTCGTGCTAGTAGCTGCTAATTTTGCTGTACTATTGACTTTAATTAGTAATTTTATGCACTTTTGTCCCACTTGTGTATATGTTGAAAATTAAATGTTGAATACATTTGGGAAGAGTAGTTTTTTCTTCTGACAGGTTCAGTTGCTCATCCAGCAGATCATTTAACTCATTTTGTAAGTTTTTAGGTGGATTAAGAATTGTGAAGATATTTGGTCATTCTAGATTTTACTTCACATAGACTATTATTCATACCAACTAGGAAGCTATTGATGGGGGGGGGCACATACTGTAAAATAAAGAAATAAATATTTTCACTATACATCCTATAGATACAGATTTCTATGGCTAGAAAAATAATGTCATGCTTATCTGCTACTACTGATAATCCTAGTTAATTAATGTCAGATTTGTTAAAATGTAAATCAGGTAGCATAGATATGCTCTAAGTGCTTTGGTTATGGAAACTGTCTTGTAGAGATATAAAATTTCCATAAATTTTGAAGCCGTGGAATAAAACCTTTTTTTCCCTGGGATTCTTTAGGGGAAAAAATGGAAACTTTTGGAAAAATGGAAATGGATCCATTATTCATTTTTCTACCATACTTTACTGGTCTATGTTTATTTTGCTATTTTGGAACATACAGCACAGTAGATACCATATTTGATTTACTTATGAATTGTAAAAGTATAATTTAGACAATAATTAAGCTTACTAACTGAATTTCCTTTAAAATATTTTTACATTTTGTTAAAAATAGAAGTATAAGCATCTGAAGTCTAAAGAATATAAGATTTCTTTGTTTTGTCAAGCTCAAAAAACAAACCTGAAGATGGAAGAAGCCATCCACATGATGGCAAAACAGAACGAATGAAGCCTAGTCAAGAACAGATACAAAGTCAGCAGTAGAGAAGCCCCCGAGTCCCCAAGCAAAGGAGGGCACTGAATCTCCTTCCTTCTTTGGTGAACACGGTAGTCCCTCCAGGGAGGATGGTGCAGAAATATGTCTTGTCTGTGTATAGCAATTATATAGTTCTGATACTCTGAATAAAAGCTTCTTATTACAGGTTAATAGAAAATATTTTGGGGGAATAAATTATGGCAGGGTAAGAGAGCCCCCTATTATACTGCATTTGTTATTCTAAACCATTGTTTTTCATGCTAGCTGGGGAATTCTGGGAGTTGAAGTCCATACATCCTAAAGTTGCCGAGTTTGAAAAACACTGTTCTAAACAAACAAACAAACACAAGTTTTGGGGTTTTTTTCTTTAATTCTTTCCATGTTTTTGAAAGAAAACAAAAAGGACCTTGGAGGAAAAAACAAAAACAATTATTTTCTGTCCACATATCCCTCTCCTCCGCTGAGGTATTCTCATGATCTTAATCAAAACATAGTAGCAAAAAAAAAAGAAAAAAAGATCTTCATTATGGTTTCATTTGGGGTAGATGTAATTCACACAATAATAGCCAGGATTTTTCATTTGGCTTTGCTGAAACAAGCCATAAGTCTTGTTTTGTACATAACCTAAGCAGGCATAAAGCAAAACGCAATCATATTAAGGTTTACGCTTAATTTTAATTCAAATGAGGTTCCTATTATAAGTTTTGGGCATGGCTTAATGATGATGGTTATTCTGAACTGGGTCAGTGGTGTCAGACATACGGATTGAAATCTCTTCCCCTGGTGGCTTGCACAAAACATGAGTAATAAATGATAAATGGCCTGAATGAATGAGTAATAATAAGTAATAAGTTTGCAGATGTTTAAAAAGGTGTTACAAATATTTTATTCTCAGCTTTGCTCCATGGGAGCAACTGTTTTCAGAAATATTCTACTTGTTAATGGTGCACATATCCTTTCCTGCTATTGTAATATAAAATGTATTGCCTTTAAATAGTATTCTGAGGATAGTTTACATAAAGTAATAAGGTAATAAAATTATGCATTAAAATATACATTACAAAAGCAGCCCTCCCCCTAAAAGTAAGCACAACTATAATTGTGTCTTAAAAAACTGGGAAAAACAAAATATTTTCCTGGCACAAAAATATAACAAATATGTTTTAGATGAATCTTTGTTGGGAAAGTATTTGAATAATGGAGGCTCCAACAGCAAGACGTCTACCTTTATGGGAGTTAATCAGATGCTGAGTCACTTGTAGCAAACCCACTATTTGGAAAAATTATGGACAGGTGTATATGGAGATGAGCAGGTTTTCTGGTCCAGAGTTTTAAAGTTCAAAGCCAGCACTTTGAACCAATCATACATTTTGAATGTATTGTTTAGCCACAAGTGGAAAGACCATACGGTGACGACATGCTGATTTAAATACAGAGCTTAGCCATCTAGGAAGGATTTGATTGATCTTACTGCCAAATAAGCTTCTGACCTTTCTGAGTGACCCCTAAGCATGCAGAACTTCGCTTTATATTGTGGCCATATTTATATAATCCTAAACTAAGTTTTTTAAAAACATGGTTTGTTGAATGAGCTATATTATCTGGCTTGTGCATCACTCTTAAGTTCAAAGCAAGCCAGTGTAATAAGGCCTACCTAGCATGATGTTCAAGAGAGACCAGTGAACATCTCCACTATAGATGTTCCAGTAATTTTGCAACAAATGAAGATTATAAAAAAAACATCTTCAAATTATGCTGAAAACTGAGTTTGAAGATTATATCTAGACTTGAAAGAAGGGATTTGTTTTTCTTTACGCAAGAAAAAGTTAAAATTGTCTGAACAATAAGTGAATTAAACTTCTATTTAGGAGCACAGATGCAAAATTCATTATGAAAAATGTCTACCTGAAATATTTACCCCAATATTTTAAGTGTGTTCAACCATACAATTGGCCTGGAAAGCAAACCGCTCCATATGCAAGCAAATGAGTATTTCTGCATTACATGGTGGGCTGGGCTGGATTATTACTGAATAATCCTTTGATTCATGTTACCTCTCTGAAGCAGTTTTTGGGGGGTTCAAAGTGTTTCAGCTGGAACCTGGAAAACTGCTCCCGCAGGCAGGGGAGAGACTCTGTAAGCCAGTTTTAGAACCCAGTCCATGTTTTCAATTTGTGTGTTTTCAGTGTAGACTATTTAGCAAAAAGGCTCTTCAGTGGAAGCTTTATAATAAGTAAGTCATGATTGGTTATACATCTTTCTGAAATTGCATTATATCTTTTCAGCTGTAACTAAAATGCGCAGCTTAAATGTTTTCTTTAATCAATCGCATAGGATGCTGCCAGAGCATTAAGATTTATGTCATCGTCAAAAGAAAAGGAAAAAAAAAATCAAACTGCAGAATTGTTTTTTCCCTTCAAATATGGAGATCGGGATTTTGTAGCATTTTTCTTTAGAAACATTGGGAGATCTGTGACCTTTAGGGACAAATTATGTAGAAAGAAAATATTTATATTCATTTAAAATAACCTCGGAAAAGGAATAGTCTCATTACCCTGTTTGATCAATTTCTCGCTGTAGCATGCGGCTGTTGCCATTGGGTGATGGAATACACCGAGAAGTGGCTAATGGTGATGGTGCTCATCAGGATAGGGTTCAGCCAGCGGTCAGCAACAAATAATTCAAGACTGTTTCTAAGTTTGTGGCTGGTGGAATTCGCTTTTTGCCCCAAGCCAGCAGCAGTGCTGAGCTGGCCTATTTGATTACAAGGGAAGCATATTTGCCTCTTAGCAACTGCACATTTGTGCAACTGATAGAACTCCACTGTCTCCAACAGTTTTCTCTCTGCCCACTGTTTTGTGATGGAGGAATAATGCTGTATTGTTGACCGACATGCAAAGTACGGTTCCAGAAGAGCCTACAAGCAATTCTCTGTTTATCCCTTGTAGGGGTTGTACTGCTGTTGAACAAATGTCTAACAGAAAACTGTTTACAGGCAGAATATTGGGGCATTACGTTGTCTTCGCTAGTGCTCAACAATACTTTGTATTTACCAACAAGTTCAATGTGATATGTTCACATTGCAACTTGACAGAATTATTCTTGGATTTTTACCTTTTCCTGTTCAGAATCAAACCTTTTATGTTCCCCTACGATCCAAGGGAATGCTCCTTGACCATAATAATCTTATGTCTTTGTTATTATGGCAATATGTAAAGAATTTACAATTTCCGCAGGAAATGGAGCCTGTGGGAGTTAACATGTCAGGAGATGAAAAGTATTTATAACCCAGATAGTTAAGGCACCAATGAATGAAGACAGTTCGGGAAAGATGTTTTGAGTTTTATGACCCTAAGAGGCCAGATCGGGGAAATCGCACACTGGTTTTTATGGCTTTATAGCTTTCTTCGCTCCTCGGCTGTGCTTTGACTTGTGTGTATTCATAGTCAAATCTTTCCAATCTTCTGCTTGACTGCTGGTAATTCTTACTAGATCTACTATAATAACTTAAGGAACACATAATATTATATGGTTTATATTTAAGTACAATACTTACAGTTTGTATAGGTGGTGATAGTTAAAACAGGCTTGTTAGGGCATGGGTGGAATTATTTCAGAATTTCTGAAATACCTTTCACTGTAGGACTGCTGTTTTCAAATTCTTTTATAAAATTTTAATTCCAGAATACGACATCCATTTGTAGAAACTTACCCCCTCTCCCCAATTTTTTGAAAAGTCTATTGATATAATTTTAGAAATACTGCAGCATGGTTCTGAAGTAGCCAACTGGCTGTTTTTACACAAACATACATTAATCTACTTAAAATATTTATCTATTGAAATAGTGAAACTGGATTGGTTGTTTTTTATAATGGTGCTGAAGTGATTTATTCAGATTTCTCAAACTAATTTTTGCAGAATAAAGGTTGGGCATATAATACTTATTCATATACTTTTGTAATATATTTTTGGGTGTATGCAAATACTGCAAAAAATCTAGAGCGAGAGAAATACTGACAATTGTCATGTTAGAATTGAAATACACACACATAGACATTTTTTATAAAGAGGCACCATGAAAACGTGGTTGGAGTGTGTAATTTCTTTTACTAGGAGACAAGATGAAAGTTGTTTTGGGTTTTCCTATATTGTTGAACTATACAGCATTTATTACAGAGGATTATTCTTTGTGTCAAAGTGCTTTAGAGAACTGGATGGTGAGGTTTTATGTAAACTTCTTATTAAAAGGAGTATAGATAGTATAATTTTTAAAAAAATCTCTAATTATTTTCTTTTCACTAATTCATAAAGGTTGACCTTTGAGAAATGTCCACATAGGTATTTGAGCACCAGTAAGAATACTCTTAATGAAATGAATAGATGTATTTTTTTAATTTTAATTTATTTTCTATCCCGCCTTTATTTTTTTTTATAAATAACTCAAGGCGGCAAACATACCTAATACTCCTTCCTCCTCCTATTTTCCTCACAACAACAACCCTGTGAGGTGAGCTGGGCTGAGAGAGAGTGACTGGCCCAAGGTCACCCAGCCGGCTTTCATGCCTAAGGCGGGACTAGAACTTGCAGTCTCCTGGTTTCTAGCCCATTGCCTTAACCACTAGACCAAACTGGCTCTGGATGTATACGTTTTTAGTTCCATATAGGAACTAAATCTTAATGCAATCTTATTTGTACTATACCAATATTAGTAATGTTTCTTAGAAGAATATATTGCTAGCATTACATGTAGTTGCCTCTTGGGTAGAATTAGAAAACTTAATCACAGCAGAACTATGAACCCATAGCCAGCGAATGAGGAATAGCTCTTCTTTTTTCTTTTGGCTAGGTAGATATAATTATCCAGCTTGGTATCTGGTAGGATGCCAAGGTTAGTCTTGCTAATTAGACTTTCAGTTCCATTAACAACCAGTAAAACTTAATGCCTATATGGTGTTTCCAGCATCTTCTGTCTTCACATTTCACTTATGTTTTGGAAATAGCTTTTGCATCATGCAGAAAATTCACGATTCTTTTTGCAAGGGAGAGTTATCCAAGATTGCAAAAATAACATTTCAATAGCTCTCTTCACTATGGAGTTGTTGTGACCCAGGATGTGTGATGCACTTACAAAAGCAGAGGTTCATCTTGCATCACTTTTTCAGTGCTTCCCCACCTCTCCCCTTTGAATGGTGAATTCTGACTGCCTCTGCCCCTGAGGTCTGCATGTAGGCTTCCTGGTACTTTGCATACCAGGTGGCCAGTGCTGTCAGTTTAATAGTTGTATTTGTAAACCGCCCAGAGTCCCCTTTGGGGGAGATGGTGCGGTGTTAGAAGTTGAAAAATAAATAAAAATAGTGTTAGAATAAACCTTAGCTTCCAAGGAGTTGCTGAGTTTGATAGAGAACGTTGTCTGGCTAGATGTGCCAGAGTTTTACACCCCTCAGTACATTGGTTCAAAAGAAGTACTGCATGATGCATTTTTCATTTCATTTAAAGATGAGTTTACTGAGACTGATCCATTTTTCACCTGCCTGCTAAAGCAGGCAAGCTAAGTAGATTCATCCAAAAAGGACAACTTCAGTGACTCTAAAGATGGGGTTCTTCCAGAGAAAGCAAGAAATAAAAAGATAAAAGCACAACTCTGCTGTGCCTGCATGGTCTGCAACATAAAAAGGAATAATGTTGAGAAGTCTCGTAGTTCACTGATTGTTCAATTTCCTTATACTGTAAGGAGCATCAAACTTGGTGTGCTTGAGAAAACCATTTCCTAAATGGCAATCCATGCCATATTGAAGGTTTCATCCTCATATTGGGGGTATACATCATCACTTTAATTTATGGAATAAAACATAATATTTTACTATAGTTGCCATGTACATAATGATTTTATATTTTGAACATCAAAATACTGAATTTGCTTCTGGTCAAAGAAACCTTTTTTAAAAAGAACCACAACATCAAGAAATCAGACTATATATTTTACATTCATAAATGAAGAATTAGGGATCTGATCCTGCAATGCTGCTTGGCTAGGACAAATTAAAACCTTTGGCTTGAGGGACAGTTTGCCCAGTGTATCCAGGTATGTTGATTGATAATCTATTATATGCCTCTGTAACATTCTTATACATATGTATTTTTCTGTATCTAGAATTAAATTTCTGCTATGCTCTTTTGACTTTCATGAATGATATCTGATTCTATTTTGCATATTGTTCCATGTGACAGTGTAACGCATTCAGAACTTTTATTGTGTGTATGCGTGTGTATATCCATATGTACACATTTTTTTTACTCCCTCTGCCCCACCATTCTCTGTACGTATAATGAATTGAAAAAATAGATGGTTTGAAATTTTTCTTCCTCTATAAGTTCTAGAACTTGGGTTATTTACTGAAAGTCATTTGGCAGAAAAATGTGCTATACAGCTGAAAAAAGAGAGCACTTGACACACATCATATAAGTTACCTTTTAGAGTTCACAACCACAATGTGGTGTGGTGATGACTAGCTTAGATGTTGAAAAAGGACAGGCTACAGTCACCGGTCTATTGATAGGGATTAACAATTATAACTAAATGAAAGTGCCACAATTTTTATGATGTAATGGGAACCATTGGAGGTTGTGTAGACAAACATATACTGTACATTGTTTACATAGAGTATGAATTGTATATGGTAGAGTTAGAACCTTATACCCAGTAAAACTCCAAAGGTAACAGAATCATTTGCAGCTTGAAAGGCGAATTGTTACCCTGCTTAAAAGTTGTGCAGCACACAGCAGTGGCAGCTTATATCACTGAATGTGTCTTCTTCCATGTACAATGATAGTTTAATGAAGCACTGGAACTGCATTGCATTGAAATGGGCAGGATTAGGTTTTTAACTTTCACTCTGCTTTAAATCATAGCTCGCTGTTGAACTTAAGGCAGACAGTTGAGTGTGCAGTTAAGTTACAGAAGAGCCTATGTTTCTGATGGAATATATCACAAAACCTTGGATTTAAGGGCAGCTATATAGGTTTTGTAATTCCAAGAAGCTGATTGAAAGATTGACAGAGGATCACTATCTATTCTCTAGATTCATAAATGAAGGAAAGTCTTTTTTCCCATGTCCAGTCTGAACACACAACAGGAGAGGAAACAGAATGATCCATTGCAACTGTACTAATTTCTTGGGATAAGTTAACTTTTTGATTAGTTGCTAAGAATTTAGTAGCCTGTGCTGCCATATTAGTGCAGAGAAGGAAGATTCTCCTTTGCAACTTGCCACAATACGCAAGCTGGAATGTTTTTAGAAGGCCAGTTTTCTCTCTTTCTCTATTCTAGCTAGGCTTAGTTCCAAGACGGACACTTAATGCTTGGAAAGCCACCCTTGTTTAGAAAAATCTTCAGTGGTTGCACATTGGCTTTCAATATTATCTTCTTTAGCCATAAATATTTTTAAAAATCATGTCAGAATTTGAAAATAAGAAAATATGCAGTACTGATTCTGTAAGTTGACTGGATGCACAGATGATTCTGTTATATAAGATGGCTATATCATTAAAAAAACCCTCTGTCACTTCCCAATAATGATTGAATGTTATTTTGCCTTGTAATTATAGAGGAACTATATAATGTATAGCGCTTTAGACTCACAGTATACCCTTTTATCACAATTTTTTTCTTTAATCTTTTTTTTTTAAATCAAAAGTGAAATCCACAAATCATAGTCCAAAGTAATTTAAGGCTTGTGATACAGTTGAAGTCATTCATGAATTGTGCGCAGAATGTCTTAATTTTGTAAGCCTCAGTATATGGAGTTGATAGTTTGGTAAAGTTACCCAAATGCTGACTAATACACACTGCGCAACACAGCACACAGGAAGAAGAGGTCTTCCCAAATGATCATAGTATCATGGGAGAACACCCTGATTAGAGCAATCTACCTGGCACATGGATTTCTGATTCATAGCTTCAAGTTGAAAATTCTAAGAGTGTCCTATTATGTACTGGCTGCTTCAATATGGCTTTCCAATATTTTCATGGAGGGACCCCTTGACATGTATAGAAACAAACATGTAGTGGTAACAGGTAGTGATTTATAGGAGCTTTCACCTGTGCAATAGGGCAACTGTGATTTAAAGCATGTGTCTGTTTGAATGACCAGTAGGTAGCAGAGGGCATTGGGCGTATCAACATTGCTACTCCAAGTTACATCCAAGTTACCACTCCATGATACATTTTTATGAATGATTGAATCTTTTAAAAGCAAACAGAACGGGTGTGTTATGAAGAAACATGCAGTTGTCACTATTCTATGAAAACAGTCTGGCACAAGAAGTCTTTTTTTAAAAAAAAAAACTTGGTTAATTTACATATTGATGGAGTAGATTCAAGAAATTTGATGTTGAAGCTCCAAATAATAGAAGTGATTTGGGCGCACTCTAGAGGCAGGAGAAAAGACTGAGCCAACTGGATATCATTGTTACTGCTAAGTGGCATTATTGCTGTTAGAATGAAATTGATTCCTTTTGAGGAAAAGAAAAAAATGTGTAGGAAAAGGGCCTTAAAACGTGCAGTATATTTTTCTTAGGAAACTATTGTTTCATTCTGTTGATTGATGTTTGAATGTAAGAATTTGATGGAAGCATTTCAGTATTAAATTCTGAAATATGGGAAACCCTAGCAAACACTTCCAGATTGCCTTCTGTCTGCCTTGCAAAAAAAACTCTTAGTTAAATGGACCATCCTTAAATTATGTCATTAGCTCAGATTGAAAAGAAAGAGCCTGAAGGGGAATAATTTAATTGTTTTAAAAACACTCTTTACTTTTTATATGAAAATCTGAAAACACTTCTTACCTTATCAGGTAACTTATCTAATGTAAAATCTTTCATAAAGTAACCTAAAAAAATTTGGGGTCACTTTGGAATTCTAAAGTCTTTCCTTTGTAACCTCAAAGTTGTTAGGGAAAATTTTATTTCTTCCTGTGTTCATAGTTTAGACTACACTTCTCATGCTCCCTTGTATTAAAGAGATACTTTAAAATCAAGCTTATGGGGAATATTCATGCCAGAAAAAACTAGGCTGTATAGAGGTCATCCTTGAGCTGCAGAAAGTCCCAAGTTTAAAAGAAATGAAATAATAGAACATGACAGAAGCTATTATTCCCAGCTTATTACAAATTGTTGACTACTATTAAAACATTTTCTAATAGGGTTTGGCAAATAGTCTGCATTTTCATATCCAGTACATTTCACCTGACAGATCGTTTGTGTGACAACTTTTGACAAAGAAAAATAGCTAAAAATGAATGAGCAAATGTTCAAAACCAGATATTCCATGTTTTAACACTATATTCACAGCATTACACTAACTGTATGTGGGATATGCAATGAAATTCTATCCTGAACTACCTAGAATTATGTCCCTTAAATAAATTGTATTTATTCTAAGTAAATATTATTATAGTCTTAAGCATATTCATCTTTTCTACATTGTGGCTAAACACAGTAGCACAAATTTGGAGGATTGTAGTTCTATGTACAATAGTTGGGAAGTTGAGCACTGTGTAATCAAAATACATTCATGATCAGAAAGGAGGATTTTGCTTGCCAGAGACACCCTAAGTTACTTGTCTTCATAAAAACTATTCCTACTGTTCTAGATGGAGTTGTACTGTAATGAAAAAACGGGTTCACAGTCTAAGAATATCTGTTCATTTAGGAAAGAAGACAGAGATTACAAAGGAAGCCCAGGTCTATGCCCCAGGGAATGGAGAATTGGGGCAATAAGACATATGATATGACCAGTAGATTGAGGAGGCCAGAGCAATTGAGTCTTTTTCTTTTCTGACAATAAATAACTGGGCTTTCCAGATAAACAAGCCCAACAAGAGCTATGAAGGTATAAAGCTAGCAGGAGTGTAGAGGTTCTCCAGGGTACAGCACAGATTACCACTTCTATAAATGTCTACCTATAGGACAGACATCATGAAGGTTTGTTTAGTTCACAAGCTCCTGGCCCTTGTGAAACAAACTTGCTTTCTTAAGGTCTGGCAGTCAACTCAGTGAAGGTAAGAGAGGCAAAATGGCTGGGGAAGGAGACCTTTAGGGACCTGAAAGCTGTACTCTTCCAAAGTGTCAGCTGTTCCCTGTAATGGAGAAAGAGAATATTATCTGGAGGAAGAGGGAAAGGAGCAAGGCTATACTTCTTTGGAGGCAAGTGTTACTGGGGTGGGCTAGTCAATCATTACAGACAGCTGGGATCTACAGGCATATAGATTATTTGGTGAATTGCTAGCCTGGTGTGGCTGTTTGTACATCATGGAAACAGTATTTAGGTTAATCAGCTATTATGAAGCATGTTAGCCATGGTGAGTGTAGTTATGCATATATTAGGTTGCTATACAGAATGCAAACTTTCTCTGAAATGCTGCAGGTTCCACATGTATATAATACATTATATACATTATAATGCATTAACAATAATAATAAGTTATTAAACATTAGAAGGCAAAAAATGTTTTGAGGCAAACAGGGTGTGTAAAAAACAAATCCTATATGAGCTTGATTGGAACCAGATTGCCAAGGTGTAATATCAGAAAGGTGGCTGAACAAACTTCATAGGAAATATACCAAAGGTATATATTGGGTATGATGACCCCTTTTATGTCAAATAGGTTATGGTATCAAGATAGAACCTCAAAATGTACAGTTTTTTCCACAGAGTTTCAGTAAATGAGAACTGTAAACTCCAGAAATCATTTAGTACTTAGTCTTTTGGCTATCAGCTCAAGGTGGTCTTTAGATGGAAATTAAGGAAACACCGAGAGCCAGTTTGGTGTAGTGGTTAAGACTCTGGGCTAGAAACCGGGAGACGGTGAGTTTGTCCTGTCTCAGGCCAGGCACCCACAAATACACAACAGGTAGTTGCAGACTTTTACTTACAGCAACAACGAAAAGTTATGTGCAAACACATGGACGTAAAAGCAACCAAGTTCTCACAAGTCCAGCAACTTGCCTAAGTAAAGAGTCCAAAGTCCAGGGAGCAGGCACAAGAAGGGTCAGGCAGTCCAGGAGTCCAAAGCGTTGGGGAGATTGTCAGCCGGTCCAGGTTCAGAGTCAAAAGTCAAGGCACAGAGAGTCGGAGTTAACAAACGGTTGTTTCAAACAACAGTCTTGGGCTCATAGCTCTTCTTAAATAAGAGCAGCCCCGGTGGTGCTCATTGAGGAGGGCAAGACTGCTTCCTTGCGAGTAATCTCGCTGACTTCCTCTGTTCTGCTCTTTGTTCTGCTCTCTGTGCTCTTGCATTGGGAGGGGATGGCAATTCCGAGTCCTCTTCTCTGAGCAGCGGCAGCTGTCCCCGCTGATCGCTGGCCGGCCCTGCCTCCTCTGCCTGCTCAGGCGGCTGTTCGTCCGGTGACCCCAGAGCTGACTGCTCATCCTCCAAGGCCACTTCAGGAGCTGGCTGCCCTTCTTCATCTTCTGACTCTGAATCCGAGCCCCCCATGACAGAGTTCTAGTCCCGCCTTAGGCACAAAGCCAGCTTGGTGACCTTGGGCCAGTCACTCTCGCTCAGCCCTAGGAAGAAGGCAATGGCAAACCACTTCCGAAAAACCTTGCCAAGAAAACGGCAGGGACTTGTTCATTCAGTTGTGACTGAATGAATGCATGCAAATTCTTTTCACACTAAAGAGATCACAGTTCTAGGTACACTAAATCAGAGATACACAACCTGTATTTTCTGTCATGGGGTCTTGATGTGGCACACTGGGAGCTGCACTGAGCTCTAAAAGGTAGGAGGGGTCAAGTTAAAGAAACAAGTATTTTATTTAATAAAGTTGAAATTAAAATAATTGAGTATAGTAACTTCCAATGTATTTATTTACTTTTTCTTTCCTGCATATACAAATTTACAGTTCAGCAGCAGTCTTTGGATGGGCTCTGTGTGTCACACTTATTTCTTTTGGGAGCCATATGCAGTTTGTGGGCTTCAGATTTTGCACTCCTGCCTTCAGTGATCGTGGCATAGATCAGTTGGTCATAGAATTGACTAGACTGATGAGAAGTATATAGTTCAAGAGCTAGTGTTACTAGGTCAGGAGGAAAAAGTGATCACAGTGCTATGCCATTTAATCTATATACACATTGCAAAGAGGGTCTAACCCAAACACATTTGATTTCACCCGAAGAACTTCTAAATAAATGAGTTTGTTTGTTTGTTTGTTTGTTTGTTTGTTTATTCATTCATTCATTCATTCATTCATTCATTCATCACAAGGACCAAAACAATAAATTGACGTGTCAGCTTTCTGGCATGATGTAACAAATATTTTCCCAAAACTATTAGACTGGAAATTTATAAACATCCAAATAATTTAAATAGGGAGAAAGGCATTATCAACTGTCAGCTAAATGGTAGTTAGCAATTGGTTGTGGTCGTTCCACTCCATTGAACACAGAGAGTATATAATGACATGACATCTGTTGCAGAGTTCACTTTCAGATCTGCTCTGAAGAAGTTAGCAGCATGGCTAGCAAAATGTCAGCATATATTCATTGTCTCATGCAGCATTACCCAGCCAACATTTCTCCAATAAATCAGGAGTTTGCTGCAAGGAGAATGTAAAAGAAAAGTAAAATTTCCACAGAATGCTTGGCAGCAATTAAGATCCTACAAATTCTTCAATGCTACAAATTCAGCTAAAATGTATATTAAACATTAGAAGGGTTCTCCAAAAACTCACAAGCAATGTTAAAAAAAGGGTTCCTTCTGAAAATGAAATAACTTGCTCAGGCAAGAAGGATGGAAAAGGAAGATAAACTTATTCATAAAACATGCAAAGATATAAAATTGGGGGGGGGGGTAAAAAGTGGCTTTTGAAGTGCATATTGCTAATGCTATGAAAAATTATTAATAAAATGTCCTAAAATAAATGCTCAGGTAACTTCTGCAGTTTATAGTATCTTTTATCTGGGCTGACATGTGAAAGGTTGGATTCAGCCATCCACCTAGTAAATTCCTGTTTTGTGTAGAAAAATCTGCCTTTTACAAAACAGCAAATGCTCATGATCCATATTTTAAAGCCATAAGTAAAAACGTCTCCATACATATGTAACTTAACCTGAATATATTTGTTGATGGTCCTGACCTCCAGGAGATTGCATTATCCTCTTAATTTGCATCATTTAGATTCCTAGTGATAAAAACAGGTTACAATAAAACAAAACCAGGGAGTACAGTTAGGCCATAATCTTTGCAGCAGAAAGCCTGTAGGAATAAAAGGTGACTGATGGCTCTCAACCGGGAACTCACAGGTGGAGAAAGAACTATCCACACCATGCATCACAATGGCACAGTCCTTGAAAGTTCTTTCATTCTTTGACATCACATGTGCACCCACCCTAGGTGGGTCATGGTGCGTTTCTGTAGTCTTAGGGCAGGGTTCCCATAAAGGTAAAGGTTTTCCCCTGCACAGTCGTGTCTGACTCTAGGGGCCGGTGCTCATCTCCGTTTCTTAGCCGAAGAGCCAGCGCTGTCCGAAGATGCTTCCGTGGTCATGTGGCCGGCATGGCGCGCGTGGAACGCTGTTACCATCCCACCGAAGTGGTACCTATTTATCTACTTGCATTTGCATGCTTTCGAATTGCTAGGTTGGCAAGAGCTGGGGCGAGTGTGGGAGCTCATTCCGTCACACGGTGCTCGGGTCTCGAACCGCCGACCTTCCAATTGACAAGCCTGGCGTTTTAACCACTGAGCCATCACCCCCCAGGGTTCCCATACTTTGGGCATATTTGAAATTTTCAGAGGATATGGTGACCATTCCCATAAAATGGTTGCAAGAAGGGAAATCAGTGATGATCTTGCTCTCACTGTTTTTAGCCACATGCAACTCCCCCCCCCCCGACTTCTCAACAAAACTCTGGGCTGAAGCCACCTTTCATTTTTGTTTTCTAAAAATGTTTATAAGATCTGCAAGGGACCATAGGTGTTCTTAGGAATAAAGGGTGACAATACAAGATGAAGTGTCTATGTTGAAACAAGTCCAGGGGGTCATTTGTGTTTGCCTATTATTTCTCGTCTATAAAATGCTTCTTGTGATGAGAGCCACAAAGGTGTTTTTGGGCACAACCTGGGTTTGTATCTATTCCATATTCTCAGTATGGCATGTCTAA
This sequence comes from Charina bottae, assembly GCA_023362775.1. Classification (NCBI taxonomy): domain Eukaryota; kingdom Metazoa; phylum Chordata; class Lepidosauria; order Squamata; family Charinaidae; genus Charina; species Charina bottae. The sequence continues at coordinate 31,687,422 of JALMGJ010000007.1, forward strand.
GAGAATGGTTTTTAAAATCCTCATTAACCTTGACTTTGTCATGCCACAAATATCCATGCCACCTCGTACCACAAATATCCATGCCACCAATATCCATGGCAAGACTTAGTTTGAAATAGAATTATGTACAAATGATGAACATTTAATTGCTACAATGTATAAACTTTTATTGGAATTTGAAACAAGAAGAACAAGTGAAAGAATGTATGATAAAGGTGGTTAAAATTTTTGGTTATAATATAGAGATGTAACAATGGGAAAATATGTGGTTGAAAGGACTGAAATTCATACTATATTATAAACTTAAAGAGAATTTTTATATGTACCATTGGTATATGTCACCAAAGAAATTGTCTAGAACAGAGCTTTCCAAACGGTGTGTCGGGACATGTTAGTGTGTCGGCTGCAGTGTCTGGGTGTGTCGCGGCTGCTGCTGCCTCTGAGTCCTGCCAGGATTCCATGCAGGTCCTAGTGCCTGCCTTGTGCCTTGCTGCCTCCAAACCTGCTGTGATTCCGCGCAGGTCCTAGTGCCTGCCTTGTGCCCTGCTGTAAGAGTGTGTCGCGAAATGATGCCCTGCTGTTAGAGTGTGTCACGAAATGATGCATATCTAAAAAGTGTGTAACCAACATGAAGAATTTGGAAAGCTCTGGTCTAGAATGTATAAAGGCACTTCAAATTTATGTTGGAAATGTGAACAACAAGAAGGGACATTTTATGACTGTAAGCTGCCCAGAGTCACTTGTTGAGATGGGCAGCTATAGAAAACAAACAAACAAACAAACAAACAAATGTGTAAAAAAGCTAGAAAATTCTGGATTCAAATACACTGATTCAGAGGATGTTAAAGATTAAAATACAATTGAGACCAGAGGTTTTTCTTTTAGGATTGATGGACAAACAGTTGGTAAAAAGTCATAGAACTTTGCTTTTGTACATGATAACTGCAGCGAGATTATTGTATGCACAAAGATGGAAAGATTTCGCATTGCCCACAATGGAGGAATGGTTGGTGAAGATGATGGAACTTGCTGAGATGGCTAAACTGACATCTTTGATCAGAGAAAAGACAGTATCTACATTTATTGCTGACTGGAAACCTCTTACGGATGGCTTATTGTTTTGATTGTTTGATCGATTGTTTTGATAATTTGATAGATTATAGAAATAAGAGAGTTATGTTGTAACCATAGCATAAGAGCTAAATTTATAATTGTAGAGTACTTGTACTACTCTAAAGATGATCAGAAGCTACTTCTTTGCATTTTTTTTCTTTCTTTTCTGTTTTTCTTTTACTTTTTTCCCCTTTCTTGCACTTTTAGCTTTCTCTTTGATTTTTTCTTTTTCTTTTCTTTTTCTTTCTGTATATTAGTTTGTATTAGTTTTTATCATCCTTTAAAAAAATCTTTAATAAAAATTATACCTGTACCTGTACCTGAGGGAGATGGGCAGTGATAGAAATTTTATGTATGTATATGTGTGTGTGTGTGTGTATACACACACACACACACACATATACATGTGTGTATATATATACACACACACACACACACACACACATACACGTAGTCCCTGGGCTAAGAATGCCTGGTTTACGGACGACCCATAGTTAAGAATGGAGCCTATTGTAGCGTGTATAAACAAGTCCAGGGGACAGGGTTGCCAAAAAAAGAGTCCATGAATATCACTCTGGGAATTTTAAAGATGGTTGGATGGTATGGGAGGAGGACATTTTTCAGGTAGCTGGGACCCAAGCAATTAGGGTTTTAAAGGTAATGCTTGGATTTATACAACTCTGCTGTGCCTGCACAGTCTGCAACATAAAAAGGAGTAATGTTGAGAAGTCTCGTAGTTCACTGGTGGTTCAATTTCCTTATTTTTAACCCAGTTTAATGTTGGGGAGGGGAGGGAGGGAAGAAAATATCTGTTCACAATGCCAGTGTGTTACTGTGATATGGGTTACAATTGTTCAATAAATTTTGGATATGTTTTCACCTCAGGTAATCTAGAATCAGTATTTCTCTAGAATGTAATCAGTACTTAGTCCAAATCATTAATACATATATATCTTGGTGGAAATTTTCTTAAATGTTCCTCCATATTTATCAATCCATTTAATTATTTTCTTCACCTGGAACAAACTGATAGAATAATGATAATAATGATAATGATATTTTCCTATCACATTCCAGACTTCAAAAACAACAACAACAAAAAAGAATCTGGCCACATTCTGGTGATTCATACATCTCCATATATTCCTAGCAAAGCTTAGATTACCATTTTAAGGGATATTTACCGTATATATTTCAAAGACTTAAGCAAGAAATACTTGTCATGTAGCAAAGTGCTGTCCAAATGGAGAAAAATGTCAAAAGTGTATTATGAGCTCTTGAAAAACATCTGGGATGTCCAGAAGGTCCTAAATGGCTAGGCCAGGTATATCCAAATAAAAGATACAGGTTCCCCTCCTTTTCTTGTTAAACAGTCTAGAAGCCTTCAATTATAAACATTAAGCAAGCACAATGAACAGAAATCTTGTGTTTTGAGCCTTCAACATCAGGTGCTTCGATTTGCTAAGAGCAGTTACAGTCCTCTTCTGATGGAGGTCTAACCAGGACATTTGTTTGTAATCCAGTATTTGGAATCAGGCATAACTGTATTTATTAAAATGAGAGTGGAAAACAGAACCATTCTCAATTGGCCATCTTGCTACCTCAGAGGATAAAAGTACAGATAAGTAGCTTTTAAAGCTGATCGAATGTTTCTGACACATTTGATATGATTTGGTTCTCTCAATAAACTGAGCCACCTGGAGATCCTTGGGAAGGAGATCCAATTTTTTCCTCATCACTGGTTCACTGATGGGTCAACAAACTCTTCTCGAGGGAGAATGAAAGGGCAGGGCTGGTCCAGAGCAGGTAATGGTTGATTTTATGTATCCAGGTGAGAAGGCTGGACCCAAGCAATTACAGGCTAAGAATCCTCAGATAATTCAGCCAATAAAGGTGTTTAATGATAGTATGAACTGTTAGAGTTGGTGATTAATTAGCCTGGGCATTTTGGACTGGCTAGTGTGCATGCTGTACTATACTGTATTACATACTGGCCATCAGCTGGTAGGCATGCAGTCTTGTAAAGGGCTTTCTGCTTTGACATTGGTCATATATCATTGCAGCTGTGCCCTTTGATTACTGGGAGGGCTTGCAGAGTGATTAATAGCCAGGATCAATGTTTCTGCCCAGCACATGACATTTGGTCACAGAGCAACCATATACTTATTCCCTTTTGGCACAACGCTTAGGAGAAATGAAGGATGAGACCTGCCAATTTATAGCTGAGGAGCTTCCAGTTTATAAAATGAGTCAACTTTGACTGTACAAGATTATTCCCCATTGAAATAATTAGTGCAGCATTAAACACAATTAGAACCAAAACTATGGGAGCATGCTTTCTGAATCCAAGCCAGTTGACAGATGGTTAAAGCCTGATATCTTGGCTGCTTGCAAGGTCCAGGGGTTCTTATTTTGCTGAGAAAATGGAAAAAAAACAAACAGAGAGGATGGGGTTGCGGGGAGTAGAGTTAATGCAAATGCATTTTGATCTTTGGGGGAGAAAAAAGCAATTCAAGCACTTAATAAAACATACAGATATATTGAAGAGCAAATGATAGTATTAAAAGATACTTAAGGGGCAATTTTCTGATCACTTAATGTGGTAACCCACCATTCAGGACGGTGAAACTGTTTGGTGTAAGTGATCACTCCTTTTATAATGTTTGTTTATGTTAGTCCTGCTTGCAAAAACTTCAGCATCACACAAGAGTTTCCCTCCCTTATGCTGAGAATGAAAACTTTGCTTTTGTGTATTTAGTAAACACTTGGTTATATTCCTAAATACATAGGAATCAATCTTTAGGAGAGCATTTTATTTTTGAGAAATGTCTGCTTGACCTTTCTGTACCTTTTGAAAGAAAAAAGTGTTGACTACACAGCTGAATGCCTGCTTGGAGTAATGCAAGTCAACTCCTTCTCTGTTTTTGTAGTGCAAGTTTAAAGGGGAAAAAAATGCAACATTGGTTTTCATTAATAAAACGGGAATCCTATCCTTTCACCTAGAATCTGCTGTCTTTTGGCCCATTACCAGAAATCTCTGGTCAATACAGATTCATCTTGATTGGCAAAGGTGGGGTGAACCAAGTGCTGATTAGGTTTTCTTTGACGTCCTCTTTGGAAAACTGTGAAGAGAGAACTATTTCATCTTGATTTTATTTACTTTTCTATACCCCGTTTCTGCCAGTACATCTAAAGCAACTTACTGCTCCATGGGAGCAATGAGAAAACAGAAAAGCAAAGAGAAATGTTTAAATACCAGTTCCTGTATACATTTTCACATTCAGAGGTTGGGACGCTTTAGAAAAAGAAGACTAGCATGTAGAAGACTATGATTCACTGAAATTGGTAATACACACCAATTTGCATAGTGAGCAAAGCTCAGAAAAATATGTTGAAGGCTATGATTTTGTTTGTTTGTTTGTTCAATATAGCCGTCCATCTCACATATGTGACTCTGGGTGGATCCGAAAAGTTAAAAACATCAAGCACAATAAACAAAATACAGAACAAAACAAAAACACATACAAAATCTTAAAACCGTTATTAAAGACCATATTAAGAACATACAAACATATTCAGTGGCAGAGTACAACCCATTCTCCACATTCAGTACAGCCATTGAGCAGGCTCTACACCTTTTACATTTTACATGCCGATCAGCAAATTTATTCAAGAGGTTTAGTTCTGCGTAGATTTTCATAAGATACTAGTGTGTGTCCCATGCAGAGCTTGTCTATTATAGTGAATATAATATGCTAGAGTTGGGAAACCAGGGACTGAACCCTTGCTCAGTCATTTTTACATTCCTGTCTGTCATGTTAATCTGTATATCACCAATTTCTGTGGGTTGTAAATTTTCTCAAGCATAATTATGACAAAATAATATAAAACAAAAACCATGCCTTGTGACAACTAAGGCCAATAAATTAAGTCATAAAGAAAAGCATTTCTGAAAAGAAATAATCTAAATAAATCAACACAACATTCAACCAGCCCCTGCATTTGTTGTGAGTCAAACTATTACAGCCACTTGGTGACCAGGAGACACTGCCATTCAACAGGCTTTGTAAAAAGCAGTGTATGCATGTATGTGTGCATATTGTGTACACATATGTTATGGGACATTTTCATCTATTTTCTCCTGTACCTTCCAAGTGGTTCTAAACAGTCCCCCAACCCAATCCAACTGAACCAAATGTTAACAAAAATAATTTTTAACCCTGTATGATAAACCCATACAGAATCCCAGTGGACCTACCCAGTCCTTTCGGTATGTCTGAAGTAGCTGTTGCTAATAATAAAGATCAATAAGGATTTAGTGTGCAGTTCCTCCTGAAAACCAAATAAGATTTACTTCCTATGAATTATAGATGAGGAAGTTATCCCCTTTGTTTCAGGGCTGAGAAATATTTAGATGAATGCATCCAACCTAGAAGAAAATATCAAAATAGCAGATACCACAGTTGAATCCAGGAAAATCCAATTAAAAGCTGATGGTTTTGAAACATTAGAAATATTCTTATTTGGTACTTAAATACAGGATGTTCCAAAAGTGCGGATATAAAAATCTGATTGCAATTAATTAAGAGCTCCAAATTGGGTTTCCAGATTGAGCTTATTTTTTTTTTAAAAAGTGTGTTTTGCTCTTACTTGTTAGAGGAGGAAGGATATAAAAGCATGCATGTAACATTTACCAAGATCTCCAGACTCCCCCGAAAGGATATACAGTACATACACAAGGCTTTCAGGTATGTATGTATGTATGTATGTATGTATGTATGTATGTATGTATGTATGTAAAATTTTCACTCCGGCCTGCACATATTCCAACCTTTTTGCACCTCTGCTCTTTTATTTTTTCAACATTTCAAACAGCCATATACTGCAGAGCAATTAGTGTTCATTTTGCAATTATTTCCAAAATTCTAATTTAAACAAGTAGTTCCATGCCCATAATTCTAGACTTGGTGAGGTTTGGACTTCTGAAGTAGATTCGTGAAACCCAGGCCTTTGCATTCATATGATCACGCAGTAAAATATTGTGTTAGAAAGTGAGAGACAGATGGGGCTGTTCATGAACAGGACAGGGAGGGGGGAGTAAGAGAGAAACTTCTAAAATAGCAGGCGACAGCCTAAAACAGGACTTCAGGTGGTGTTTGTCTTGCTTGTGGTTTGCCTCCGGATTTCAGCACTCTATTCTGTCATTCTGCTTGCTGGTGCTTGTTCCTTAGTCCAGCTGTTTCCTTCTTTTCCTTCTTGCAGCTTGGCCTTGAGCCCAAACATCTGTCTGCTAGAGCTGTCTATAAACTCATAAGTCATCTGCAAGTATGATAAAGGCTTTGTGTATGAGCAGTTTTAAATAGGGATAAAATACAGATTCTGTCGACATCTCGCAACTCCCTGATTTGCAAAACCGACCTTGCCAGTTTGACTACCTCTTTGACTGAATCATGTTTTCGTGAATTATTTCTTTTGCTTACATTCTTGTAGACATAGTAAGCAGAAGGAATATGTAATATATAATTTGTGGGATTCTGGGTTTTTATGGATGTCTTCTGCTTTCTTTAGAAGGACAGTTTTTTAAGTTTGGAGGAAAAGATACTTTGATACATAGGGTGGGCCGTATTGGGTGATGAGAGAGAAGCCTCTAGAACAGTGTTTCTCAACCTTGGCCACTTGAAGATGTGCAGACGTCTACTCCCAGAATTGGCTGGGGAATTCTGGGAGTCGACGTCTGCACATCTTCAAGTGCCAAAGTTGAGAAACACTGCTCTGGAATCACAAGCATCCTAAGCTAGTACTTCTTGTGACAGTTTTCTATAGCTTTCCATTTGTCTCAGATTTCAGTATTCTCACTTGTTGCTTTGCTTGGCTATTTCCTCTTGCTATAGCTAGGGTTCTGTTACATTTCTAAATTTGGATGCTTCATTTCTCACATTTCCAAAATATATTGTAATGTGATGTTATAGTGCAAAATTGAATGGTGAGTCACTTACGTTCTTTTCTGTGTTGTAGTTTGCATCTTAAAAATAACAGTGCCATAGCAAGAGAACTGAACCATTCCAGTCAATATTGCTAAGTCTATATCCCAAATTTTCTTTTGAGTGTAACTTTCACAGTCCAAGATGTGACCAAGCATTGTCCTCTCTTATGATGGTCGCTTTATGAGCTTATTCACAAAGCCTGCTGACTATGGCGTGAAGGTACCCCTGTTTTTTCCCCTTTTCCTCCTCTGGATGCTCAGAGCTTTAGGCATGCTGTGATTTAACACAAAAGTAATTTCTCAAACTCCAGCTCTTTAACAACCCTGTTCCAGCACTTGCATCTTGACTGCACAAATCTGAATGACTGCTAGATGGCAGCCAAGAGAGAAAAACTCTCTTGGCTGCCACTTAGTGGTTGATAGGTCAGCAAGTCAATAATCATCTGGGAAAAATTATGTGGCTGTACCCAAGACGAACACATCTCTTTCTCGCATACACCAAAACCCATTTCTTGAACTCCTGCTCTAAGAACATGCAGCTGCATCTGAGCTGCCCAAATCTAGGCATCCACTACTTGTACTTAAGAGAGATAAACTCTTTCCTGCCATCTAGTGGTCATTAGATTGATAGGTTGAGAATCCTTTGGAAAACAAGAAAGTACCCCTCCTTTCTCTCTCTCTCCTTTCTTCAGGATGAAATACAATGCTCAAATCCCCAGCTGTCCCCAGTCTTATATGCCTATTTCTTTCCCTTTTAACTATCAGCCTCCCTCCCTTCCAAATGCTATCTGACTAATGTGTGGCATTATCTGTAACCCACATGACAACATAGTAGGGAAAGGGATGGGTGGGGACAATATGCTATCTGGCGGCCTGAACTATACTGTTTCCACATCTGCAAAATAAAATAATGAGGTTGAAAAGTCAAGGAAAAGTGTAGATGTGATACTATACTATAGTTTCCCTCCAATGTAGATCCCTCTAGAGGTTTGGACTCAACTCCCATAACTCACAGAAATGACTTGGGGAATTCTGGGATTTGAAATCTGCACATCTAGAGGGTGTCCAGTTTGGGGAAGGCAGGTCTATAGATGTTCCTTTTCTGTTCCACATGGGTCAGGTTCTATTCTCATGATTCCACACTGTTTTATTATGCTTTATAGCATGTAATTCTTTATCACTGAGAGTTTAAAAAAAAAGTTTTCCTTGGGTTTGAGTCCTGATATCTATGTAGACAAGTTCATGTAGGTTTCTTTGGCAACAGTCCGATAGACTGCAATGGACTCTTGAAATTAACGAGAGTGGATTTGCCTTGAAATAAATGTTGTCACACCTGATATGATAAAATGTGTTTAAACAAAGCAGAAAAGGTAACCTAATGTACCCTTCTTTTTTTAAAAAAATCATCAAATAAACATATCCTTTTTGCATTAATTCTGTTGGCGACAAACTTCTAGGATTTTGAGATGGGTGGCCATACAAATTGTTTGATGAATAAATAAATTAATAAATTTTAATGTAGTTTGACCTTTTTAAACATGCCTTAAATACTTGCTTTTCTATTTCCTACGTGTCAGAAAAAAACCCTGATGACTTTGTAAAACTGGAACATTTTTAACTGGAGGGATTTCAACCTTATCTGTGAAGGTTAGAAGAAATATAACACAGAGGTATTAACTGTATTGGTATGTGAGGTAGGGGAGCTGGGAAGCTGGCCATGTCACTTTACATTACAATTATTTGTAAATGTTTGATTTCCGAATGTTGCCTTCTGAATTGCTAAGAAAACCCCCTGTGTTTATAAAGATTATCCTGACAATAGTATGCTTTGTTGGTTGTCAAGTCATGTTTAGTATGTGGAGATACATTAATCTGACATTGCTCCCATTGTAAGTGGCTGAAATAAATAGAGGACTCAAACAGATGAGGAGGGATTAACTGTGTTGATGGAGCAAACTCTTCAATCACTAAACTGGTGATTTTTACAAAGGATTAATGTGCTTCTAAGAATATTGATTACTGATCTGCTTCTCAGGAAGAAGAGAACAGAGTTTGTGCTGTGTATAAGTATCCTGGAATGATGCTTATCGTTCCTATTGATGGATTTCTTGTAGGCAACTTCCCTTTAAAAATTTACTAATTTTAATAACTGTTTCCAGTGAAAAGAAAACATTGTCTTGTGCATTTTTCTTTTTTTAAGCATCAGCTATTTTTATGTAATTTTATAATTCAGCCATTTTTAAATTGCAGGATAAAGCTATTTTAAATTGCAGGATAAAGCCATTTGCTCACAAAGAATGTAATGTTTTAATAAAGGTTTTCCAAGATTTAATAATCAGACAGTTATTTGTTCTCCATTCATAATGTGTTTTAGCAGCACACTCTTCATAACCCATTGTGCAGTTTTTGAAAAATTGATAGGATAGATGTTAGGCAGATTGGCTAGATTCACATCTGTAAGACTTGTACACTGAAACTGCAATTTCTGTAGTGCTATATACCACTGAAAATTTATCTTCAGCTGCACAGTTACTACAATTGCCTTTGTATTTTGAACACCCTGTTTTTGTGTCCCGATGTACCATCTAAAATCTTTCACTCTTAACTGAACTTTTTTTAATTAGTAATTTTGTATAAATAAAAATAGTTTCCACCAAACGTCAGAAAAACCACATCCTGAGTGTGTGTCAGTGAGCTGCATGTACCTCCTAATTGGTGGGATGTGGGCAATGCTATATTGGCTTGCAAGGTCATCTCTAGATTCTGTTTTGCATAGAATAGTATGAACATGCCTGGGGTAAAACTAGCCTTTGGTTATACCACTAGCGTACTGGTCAAAATGTGCTAAAATGACTAGTACTGTCCTTACAATAAGCAGACAAATCTGCAGGTAGTACAGGTGTGACTAAACCTAGTAACCCAGTCTGCATTGTTTCTGCCTTATGAAACAAGTGTTATAGGAAAGCCTTGATTGTTCAAAGCTATGATGGGCAGCAGAATTTAGTATTCTGGGGCCAGACTGGTGACTACCGTGGCATATGGACAATTGTGACTTAGAACGTAACAGATATGAATGGTAAACAGCAGGAATTAACAAATGGGTTAAAAAAAGAAAAATAGATATGTTGTTAGTCTTTCCAAGTAAGAGAAAAGGGGAAGATGTGATAGATCTGAATAATCTGACCTTGTGGACTGGTGTTTATGAATAAAGTAAAAAAAAAGGTTCTCCCCGCACATTTGTGCAGTCGTGTCCGACTCTAGGGGCCGGTGCTCATCTCCGTTTGTTAGCCGAAGAGCCAGCGTTGTCCGAAGACGCTTCCACGGTCATGTGGCCTCATGACGCGTGTGGAACGCTGTTACCTACCCACCGAAGTGGTACCTATTCATCTACTTGCATTTGCATGCTTTCGGATTGCTAGGTTGGCAAGAGCTGGGGCGAGTGCGGGAGCTCACTCCGTCACGCAGGGCTAGGGATTCGAACCTCCGATCTTGCGATCTTCCGATCGACAAGCCTGGCGTCTTACCCGCTGAGCCACCACGCCCCTTACAATGTTTATGAATACGCCCCTTACATGTTTATGAATACATGTATGCAAATTAAGGTGTAGATTTAATTATGCATCAAGGGGTTAAAATGTATGTCAGAAAGCATGAACTGGAGTCATCCATGTTACTATGGATGATTATGAAAGTAGGAATCCATAGTTGATAAAAGTTTATTTATTTATGTGCTCAAGGCAATGTACAGAATGCTCCATCACCAATTTTCCCCACAACATTTTTCCCAGTGAAGTATGAAAATGAAAGGACCAGAGATGAGTTTTGGGGAAAATTGCAATGTTTTGGATGAATCCATTACAAGGGAAAAATTATTCTGCTAGATGACATAGTAATGATGGTTTGTCAAAATAAGTGACAATGTCTGTGTATAAAAGCATACTTTTGCCCAATAAGAGTTAGATAGGTCCTGGGAAACATGAAAGTAAGTTGAATCCATTAGGAATAGATTACAAAGAAGAATGTGTGGTAAAACAAGAGGTTGGGTTAAGAATAAATGGGTGCTGAAGGAATGTGGAGTGAATACAAAAGTAAGTATGAAAGAAACAAGTTGTGGTGGTTTTGTTGTATAAAGAAATACATGAAGACAGAATGAATAAAGGGAAGGTTGTGGTTGGATGGAATTGTCAGTAACTTGAAAAAGAAAGAGCCGGGTAATTTAAAGAACAAAGGCAGTATGTGAACCTGTGTATGTATGTGGTGGAAGTAACAATGTTTTACAAAGACAGAAAGTTATGAAGAAGTGAATGATGTTGGTGTATATTTGTTTTAGTTATGATTCTTTTTTTCTTATCTCATTTTTTATTTTCTTTATTTTCTACCCCGCCTTTATTATTTTTATAAACAACTCAAGGCGGCAAACATACCTAATACTCCTTCCTCCTCCTATTTTCCCCACAACAACAACCCTGTGAGGTGAGTTGGGCTGAGAGAGTGACTGGCCCAAGGTCACCCAGCAGGCTTTCATGCCTAAGGCAGGACTAGAACTCTCAGTCTCCTGGTTTCTAGCCCATTGCCTTAACCACTAGACCATAGCTTTCCAAACTGTGTGTTGCGACACAGTACTGTGTTGCTTGCGGGCCCCAGGTGTGCCACGCAAAAACCCAGAAGCGTTGATGGTGCGCTGCCGCCGCTGCATCCACTGTGACAGCAGCAGGCCATCAGCGCTTCCGGGTTTTCATGCGGCACACCAGGACAACGCCGCCGCGGCGGGTGAAAACCCAGAAGCGCCGCCACTGTGGCGGCACACGAAAACCCAAAAGCACTGCGGCGGCGCTTCCAGGTTTTCGTGCGCCACTGTTGGTGTGTCGCCTACTGAAAAGTTTGAGAAGCCCTGCACTAGACCCAACTGGCTCATGCCTTTAGTTTCTTTGGTTTACTATTTCTTATTCCTTTTCTGCACTCCACACCAAGTTGCTTAAACTGAAAGGGAATAGCATAATTAGAGTTCTCCTTGTGGAGAAGGTATAAATAAAATAAATAAATAAATAAATAATGATGTATGCATGTATGTAAGAAAAATCAAATATTACAAAAAATACAAAGTACCAAATATTAATAGCACTCAGTGCTACATGTGAAAATATCTTACATCTGGAATGGTTCTGAAATCTAGACTCCCTCCCTCCCTCCCTCCCTCCCTCCCTTCCTTCCTTCCGATGTTTTCGTACATTCCACTCATCCACTACAGCAATTCTTTCCAGTACGCCCCTACGTGTTTTTCATACATATGCTTCCTTTCAGTAATTTTCTCAGCCAAGCATCTTGTCCCAGGTCAGAAATGTCTTAAGAGTAGTTCAATTTTTTGTTGAAGAGTTCCATTTGCTCCCCAAAGGAATAATCATCCTACAACCCTCAAACACTCTTCACTTTGATAATTTAGCCTTTGCAATAGCTTTTAAGCAGTATTTTATTAATAGTATAATAATGCACTGTCAAATGCATCTCATGATCCAATAGCATGCTATCTTTTAAAAATGAACTATGAAACATCATTTTGTATTCATCTTACAGCTATTATTATTTTGATTGACGCCCTGCCTTCCTGCTCATATGGCAGTCATTTTGTAATACTCAGTAACTCCATGGGTTATTCATGGGATATTGGATCCAAATAAGTATGTGTTTTAAAATTAACTTTTCCCCCAAATTTGTTGTTTTGTTTATTTCTAAGAGTTTTGAATATTCAGTTTTAAAATTGTTCATTGGATTAGTTTTCAGTTGCTTCTTATTTGCTGTTACAGATTTGCATGCTTAAAACATTATTTGGAAGTAGTGCTTTACACTGTGTGTGAGCGCCATAAAAAGGTAAAGGTTCCCCCCCCCCGCACATTTGTGCAGTCGTGTCCGACTCTAGGGGCCGGTGCTCATCTCCGTTTCTTAGCCAAAGAGCCAGCGCTGTCCGAAGACGTTTCCACGCTCATGTGGCCGCATGACGCACGCGGAACGCTGTTACCTACCCACCGAAGTGGTACCTATTCATCTACTTGCATTTGCATCTTTCGAATTGCTAGGTTGGCAAGAGCTGGAGCTAGTGCGGGAGCTCACTCTGCACGCAGGGCTAGGGATTCGAACCTCCGAACTTGCGACCTTCCGATCGACAAGCCTGGTGTCTTACCCGCTGAGCCACCACGCCCCTTACTGAGCGCCATACTGCTATTTAAACCAGGCGTGTCTTTTTCCACATGACCTGAAAAAAGATGCTGCTACTTTAATCATCTAGAGAGAGATACTGTGTTTACACTTCTTCATCCTGCAAAGTTTCTGAAGGTTGGCACAGCCCTAGTTGTATGTACATTTTCTGTAAGTGCTTGATGTTTAACTCAAACCTCAGAGTATACCCAAGCTTCTAACTACTGTAAATACAGGTAGTTCTCAGGTCACAACCACTCATTTAGTGACCATTCAAAATTACGATGGCACTGAACAAGGGGTACTTAACGACTGGTCCTTGAAGTTGCGGCTGTCGCAGTGTACCTGCGGTCATGTGATTGCGATTCAGGCACTTGGCAACTGGCTCACAATTATGATGGTCACAGTGTCCCACGGTCATGTGATTGCCATTTGCAACCTTCCCTGCCAGCTTCCCACAAGCAAAGTCAATGGGGAATCCAGCAGGAGCTTGCAAGTTGTTCCTACAAGTTGTTCCCACTTCCACCACTTTTTCACCCACCCACCCACACTCCGTAGTGCCCGCCCACAGCATCCACCCACCTGCACTCTGTAACACCCACCCACGGCACCCACCCACCTGCACTACGTAGTGCCCACCCACAGCACCCCCTTGCCCGCGCTCTGTAGCACCCACCCGTAGCTCTGTAGTGCCCATGGCACCTGCCCGCCTGCATTCCTTAGCCTGTGGCACCTGCCAGTGGCACTTGCCTGCCCACCTGTAGTTCTGGCCTGCGGGCCTGAGACTCCCGCCTCTTCCCACATCACAGTCGTGTGAGGCCCTCACTTAACAACCCACACAGTCCTGGGGTTATGATGGCAACTGGGACTGCCAGGATTTGGTCATTAAGCAATTCAGTCGTGTGACATCTCACTTTACAACTGCATTACTTGGCAACAGAAATTCTGGTCCCAATTCTTGTCATAACCCGAGGCTTTATTTCCTGGAGTATGGACTGGTTTGATCTTCTTGCAGTCCAAGGCACTCTCAGAATTTTCCTCCAACACCACAGTTAAAAAGCATCTTATCTTCCTTCGCTCAGCCTTCCTTATGGTCCAGCTCTCGCAGCCATAGGTTACTACGGGGAATACCATTGCTTTAACTACGCGGACCTTTGTTGTCAGTGTGATGTCTCTGCTCTTAACTATCTTATCAAGATTTGTCATTGCTCTCCTCCCAAGAAGTAGACGTCTTCTGATTTCCTGGCTGCAGTCAGCGTCTGCAGTAATCTTTGTGCCTAGAAATACAAAGTCTTGTCACTGCCTCCACTTTTTCTCCCTCTATTTGCCAGTTATCATTCAAGCTGGTTGCCATAATCTTGGTTTTTTTGAGGTTTAACTGCAACCCAGCTTTTGCACTTTCTTCTTTCACCTTCGTCATAAGGCTCCTGAGCTGCTCCTCGCTTTCAGCCATCAAAGTGGTATCATCTGCATATCTGAGATTGTTAATGTTTCTTCCAGCGATTTTAACTCCAGCCTTGGATTCATCAAGCCCAGCAGGTCGCATGATGTGTTCTGCGTACAGGTTGAATAGGTAGGGTGAGAGTATACAGCCCTGCCGTACTCCTTTCCCAATCTTAAACCAGTCCGTTGTTCCGTGCTCTGTTCTTACCGTTGCTACTTGGTCGTTATACAGATTCCTCAGGAGGCAGACAAGATGACTTGGTATCCCCATACTGTACCACCAAGAACTTGCCACAATTTGTTATGATCCACACAGTCAAAGGCTTTAGAATAGTCAATAAAACAGAAATAGATGTTTTTCTGAAACTCCCTGGCTTTCTCCATTATCCAGCAGATATTGGCAATTTGGTCTCTAGTTCCTCTGCCTTTTCTAAACCCAGCTTGTACATCTGGCAATTCTCGCTCCATGAATTGCTGGAGTCTTACCTTGCAAGATCTTGACCTTACTGGCATGTGAAATAAGTGCCTCTGTTCGATAGTTTGAACATTCTTTAGTGTTTCCCTTTTTTATATGGGGATATAAGGATATAAGAGCAGGATAAGGCCTTTAAATATTTAGGCATCTATTTTGAATCCTTTGTCTCCTGGAATCATTAAGTCTGCAAGCTTGCAACTTGGGTGCAAAAGGCTTATAATACAGAAACTAGATTTGCAAGTATAAGGACACCACCTACAGTATGTTTCTGAAGCAGCCAATTTATTTAAGATAAGGTATTAAGCCTCCTGCTGTATGATGCACAGTTATGCATGTACAGTGGTGCTTAAAAATTCGTGAATCCTTTTGAATTTCCAATATTTCTGCATAAATATGACCGAAAACGTGATCTGTTCTCCACATAAGTCCTAAATTAAATTACAAATATGTAGCTTTGGATCATTTTCCTCTATAAATAAATGAATAAGTACTGTATAATGTTTTTGACACATTTGTTTAATTGGGTTCTCTTTAGTTTTAGGACATGTGGAGAACAGATCACGTTTTAGGTCATATTTATGCAGAAATATTGAAAATTCAAAAGCGTTCACAAACTTTTAAGCAACACTGTATAAACCTATAATTGCCCTAGAAGCAATTAATCTAAATTTTTGAGAACTACCCTCTGTGTTCTCTGTTTAGTTGCAAATATATTTATTTGGGTAGAGCTTGGCTGTGCCTCTGTAGAGGCTTGGATGAGAGTCTGCCATTTGAAGGATTGGTTGAAACAAATACTTGGGCATGAGACCCTGGCCCAGCTCTTCCTGGTATATAAATACTCTTCCTCCTGGAAGTATAGTCCCTGATTTGACTTGTTGTGGACTCTCAATCTATACTCTACAGCAGGGGTCCCTAACCTGTGGGCCGCGGCCCACTTTTAGGAAGTGGGCTGCGGGGCTCCCGCCTGCAAACCCCACCCCTGGTGCGCACGATTGGCTTCCACCTGCAAACCCCGCCCCCGGTGTGTGTGATTGGCTCCCGCCTGCAAACCCCGCCCCCGGTGTGCGTGATTGGCTCCCGCCTGCAAACCCCGCCCCCGGTGTGCACGATTGGCTCCCACCTGCAAACCCCGCCCCAGGTGTGCACGATTGGCTCCCGCCTGCAAACCCCGCCCCCGGTGTGCGCAATTGGCTCCCACCTGCAAACCCCGCCCCCGGTGTGTGCAATTGGCTCCCACCTGCAAACCCCGCCCCCCAGTGCACGCGATTAGCTCCCGCCTGCAAACCCTGCCCCCCCCCCTGGTCCGTGGAAAAATTGTTTTCCACGACCGGTCCCTGGTGCCAAAAAGGTTGGGGATCGCTGCTCTACTGTACATATCTTGAATCCAGAAAAAGCCATGGCTGAGATTAGGTAGAGAGTGCTAGATTTAGATGATCAAAACTACAAATCTAAAAATTTATTTCACCACCACAGCATGCCTAACACCACCCCTGTTGATGGTCATGGAAGATAAATTTAATAACAAGCCTTAGGAGGAATACCTGCTAGAGGTAGAGATTGAAGTAGTTGCTCATGTTCTATTAAGCTGCCCTTTATATCTTTCCTGGCAGGTGGGTCTGCCCCAATCAGAGACTGTAAGTTTTTTTTTAATTAAAAGTCTAGAGAAATCTCTGGGAAAATTGGAAAATTTTGTGCCATCACAATTGCTGTTAGAAGGCATTGGGTCTGAGCTATGCACAGGCAAGAATTGGCTTTGGTAAACATGCTGGCTTATTAAGTTTGATTGTCTTTCATGATTTCTATCCTTGTCAAATTGCTTTCAGGTGCATTGTTCTAATTTTTATTTTAACTTTTGTTCTATGGCCATATAGCAAATGAATGAATAAATATGTTCATCATGAAAAGCTAATCTTTACCTGGAGGATCCTAACATATTTCAACATACTAAATGTTTGTTTATAGTTTATATTTACTTAGGAAATCAGAATGTTTGCATGCTTTTGGATGTGGAGAAGAGACCATCCAAGCATGGTTAGATGACTATAAGAAGATGACTCTTTTATCTTGGGTTCCAAACAAATTTATAATGAACTTTCTAGTTTGTGAGAGCACTGTGAAATCTTAAGTTAACACAATAATGTGAAGGAAAAATCTATTTTTCCTTTTTCTGTTTCCTTCATGTCTGTGCAAAAATACACCATTCGGTATTTTTAACTTGGCAAACACCGAACTGCTCTTATAATCATGATTGAGAAGTGAGGATATATAGTAATATTTATATTGCAGGGTGTGTTATGAAATACATAAAAGAAAGCTGAGGAAGGGAAAGTCGGAATCTGGAATTTAGCACCACAAGGCAAGAGAATTTTGATTAATTATAATTTGGACTATGGTAATACGATGTACAGCTGACAGTCTTTAAAAATGGATCACAAGAGGGCTGCAAGATTATGGACAGTTTCTCAGAGAAGTTTGCCCAATGCCATTTTTCTAGTTTTAAATCCCAGATTAGTCAAACTTGGAGTAAACTCATTGAAACCATTGGAATTTATTGGCTATAAGTATTCTAAGTCACACAAGTGTCAGTGAATCTACCCTAAATAATCACTAATATAGGTCTCACCCATGGTCTTCTTGGTGCCAGATGAATTTTTTAAAATTCATTGTAAAATAATATATGATTTTTGTGCACCATTTTTTGTTTTTAACCCTAGTTATAAGGGGCGTGGTGGCTCAGCGGGTAAGACACCAGGCTTGTTGATCGGAAGATCGCAAGTTCGGAGGTTCGAATCCCTAGCCCTGTAGCGGAGTGAGCTCCCGCACTAGCTCCAGCTCTTGCCAACCTAGCAATTCGAAAGCATGCAAATGCAAGTAGATGAATAGGTACCACTTCGGTGGGTAGGTAACAGCGTTCCGCGCGCGTCATGCGGCCACATGACCGTGGAAGCGTCTTCGGACAACGCTGGCTCTTCGGCTAACAAACGGAGATGAGCACCGGCCCCTAGAGTCGGACACGACTGCACAAATGTGCGGGGGGAACCTTTACCTTTACTTATGATCGTTTTTAGTATTCTGTTGCTGTATTTAATGATATACCTGTTCAGAAGCTCCTCAGATAACTTCTGTAGTGGGATAGCTGAATCATTAAATAAGGGAATACGGGAAGTTGAATGGGTTGACAAGGACTCCTGACATATTCTCATAGCAAATGAGGGAGGGAAACAGTGCACTTAGAAGTTAGGAAGAGTGAAGGCAAGAAATGAAAGGTGATGTACTTTGGCAGCATCAGCCTGAATAAGTGGAGAACACATTTTGTGCTATGGCAATACTTCTGTGACATCTTGGAAGCAAGAGAATTCCCTATAACAGATTGTGCAAAGAAGCCCTTAGTCTCTTTACAGATAATATTTCTGGACTGGACAGAGTACTCTGTAGATTCCCCAATCTTTTCCATGTTAATTTTTCTCCAGTAGCCCAAAGGCCTGCAGATGATGCTGTGAGTGACATGATTGCCTATTGTGTCATGCTGAGAAATGATGATTCATGTTGCCCAGTGCCAAGCTGGTCCTTGATGCCAAGAGCTCTTGGTAATCATTGTAAATTGCTGACAGTTGGATAATTGCCTGCTTTGCAGTTCACTCCATCTGATCCTTTGAAATCAGTGCTATGGGTTCTGTTAACTACTGTGATGTAGGAAAATGAGCATATGGGAACTAAGGAGAGGAAATTAATTACTGTTCAATTATTTGCAGTATTTGTTGAAATGTAGGAAACATGCAACGAATGAATTCTAACCAGGTTCAGCTATTGGAGTATTATGTGAACTGACAAGTGTCAGGTATTCATTAAGATCAATATACATAGTGTTCTTAAGTGGAGCAAGGTCTAGTAATTGCTAACCTAGAGGGAGAGTTGGAAGCCTTGGAAAATATCTAAGTCAGCTCCAGGCTGGGGTAAATATGAAATCTAAGCCTTGTCATAATTAAGGAATCTTGATCTCAACTTTGGGACCTACTGCTAATGATGAATTTACATCCGCAAAGCTTTCAGAATGTATCCAAAGAGTTATTTTCTGAGACTTTTCCATAGCCATTCTTGGTGTTTGGGTTACGCTTATAAGAGAGCTGATGTTGAGCACAAATAAAACAAGTGTGAACTTGTCTCTGTAAGTTTAATAAGTGTAATAAATGCTATTGAGGTAGCAGTCCTGAAAAGATTTTTAAGTCAATTGTGATTATTTATATTTTATATATTTTTATTTCATTTTATACCCACCTTCTTCCCATAGGACATTCAAAGTAACTCATTAAAGAATTCTCATCAATTGCTATAAATTGATTAAAAATTCTATACATTTGCTGCTACTAATAAATAATTGTGTTCATTCTCTCATAATGCTGATGCAGATGTTTTAAGGAGGAGGGTTTACTTTCTTTTTCTACCACTAGGAAAATGACAGCTGACTTTTTAAAAAAACATATTTAACTGAATGTAGAAGATTGACTAATTGTGGATTATACTTGAGTAAGATCTAGCAGCCATGTTTGATTTTAAATTTGTGGAGCTTAATTGTAGGAAAATATGTGGGGGGAAATTTAAGACCTCCCAATAAAGGCTGCAGAAGCTTAGCAGCTACAGAGACCTCTGTGATTGTTGGAAGGGAGCTATGGAGAGAATGAAATAACATTATCCTAGACAGAGGCATGGCTGACTGCCTGAAATCCTGAACAGAAGTGTCTGCGCTGCAGCATTAATTTTCTTAATGGTAAAAGCAGATGATTTTCTTAACTGATTAATGTTCCATGTTCTACTAAATAAACAATCCATAATGTTCTTTTCATACTCCTGAATGTACCAAAAAAAGAGAGAGTTCAAATCCACATAAAATGCTTCAATAAATTTTAACCATTTTGTAGCCTAGTTTAATGTGTGCAGATGAATATACACTACTAATTTCTATGTATATTCAGATAAACTAAACCTACAGTCATTAGTAAATATATATTTTTATCCAGTAGGAGATTATTTCATTGTACTTTAGAAAAATGAAATATTTCCTCTGTGTTCTTTTCTCCTTCCAGGACATCAATTTCTTCCTATTGCAGCACAAGACCTTCCATTTGTTTCAGTATCTGGATACTTGGAAAAACGTAGAAAAGGTAAACTGAAATGGGTGATAGACATAATGCTTTATTTTTGATAGTAGTTGCAATCATTTTGTATTCAGAAGTCTAAAACTAAGCAAATGATTCACTTGTTTTGGAAAATATTGAAAGAAT
This sequence comes from Charina bottae, assembly GCA_023362775.1. Taxonomy (NCBI): domain Eukaryota; kingdom Metazoa; phylum Chordata; class Lepidosauria; order Squamata; family Charinaidae; genus Charina; species Charina bottae. The sequence goes on from JALMGJ010000007.1 coordinate 31,707,904, forward strand.
TTAACCATAATTAAAAATATAGGTGGAATTTGAATATAGTGAACATTTCCTGGTGGGAGTACAGCTTCAATGTGTCTGAGCACTACAGACAAGAGAAGTTTATTTATTTTATTTCTTTAAGTTATTTATACCCCGCTCATCTCGTATTACGACGACTCTGGGCGCTTTACAAACAGTTAAAAATCAAAAATTAAAATATCAATAGAATAAATACAATATAAATATAAATATAAATATAAATCCATAGATATAAAAATGCAAGATATAAAATGTATAGTCCAAGATGGTGAATAAGGTGTTATCATTGGTTGGTTGTTTCTGTTCCTTTTCCCCACTCCATAACTCCAGAGATCATCATGGTTGTATTCTATGCAACAGGGAGGATGTTACCCATTCCTAGGGTGTTTAGTGTATTCCTCATTGGGCACTGAAGAAGGTACTAGGATTCAGTTATCTGCTTCCTAAACATATTACTCTTGCCCACAAAGGCAATAATATAGATCCTAGGTTCAGCTGCAGTAGCCTTTTCTATCATTCCATTATTTCATCATGATATATAAAAAAATCATATTCTGAAAAAGCACATTGTTTATTGAATACTGAACAATAGATGCTACTATTATTAGCCACATTCTTGAGATACAAAGGTCATGAACATCTCTAGATTTATAAAATGCAAATAATTAAAAAATTAAAAACAAGTTATTGGCCCTGGTAGAAACTGAACACTTAAGAAATTTGAAAAGGAACATTAAGATGGAAATAATATGCATATATGCAAATTTGCAAGTCTTTCATCTTAAGCTTCAGAACTTCTGAATTGGAGATATTCATTCTCTTATCTGTTACCATATAATAATAGAAGTGTAGAATTGGGAAAGACCTCAGAAGTCATCTGGGCTAATACTATGCTCAATGCAGGATTTCCTAAAACAGTTCGGATAGATGGGTATCTAAGCTCTGTTTGAAAACATTAGAGAAATGTATCTGGGGGCAGGTATCAAAGTGGGTGGAGGAGACAGAGAATAATCCTTACTTTTGGCAGTCCCTAACTATGTTCGTAATTGCACTAGACTATTGGCAAGTAACTGTAAAATAAAAATTTATTTAAGGCATTCATAGTCCATTTTCCCAGAAATTCAAGATGGCCAACAACACATTTCAGTAAAACTACAGCTTTTAATACATACATTTTTTTCTTGTAGCATTACACATCCATTAATTGTTCATTTTGGTCAGAGTTGTAATTAAAAAAAAATAGAAGCAAGTTTTGTTATGTGTAAAAACCTATGTGAATTATTTTAATTGCAGACCACAGTTTCCTTGGCTTTGAGTGGCAAAAACGTTGGTGTGCTTTGAGTCGAACAGTCTTCTACTATTATGGAAGTGACAAAGGTATTGCAAAATGTAGGGATTATGTTGAATGCTGCTGAATGGATATTAACAATTAACTGTTTGCAGGCCTCAGGGGCCTCTCTATTGTTTAATTGCATACCGGATTTACGTGCAATTTTCCTGGCTTTCATATAATTCTCCTTGTGTTTCCAGATGGTGTAAATATACTGTCTTGGTGAAATGTTCTCTTATCTCCTCTCTCGTTTCCTTTGGAATTTTACATGGGTCCTTTCTTCTGAACTTTGATCAGCTTTCAAGATGACACAGCATTATCTTGGCTTAGTTTCCTTTCGTACTTCTTCCTTCCTCCACCCCCCACCATCCAAAAATGGTTTCAGTATTTTGTACCTGTTAAGTGTCATCAGGTCTCATTTGGTTCCAGCTGGAAGTAATGAGAATCCTCTGTCTACAAGGCATTCTGTGTGGCTAAAGAGTTTTATAGTTAAGGTTTATTTCATTCCATGGTAAAAAATATTTTTTGCAAAAATCCAGGTGATGTATCCTATAGCTGTACAATTTGGCAAGTAGACTGGCTCTTCGTAATTCCTCTCCGGACAAGGACAAATTTTTGTGTGTGGAACAAACAGTAAAAGGGTGATTAGAACTTTGATTTTGGAAAGTTACAAACAGACTAAGGGTCCAGATAGATATGAAATAAGATTTTGTAATTAATTATAAGAATCCTTAATTTGGGAAAATGCTTTTGTTTTGAATTTGAAGAGAGCCAGTTTGGTCTAGTGGTTAAGGTGCTGGGCTAGAAACCAGGAATCTGTGAGTTCTAGTCCCGCCTTAGGCATGAAAGCCAGCTGGGTGACTTTGGGCCAGTCACTCTCTCTCAGCCCAACTCACCTCACAGGGTTGTTGTTGTGGGGAAAATGGGAGGAGGAAGGAGTATTAGGTATGTTCGCCACCTAGAGTTATTTATAAAAAATAATAAAGGCGGGATAGAAAATAAATAAATAAATAAATTCTTTTTTTAAAAAAAATATAGGATGAGACTTTGAAGGTTGGACACTAGAGGGAACCAGAAGGAACTAAAGATTACAATTAAAGGAGAAGAGCACTTAAGTTTGACTTACTAATACAGAATGAAGCAATATATTTTAACATTGGACATATTGAAGGATATTTTTGAACAATGGACCCAGACGTTAATTTTAAGAGTATTTGCCTCTATAGATAGGTTGTGTTTAAAAGATGTTATGGAAGACGAACAAGTTTTACTTAACAAGATTGAGACTGATCTGAAAGTGGATTTACAAATGACAGGCTACAAGAATGATATGGAAAAAGATGCTACAGTGGACATACAAAAGAAAGCAGCTGATGTATTAATAATTAAAAGGGATATACAAATAACAAACCAAGAGAATGACCTGGATAATTTTCCTATATTGGATTTACAAAAGAGTCTTCTTTAAGCTTTGAAGAATTTTGTGAGAAGGGACAAAGAAAAAATGAAAAGAAATAAAGTTTTAGGACATTATTTGAAGGGACTAAAGATTAAGATTGTTAAAAGTAAAAGGAAGGAATATAAAGTTGATTTATTTCATCAAGGTTGAAATAGATATGTTGTTATCTCTGGTAACCCTTAATGGGTTTTGCTGATCAGGACTGAAACAACAAGGCTTTAAGGATTTGTTTATAGATAAGAGATGGGATATGGGAAGAAGAGATCATTTGTTGTATTTTAAGAAAAGGTGATAAGTTGTTGTAAATTGCTTATACTTCTTGTGATGCAGGGGGAAGCCATTTCTTTATGTATTTCTTTTCTTTTTCTTTATTATTTTTTCTTTCTTTTTTATTTTTCTTTCTATTTTTTCTTTTTTTCTTTTCTTTTTTTTAGTTTGTATTAGCTTTTATCTTTGCAATTGCAAATTTGCAATTTTAAAAAAAGGAGTTTTACATGCTGCTTATTGGCATTTCATTTGAACAAAATTAATAGTAAACTGGTAGCTATAGCTTTTCCAGATTCAACTGCTGTGATCACTAGGTGAAAAACACCTTTACAAACACCATTAACAACATTTGAAGTTCACTTTTTGAGCTCTGATACTGGGGCAGATATAACAGGGAGATCAGCAAATTCTTTGCTGGACCAGTGATTACTGAACCAGGAAGAGACACTGATTTATGGAACACTTGTATTGCGAGTTCCAGGTTCCAGTTCTTGATTCCCCCCCCCCCCCCCCCCCCCCGGAGTCAGTGTGTGCACTTCACGCTAAATAAGACCATCTGTAAGGATCATCCTGTGGGATTCTGTAAACAGCCTTCACAAAAATATTCTTTGTAGTTTCTCTTTAAAAGAGAGTTTTATCTTTCAGCGATCACTAAATCCATTAAGCTAATAATGTTTAACTCAGTCTCTCGAATATTCATGAAACAGAAAAACAAAATCTGAATAAATGATAACCTGGTGAGACATTCGCTTTCAGTGTTGCAAATTAAGTTCTATCTTTACTTTTCATCTACAACAGACAAACAACAGAAAGGTGAATTTGCTATAGATGGCTACACCGTCAGAATGAATAATACCCTTCGGAAGGATGGAAAGAAAGATTGCTGTTTTGAAATCGCTGCTCCTGATAAACGCATTTATCAGGTTGGAGTTTTTATGTTGTCTTGGAATTAAATTGATAAAACTGTTACTGTTTCAGTTACGGAGACATTAATATTTTGGTAAAACAACCCCTGACATGTTAGAAAAGGAGCCGGGGGGGGGGGGAGGGGGATCCTTTATTTTCCTACCTTGTACATTCGTATAATAGATTTTGCAAAAAGATTGTTCTAATACTGTATTTTTGGATAAGAACAGCTCATATGTCATACTTATCTGCTGGCTCATTTTACTGCTTACATTTAAATATCTATTATCTAATAGGTTTGCCTGATTTCTTGGATGAATAATGTTGTAAAATAATTGTATGGAGATAGATAGATAGATAGATAGATAGATAGATAGATAGATAGATAGGAAAAACTCAAATGTTAAATATGTATTGCATTGCTTAGAGGCCTGAGAGGGAAATCAAAGTTAAAAGTATGCAATGTGAGAACTATCAGCTAGGCATCAATGTGCAATGTAAGTTTAATAAGTTTTAAATATCCGAGATTGCAGTTGAAAGCCAGTTAATTAAGTTGTCAGGTACTGTGTTGGAATGTGACAAGAACATTTTTAAGAAAACTGTACCCAGCAGTCTAAAGAAATTCATGGGTGTCTTCTAATTGTCAAGGGCAAATTTTGTTCATCAGTCCCCGTTTTGACATTGATGAAGAGAAGCAGCTTTTTTTCTGCACAGCTGCCAGCTGCTGATCAGAGTTCTAAATCCATCATCCTCTGCTTCAATTACGTAAATTTGTCAAAATTAACTGTACATTATAAGAAGCATCCTTGCAAGAAAAGTGCCAGAAGACATGTAAAGAATTACTAATGGTGCCTTGAAGGAGTGACCAGAATGCTACTTTCTTGACTTTATTAATATAGTGCTGGTTATATTTTGATGCTCATGATTATTCTTCTCTAAAACCAAGTTTCTGAACAGTTTACAGCTGCTACTCCCAAAGAAGCTGCAGAATGGGTAGAGAGACTCAAATTTGTATTGCAAGGTATGCCAGTTCCTTACAAGACACTTTGCCTATAATGCATGCTGGAAATCAGAGCTTCCTTGTTTTCTCTTTGTTGATCCTGTGATCACTGTGTTGTCTTTAACAGTGCATTTTCTTTTTCATCTGTGTATATTTATGAAAGATTAAAGAATCCTCTGTACACTTAGGAGTCCCATTGTACCTAGTTGACTTAACTTCCAAAGAAGCTTAAATAAAGTGGGCATTCCTAATTGAAGTGCTAGTAGTGATTGTATCTGGATTGTTGAATAAGTACAATTAGAATGGATGCATTGCATTACCTCGATGTGAAAATTGAAGGGACTTGAGCATATATTTTGCCCTAGAAGGCTCCTTGTAAACTTACATGGCTAGGTTGACTGAATAGCTGTTTTATATTTTGCATTCTTAACAGACATGGGATCTCAGACTATTCCAGAGGAGGAATATGATGACATTGAGGAAAATTCCATACCTTCTCAAACAGGAATAGAACCAATAGATGAGGACATTTATGAAGAGCTTCCAGGTATTTTTGTTCCAGATGATTGAAGGGACTGTAAAAGTTGGTGATCAGCATACCATTCTTTGGGTACTAGCAGGTAGAATTTAAACAGTTTTCTCCAATCTGGTGTCCTCCAGGCATGTTTTGACTAGCTGGGAATGCTGGGAGGTGAAATGCCAAAACCTAGATCATGTGAGGTTGGAAAGGGTATTCTTGGATATGGGGAACTGAATGTAAATCCTAGCTCTTCGGGTGAGTCATATGCCTCTGCCTTAGTTGTGCATAATGGCAGAGTTCAGATACTTGTAATATCTGGAGTAACAGTAGTAGTAACAATATTTTAAAATCAAAAATAAAGGTTTGATTGACATTAGATAGACAGAAATTGTAAAAATGATATTTTGAGATTATTGGCTCATTAATATCACCTCTGATTTGTCATTTTTCAATTAGAAAATTGACAGCTTTCTCCCACTGACTGACAGACTGACTGCCTTATTTGGTCTCTTTTATTTACTGTGTCATTTGCATTAATCACATATTCTTCATTCTTTCTATAAATTGTCACCTGTTCCCTGATACATGAGATTATGCTTTTAAAGGAGTGACAGTGTAACTTGCTTTGCTTGCTTTTAAAGAGGATCTGCTGATGAATAATAAATAAAAGCAGTGGAGTTGTGCTTGAATTTTTCTACATTCCATCTACAGGAATCTGATTATGCCATGGCTTTTACTAATTTTTTTATTTCACCTAGTTATGGTCAAGCGTTTCTAGTTCTTGACAGCCAGATGTAAATCTCATAAAAATATTCTCTTTGGCACATAGAGATGAAATTCATTGTGGTGAAAACAAAATGGCAAGAGGGGGTTTGTAAGGGTATAAAATCACATGGAAATGAGGTTTCCCACTTGAGGTTGTATAGAAATGAGATCTTAAATAGAGAAGCAAAACACTTCTGTACTAAATGTAATAGTGGTGTAAACTGCAGTCATAGAAGGCACTGGTGTTATCCATCAGAAGCTAAACGAGACGGTATAAATTACATAAATGCCTGTTACGTAGTAGATATTTTCAATCTTTGGAAAATATAGTTTGCATTAAATTTAGCACACTGTATAAGGAAAGGGGCTTATTGAAAAGCATTGTTTTTGACAGATGGCTTTAGGAAGTTATATACGTACATATTTGACTATTCTGTAAAAGCTCCTTTAGTGGCTTCTGAAGAAAGTTGGAGTCAAGGGCTGACAAGTTACCTGGAACAGGGTAGAACTGGAGAAAAAGGGGTACCTTCATGTGCTGCTGTTGTTTTTCCTCTCCTGGAACAACTGGAATTCTCACACTTATCTATAGGGTAGGTCAGACACTCCAAATCTTTTCATCCCTGCAAGCATTTGCCACTATAAATATTTAGTTTTGTTCACTAGGGTTTGTTGTTTTCAATCTGTATGGACTCCCTTCTGAATTGTTCCCTGAGGGTCATGATTTGCCCTCTCATGTCATAATTCTTGGTACCTAGTAATCTATTATCATTAATCTATAAACATTATCATGTTTGTGTTTTTAGATATTTTGTATAGTTTTAAATTTTTATTTATTGTAACCCGCCCAGAGTCCCTTGCATGGGAGATGGGCGGGGAATAAATTTGAATAATAAATAAATAAATAAATAAATAAATATTCAGTACTTATTAGTAACGTGATTTCTTTCTGTATTCCCAAATCATCACAGATACTGTGGTTGATTCTTAGTGAATGATGTTCTGCATCTATCTCCTGTTTGGAGCACTTTGATCTTGTATTGTTGCTAATTCAACTGCATCTTAATTTTATTTATTCGATTTAGACACCACCTGACTCCAACCCAATCTTCCAGGTTGTCCTTTCATCTGATCCATATAACACAAATGACTGAATTATAGTTCTATACATACTATTTTAAGCTTCACTAGAGGCTGTCTATTATACAAAATCAACAGTGTTCCATTCCCCAGAACCAGGTTGAAGAGGACAGTCCCTTTTGAAAAATTTTCATTCTGTGTTCATAGCTAGGGCTATGAGGTATCACTGAACCAGCCCTGTGTCAGGAGAGAACATATAGTAAATAAAGAATGAGAATATCGTAATCCAATTTTGAATCATGGAGTCTAACTCTGGAGAGTACTACTCTAGAATGACTGGGTAACCATCTGTTGGGTAAGGTTTAATTTGGATTTCCAAGCAGGGAGTTGGATGGCATGAAAGGTTCCTTCTAGCTTTGAGTCTTACAGCACCAAATTATTAGTAAAAATATATATTTTCCAGATGGGAGTTGGCATTCTTTTATGCAGGCAAATATTACCAACCTGTTTGCTTATTCAAGGGCTTAGTTTGATATTTAAGGCTGTAATTCCATAACACTCTCAGAGTAAGTCCCATGGTATTTAAAGCAGATTTATGTCTGTTTATAGGATACTTTACAAGTCTCTTGATGAGAAGCATGGAGCTGGTTATGGGTTGTGGAAACTAAGCTATTGATTTATTTTACCATTTAAATACACCTATTTTCCCCAAATTGTGGGCAATAACTAATGATATTTTAGTTATAGCAGAAGTGTGTTTCAATTAATTAATATCCCCAGTAGTGTGGGAGTCTGTTGCCTTTGCTGCAAGTCCCTTGCTTTCACTTGTGCTCTTTAACACCAGTAATTTTGCAAGCAGACCACCTTTGGGTTTTCTTATACCCTGCTTCATTTTCTGGACAACTAGCAGCAAACCACTTGTAGACCCTTTCAAGCCAAGCCTAATTTGGTTGTGAAGCATTTGTTGCCTCCAGAGAGTTGCTACTTCATAAAGTGCAGTGCACACCCAGCCTCCTTAATGTTAAAACAAGCAGTGGGATTCCTTAAGGGAAATTAAGAAGTAATCTAGGTTTGGACGTGATTACATTGATGTATAAGAATTGCACAGAAGTGCAATAACAAAGCACAGTTACTAATCTACAGCTATACACTGCAGTGCAGCCCAAGATTGTGAAACTGCATATTTACAGCAGCTCCTTGGGCCATTGGGCTTTACTGTTTTAATCAGGTCTTTGCTGCAGTGTCTGTTTCAGTGCTTTACATCTGGCCCAGATCCAAAGAACCATGTAACTAATTCTGTACACCCAAGGGATCCTTGGCCCCTTGTCTCTTAAACAGCAGCTCTGACCTCAGCATCAATTTGAGTAGAAGGAACTTTCAGAAGCAGTTAGTGATATGGCTTATGGGAAGTGGCATGGCCTTTCACAGGCACCTGATGTGCTCAAGCCCCTGGGTGTACTTAAACATTTCTCTTCCACCTAATGTAGATAATATGCTATCTGAACATGGAGTAAAAAGTATATGATGATTTAATTCTAAGAATTATCATTTGTAAAAGTGCATTTTTCTATTTGCAGCGATTGATCCAAGATCTCAACAAGTATGCTTTAGAACTCTAGTTCAAATAATACAGAAATTGCCTCCTTTATTACAGATTAGATCAAATCGTATACTGTATATTCTGGGTTTAGCTAAGTGATACAGAGCTCAGCCAGCATAACCTGCTAGAAGCCTGGAGAATCCCCTTTCAGCTCTCCTTTTAGAAGTGTTCCCAGGGAGTATTACTTCACTGTTCATACTGACCTTTGCAAGATTTCAGCCCCAAACCCCAAATGTCAGCAATAATTGGACTTTGGTATCAGTCACAAGTGTAATAAAACCTGCGGCATTTGCAGCTTCGGTCCATAAGTGTGTTTGGCTCCAGAGCCTTTTGTTGCTGACAGATCCAGTGGTGTATCATCTCCAGAAGCAATAGCTTTTTTGTAATGTGTGATACAGTAAGCCACAAACGTGTGTTGAAGAATGAGAAGGCATTCTTACTAAACAGCTTTCCATTATTACACTCTGTTTTGTTTGTTTTTTTAATTATTAGCTTACGATGAATTCAGTGTTCCCTTGTATTTAAATTTTGGTTCCACGTGAGTCCGATGCTGGCATCCACATTCTGCATGGGGGCAACACAAAGAAGGGATGCGGGGTGCAGAGGGCGATGGGACATGGATAGGTCTTCTCCCCAGCCTACATACATTCTTGGCGGGCTGTTTGGACCAAACTCTTAAGTACAATTGATCCACAGATAGGCCTGTCAGCAGTTACTTAGTTTACTTTGTTATATTACCTTTATGGTTTGCAATCTGCTACCCAGATATCTTGAAAAGCATTAGACAGTGTGGGAGGAACATATGCTGCAGCAGCTTCACCTTAAGTTAGAGGTGATTTTAAAAGAAAATGAAACAACTTTGGGGAGGAACTGCAATAAGGACTACTCTTATGTAGTTTGGTCACTAGAGAACCACTAGAGCCAGTTTGGTCTAGTGGTTAAGGCAATGGGCTAGAAACCAGGAGTCTGTGAGTTCTAGTCCCGCCTTAGCCGTGAAAGCTGGCTGGGTGACCTTGGGCCAGTCCCTGTCTCTCAGCCCTAGGAAGGAGCCAATGGCAAACCAGGAGACTGAGAGTTCTACTCCCGCCTTAGGCATGAAAGCTGGCTGGGTGACCTTGGGCCAGTCACTCTCTCTCAGCCCAACTCACCTCACAGGGTTGTTGTTGTGGGGAAAATAGGAGGAGGAAGGAGTATTAGGTATGTTCACTGCCTTGAGTTATTTATAAAAATAATGAAGGCGGGATAAAAATTAAATAAATAAATAAATATTGCCTGAATAATAAAAAGAAGGGGCGTGGTGGCTCAGCGGGTAAGACGCCAAGCTTGTCGATTGGAAGATCACAAGTTCGGAGGTTCGAATCCCTAGCCCTGCGTGACGGAGTGAGCTCCCGCACTTGCCCCAGCTCTTGCCAACCTAGCAATTTGAAAGCATGCAAATGCAAGTAGATGAATAGGTACCACTTCGGTGGGTAGGTAACAGCGTTCCGCGCGCGCCATGCCGGCCACATGACCGTGGAAGCATCTTCGGACAATGCTGGCTCTTCGGCTAACAAACGGAGATGAGCACCGGCCCCTAGAGTCGGACACGACTGCACAAATGTGTGGGGGGAACCTTTACCTTTTAATAAAAGGAAGAGTGATTTTTAAAAAATGTATTCAGGTGATATTTTAGTAAGTAGCATAGTGTTTTATTTTAAAGCTGTGTGCAGAACTTGTGGTTCTCTAAAACCTTCAACATCCCTCACCATTAGTTGCATTGGCTAAATGGGTTTTTCATTCCTGCTTTAAATCTTCTGAAGATTTTCTCCTCTGTATTATAACACTGATTCTTACATATTAATAGAGAGATTATTTTGAATTGTGCCGTTTAACTCTGAAGCAATCTGTCATGAGAGAAACTATCAAGCATTACATTTCCACAAATTTTGCTTTGTGTTAAAATAAGTAATCTCATTACTAATACTGATCAATTTTTTCCTGCTTTGAATCAGCCAACATGAAAGCAGTTTTGACATTATTGATTTGCAAAACCAATATGATAAGACTGTTGTGTGACAGATGTTGGATGCTACTGCAAGAACGAGAAACCCATGTTGGAGAATCTTGTCATGCTAGAGAGACAAAAGTAATTTTACTAATATCAGAGCCTTTTCACTGTTGACTTCATTTTTGACAGCTGTTACACTTTAAATACTTTGTTTAGTTGTGAAGATGTTCAACACATTATGCATCCAGAGTAAAATGTTTCACCAGTACCCAGGCAAACAAAGCTGATTTCTTCCATGACCATTGTTTGTGATTAGGAAATAAGATAAGGAAAACATTCCTACACAGCGTGTTCAGGATGTTGTTTTCCCCAATGAAAGGTTACATCAAAAAAATCAAATGATTGTATTGTGTGATTTCATATTATGCGGTACATCTCCTAGAGAGGATTCTATACTCAAAAGCCAACATCTAAATTTTTGAAAAGATTTCAATAAATGTAGTACTCTGAAATATGAAACATCTTATTAGTCAAAGGATAAGTGTAATATTTTTCTTTAATGTGTCAGGTATTTTAGAACTTTTAAAGAAAATTCAATATTTTAAATGCTGGTTAATGATAACCAGTCAATCTGTCCTCATGGTGGAATGATTTGCATCAGTGGTGGTGGGGGGATGGGAGGGAAGTATTGTGCATCCTCAAAACTTATTTCAGGCAGTTAGATATTCTTGAAGAAGATTTTGGGGGTAAGTGCAAAACTGCAGGGAAAGAAAGAGGAATTTTCACTGTATGAGGGGAATTCAGTTCAGGGAACATTATATTTTGCTGTTTTTCTACAGCATAGCTTACCAAACTGTGTGTCGCGACACATTAGTGTGTCGCGACAAAACCCAGAAGTGCTGATGGTGCATCGCCGCCACCCCTGTAGCGGCGTGCGCGGCGGCGGTGTACGGGGCGGCAGCAGCAGCGGCATGCCATCAGCACTTCCGGGTTTTAGCACAAAACACGAGGCCACCACTGTGTATGCCGCCACTGCCGCGTGAACCCCCACGCTGCCACCATGGGCGCCGCCGCGGGCGCCGCTGTTGGTATATCACCAATGGCAGGAGTTTGGAAAGCACTGTTCTACAGGTACAGAAGTAACTTAGAGGATATAAAAATATTTCATGGAATTTGTTGAATGCTAAATTGCTCTTTTCCATTGATGAATAATGCCTATAAAATCTATTAATAACAGGATGACATTAAAGTCTAGAACATGATTGTTGAACAGTTGGGGCAATCTTTAGCATTTATTGTTGGGGTTTCTGTGTAAAAAAAAACAAATCGCTTTCTTTACTGTATACTTTCTGTTTACTATTACTCTGCTCTGTTCTCCTGGTGATGTGAAGTGCAGGTGGCCTGATAACAACTACCACGTGTGTATTGTTATGGCTAGTGCCTACACATTCTCATGGGAATAATGTCTCCTGATTTCCTCTGTGGGAAGCCGTGCTCTGTGTAGAGCAAGGGAGGGGGGGAATCACATACTTGCTTAGATGCAGCACTGCTGTGGCCTATGCTTTAGGCCTGGTGTGTGTCACACCAAAGATCCCTCCAATCAGAAAGCTGAAACAAGTGTATATCTCAGCTGTGAACTATGGGTCTATGCTTCTTGACTTCTGTCTGGTCTTGTTGCCATGATCCTGTATGTGATCTGTTCCCGTGCATAACTATGCCTGGCTGTGTCTGTGGCCATGGCATCCTTCATATCTACCAAAGGAACCAAGGCACTTTTAGCCCTAAACGCTGCACTCTGTTTGATTACTATGCGCCTGAAACCCCATAAGCCAGCATATCCCACATTTATATGCCCATAACAAATCCTGTGAGTTTGAACCCATCTCATCTCTATTGATCATAAAATATATTTTCAGAGATGGAGAATATCTTCCTCTTTTCTGTACTTTTCTTTATTCTTCCAAATTAACTGCTTTTTCCAAGTGTACCACTTGCACTTGCTTGCTAGCATCTATAATGTCTTCCCAATAAGTTCAAGATTACTGTGACAGATCCATAATCTATATCAGAACAATATATTTGATAGGCCAGCTCAAAAATCACAAAGATGTGTACAAGATCTTTGGAACTATTCACTGGACAAGATTTGTTTATTTATTTATTTAATTTTTATCCTGCCTTTATTATTTTTATAAATAACTCAAGGCGGCAAACATACCTAATACTCCTTCCTCCTCCTATTTTCCCCACAACAACAACCCTGTGAGGTGAGTTGGGCTGAGAGAGAGTGACAGGCCCAAGGTCACCCAGCCGGCTTTCATGCCTAAGGCGGGACTAGAACTCACAGACTCCTGGTTTCTAGCCCAGCACCTTAACCACTAGACCAAACTGGCTCTATCTGTATCTATAGGATACAGATATATCTATAAGATATAAGGATATATAGGATATATCTATAGGATATAAGATACTCTATCTGTATCTATTCAAGCACAGATGGATTTTATATCCCCCTTCCAAAATAAGAATCAAAGTTAGCAGTCATAACGGCAGTTGTGGAACATCACAGTATAAGGCTTGAATGTCTATAGTAGAGCTTTCCAAACTTTTCATGTTGGTGACACACTTTTTAGACATGCATCATTTTGCAACACACTCTTACAGCAGGGCATAATTTCATGACACACTCTTACAGCAGGGCACAAGGCAGGCACTAGGACCTGCACGGAATCCTGGCAGGGCAGGTTTGGAGGCAGCGAGGCACAAGGTAGGCACTAGGACCTGCATGGAATCCTGGCAGGGCTCGGAAGCAGCAGCAGCAGCGACACACCCAGACACTGCAGCCAACACACTAACGCATAGCTTTTCAAACTGTGTGTCACAACACATTAGTGTGTTGTGACAAAACCCGGAAGTGCTGATGGTACGTCACTGCCGCCCCTGTCGCGGCGCGCATGGTGGCGGTGACGGCAGCTACACGCCATCAGCGCTTCCAGGTATTAGCGTGAAACACGAGGCCGCCACCACCGTGCACACCGCCCCACCGCCGCCGTTGGTGTGTCGCCAATGGCGGGACTTTGGAAAGCACTGCACTAAAGTGTCGCGACACACAGTTTGGAAAGCTCTGGTCTATAGTATCCAATGACATTTCATCTAAATTCTCCTCATGCAGAGTTTCATGACTTCAATTCAATTTAGCCTTTCTTTTCTTCCATGCCAACTCCCCAAAACATCATATCTGATCCAGGTATCTTCAAGGTAGCTTTGCTTTTTCTGAGATAAGTGTGATGGTTAAATATCTTTTTACAATTAAATAAGAAAACTTGATTGCAGCTTGTGACTTTTACACACCCACTTTTCATTTCCATGCCATTTTAAAAAATACGTTAGAAACATTGTTTGATACTAGACAATATTCAATAATTCTGCTTAGTGTATTAATAATTTAGTTTTGGTGGGGGGGGGGGTTTCCAAACAGTGCACTTGCCTCTTTGCACAGGGGTATTTTTGTAGCCTTAAAACCACACTCATGCAAGAAAGTCTGTACATTTACTCATTTATTTTGTATATGTTCGTAATCAGTTGAAGAATATGTTTCTTGTCTCCTGAGTTTTCTCCAGAAAACGGAGTATTACTTTTATGGCAAGGGTGGGAAGTCTGTAGTACTCTAGTTGATGCTAAGCTACTGCTCCCCCAGCCCCAGCCAGCACGGGCATTGGGCAGTTCTGTAGTTCAGCAGTTGGAAAAGTACAGGTTTCCCACTCCTGCTGAACAGTACAGGCTACTCAGCATACATACATTTCTAGTTGGAACAAATGGAAGCTGTAACACAATGTCACAGCATGATTTCTACTGTTTGGATTTCCCTGTCATACCCTTTTTCAGGAGAATCATTTTATTCCACTTCCCACTTAGTTTTCAGTGGCCTCCTTTTACCAACCTTTCTGTGTGCGTTCTGGGGTCATCAAACATGCCATGTTTTCTTTGTGCTGTTTCCCCACTCCCCTGCCCCCAATGCACACTTTTAGAGATATTTGTAAAAAATGTTCCTGAAAACAGGTTTTTCTTGTTGATATCTTCCTCTTGTGTGTTTTATGGAAGGTGGTGTTCTGTTTTCATATGGGCTAACACTTAATAAATGAAAACGTGGAATCATCACTTTGGGATTCATCATACTGTATGAGATTTCCCCAGATAATTATTTGTGAATGGGTGGGGGGAGGAGGTGAAGGGGAGAGAGCTGTACCTGTGCACATACAGACACTGTTGAAAACAAAATAATAGGTAGAAGCTGCAGATGATTGCAGATTTCGCTGCTGAGAAGCAGAGATGTGTTTAAAGCTTAGCCATCTCTTGGAAGAGTCTGCTTGCTACTGAATTTCATCCCTTTTTATAATGCCTAAAGAGAGCTTCTGGGCTACTTTTTTTCCACACCTCACCTCCAACCGGAAGGAGGGAACAAAGTTTGTTGGGAGTGAGGCCTTAATTTATCCATTGTAAACCGCCCAGAGTCGCTCTTTGAGTGAGATGGGCGGTGACGAAATTCAAAATATAAATAAAATAAAATAAAATTTTTATTCGAATTTATCACCGCCCATCTCTACAACAGTAGACTCTGGGCGGTTTACAATAATAATAAAATAAACCCATATACAACCAAAACACCACCATCCACACCCGCCCACACCCAAGAAAGACTGCAATGACTTCTCTTCCATAGCCCAGCCTTTTCTTTTTGTTCTTTCTGCTGGAGGGGGTATACTTGTGTGTTTCTTTCTGTATGTGAAAGAATATATGCAGAAGGGGAGTTGAATTTATTTTTATTTTATTTTTATTTATTTATTTTCTATCCCACCTTTATTATTTTTATAAATAACTCAAGGCGGCGAACATACCTAATACTCCTTCCTCCACCTATTTTCCCCACAACAACAACCCTGTGAGGTGAGCTGGGCTGAGAGAGAGGGACTGGCCCAAGGTCACCCAGCCGGCTTTCACGCCTAAGGCGGGACTAGAACTCTCAGTCTCCTGGTTTCCTATTGGCTCCTTCCCAGGGCTGAGAGAGAGTGACTGGCCCAAGGTCACCTAGCCAGCTTTCATGCCTAAGGCGGGACTAGAACTCAGTCTCCTGGTTTCTAGCCCAGCACGTTAACCACTAGACCAGGGGTCGGCAAACTTTTTATGCCGGGAGCCATTTTGACATGCTCGTGCACATTTTGAAATGCTAGAGAGCCAGGGGGCGGGGTTTGTGGGTGGGGGCCAATCGCGTGGAAGGGGGCGGGGTTTGCGGGCGGGGGCCATTCACGTGGAAGGGGGCGAGGTTTGCGGGCAGGGGCCAATCACGTGGAAGGGGGCAGGGTTTGCGGGCGGGAGATGGCGTCCACCCGGCCCAGCTGCCCGGGGTCCAGGGAGATCAGCTCCGGCGGGATCTGTGGCGAAGAGCGGCCGTGGGGTGGGCGGGCGGCGACAACAAGCGGCGCGCTTCAGGCTTTCAGCGCTGAAAGCCTGAAGCGCGCCGCTTGTCGTCGCCGCCCGCCCCCCCCCGGCCGCTCTTCGCCACAGATCCCGCCGGAGCTGATCTCCCTGGACCCCGGGCAGCTGGGATTGCCTCCCTCTGCGAGGCCCAGGCGTGCTGGAAGGAGGCCCGGGCCGCCTTCCAGCGCTGAAAGCCTGAAGCACGCCGCTTGTCGTCGCCGCCCGCGCCCCCCACAGCCGCTCTTCGCCACAGATCCCGCCGGAGCTGATCTCCCTGGACCCCGGGCAGCTGGGCTTGCCTCCCTCCGCGAGGCCCAGGCGCGCTGGAAGGAGGCCCGGGCCGCCTTCCAGCGCTGAAAGCCTGAAGCGCGCCGCTTGTCGTCGCCGCCCGCCCCCCCCCCACGGCCGCTCTTCGCCACAGATCCCGCCGGAGCTGATCTCCCTGGACCCCGGGCAGCTGGGCTTGCCTCCCTCCGCGAGGCCCAGGCGCGCTGGAAGGTGGCCCGGGCCGCCTTCCAGCGCTGAAAGCCTGAAGCGCGCCGCTTGTCGTCGCCGCCCGCCCCCCCCCACGGCCGCTCTTCGCCCGCCCGCGTTGAACGAAGAAGATGATGGGGGGCGGGAAACGAGGCCTGCCCACTTACCTGCCTGCTTGCCTCCCTCCGCGAGGCCCCCCGCTGCCTTCCCGGGGTCCAAGCCGGATCGGGGGCCTCGCGGAGAGAGGCAGGCAGGCAGGTAAGCGGGCAGCCCTGGCCTCCGCCGCCAGGCCCGCCCCCCTCGGCCGCTTCCGCCCGCCCGCGTTGTGCGAAGATGATGATGGGGGGCGGGAAACGAGGCCTGCCCGCTTACCTGCCGGCTTGCCTCTCTCCGCGCAGGGGCTGCTGCAGCTGGAGGTGGCGCTGCCTCCCTGCCGCGCCGGGCCTCGCTCAGTGCGAGAGCCAGGGGGCGGGGTTTGCGGGCGGGGGCCTATCACGTGGAAGGGGCGGGGGTGAGTTCAGCTGCGGAAGAGCCACACTCAAGGGGCCAAAGAGCCGCCATTTCCGACCCTTGCACTAGACCAAACTGGCTCTCTCTTTTTTACAGGTAATTAATAACTTTAATTAATAGTTATTTATTAATTAATACTAATTTGCTACTTTTTCTGATCTGGGTCTGCTATTTTGGGGGGGTATGGCTTTTGGCAGCTGTATATGCACAGGTACATTTAAGTATACGCAAGTAGGTTATGCACACTGGTTCATCTGAAATTGGCAATCTTCAGTTACCAGATGGGAAAGCAGGGTGTTTTTTTCCCCTTTGGGATTAGCATCTCTTTCTGCTTCTGTTTTTTTTTTTTTTTGTCTTCTGCCTACTAGTGTAGCTTTGTTTCATTGAAGTGCTAACTCTGCACATATATTTGAGCAATGATGCTGGTGTGTGGTTTAAAAAAGGGAAAAGTAGCTGAGAGGGGAAAAGGCTTTGTGAGTAGGAAAATGTCAAAGGAGGTAAAGGAGGGAGATGCTCCAACCACTGTTGCTTCCTTAGTGGGACCTGAAACATCCCTTTTAGACCCCACATTACAGGAGCTGCATCTACGGGGTGTATTGAGCAAGAAGATAGAGAGCAGAACCTCAGGGACTTCCTAGTTTTCCTTCTTTCCTAAAATAATAAATCCGCTTACATGTAATGACCTGCTCTCTTGTGTTTCATTAAGTGCCACGTGTGACAACTGGGCTTTCTTAATTTATCCATTTTTATGCATTATTCTTTCGAGAAGAAGGGGGCTGTAAAAGAACAACCTCACTTTCCTTTTTCGGCTAGCCAACCTGTGCATATTTTTAGCTTTTTACTTTAAGCAGCAAAAGACAGAAAAATTTACAAGCAAATTGGAAGAGATAACACAGGGCATCTCAAGTAAGGCTTTAGCATTAGAAAGATGCTTTTAAGGTAAGGCAGCAGTATGCTGTCATTCCGTAGCTGTGGCCTGCAGGTTTTTAACGCTTTTTTCTGCCAGTCTCAGGGTTTCCTCATGAATTAGTCACATCATACATGTTGGTGGGACCATGGTTGTCTAGGTTTTTGGGTTCTGACTTTTGTACATATCTTGGTAAATGTGAATGTGAAGAGAAATCTTAATGTTCTTGGATTCAGGAATGTTAAACTGACTCTTAAAATAGTGGAAAATTCCTCTAAGGTCATGGTTTGCTTCTATCTGGAAAAAAGGAAATGTTGGTTCTGCTACTACTCCCTTAAGCTAATGAATCCTTTGGATGTTTTTTTTAAATTTATTTCCTATCTTAGACATCTCATAAAGACCTCATTTTGAAAGAAATGCTAAATGTTGTTCCTGAGTACTGTAAGACACACAGTGCTAGATTTAAACTAATGATTTTTGTGCTGGCTGGGAGTTCTGAGAGTTGAGGTGCACACATCTTGAAAGTTGCCAAGGTTGAGAAACATTGCTATAAAAGAACATGACTCCTGTCTTGGCCTAACACATGTCAAAAATGTCCAAGAGGTGTAGTCCAGTCTTTGCAAGCAGAGCTAAAGAGTAATGCTCTCAAATTGAGATGTAAAACAGACATTCCTTCTCTGCATTGTAAGTCTTGTGGAACTCAGATAGTACAATACAAAATGGCAGGTGGGATGGGGAGGTTGCAAGTTTCTGGTCATTCTACAATCTGCTTATTTTTTGTTTCTTAGGTAGAAGCAAACAAAATAAATGTTTGACCAGTTTATATACAGTGGGCAATTCTAGTGCGAGTAGAATTTAATTCAAGCAAATCTGCAGGACATGGTGCTTTCAAGTGACTGGAAAATGGCCGAAGCTTCTAATTATGTTTATACTGAATGCCTATATGGCAAATGGTCCCTCTGTTTAAATCCCTTGTTGCTGTAATGTCAGCATAGGTAAAGTAAAGTTCCCCCCGCACATTTGTGCAGTCGTGTCCGACTCTAGGGGCCGGTGCTCATCTCCGTTTGTTAGCCGAAGAGCCAGCGTTGTCCGAAGACGCTTCCACGGTCATGTGGCCGCATGACGCGCATGGAACGCTGTTACCTGCCCACCAAAGTGGTACCTATTCATCTACTTGCATTTGCATGCTTTCGAATTGCTAGGTTGGCAAGAGCTGGGGCAAGTGCGGGAGCTCACTCCATCACGAGGGGCTAGGGATTTGAACCTCCGAACTTGCGACCTTCCGATCGACAAGCCTGGCATCTTACCTGCTGAGCCACCACGCCCCTTAATGTCAT
Source organism: Charina bottae (assembly GCA_023362775.1). NCBI lineage: Eukaryota > Metazoa > Chordata > Lepidosauria > Squamata > Charinaidae > Charina > Charina bottae. The sequence goes on from JALMGJ010000007.1 coordinate 31,727,536, forward strand.
AGAGAATGCAAAAAACATCAGTTATTTAAAATGGTTAAAGCAGCCAGAAGAAAGGCATCTGGGAACCAGATCTTTCTATGGATTCATGCCAAAAAACCTGCTTTGTTTCTTTTAGTGTAGTAAGCTATGCTGAAATAACTTGCCTTGAAGATTTTTTTTCCTGCTTTTCTAAAAAAAAAAGAAGAAATGAATCCACTCAGAGCTCAGGAAAAAAATATTTCTAAACCCACAAATTAGGAGATACAGTGTGTAATAACTAATGTATAAAAATAACAGTAATACATTCTGTTGCTGTCTATGTTGCCAAGTCAACTAAGAGAAATTTAATTTTCAGGAATAACTTTAAAATCAGGGTTTGTTGTTTTTTAATATTGACTGTCCTTCTGTTTTGCCAGCAGTTCTGACCTGCTAACTATATATGAAAGACTCTTTTTCTGTTTTATAACTCAGTAATTGAGCTGGGATAAAATAATGAAAAACAAACTTATTATATAAAAATACTGTGTGCTTCCAAATCTCCTAAGGAACCTGTTGTATAGTTTCCACATGTAACTGGAATGGTCAGTTGCATATTTCCATTATGAATTCAGTGACATCTATTCATATCTTTGACCAAATATCCTTTCTCTTCCTCTCCACTCATCTCTCTCATAGTTCTGTCATGCAGCATTATGAAACTTCTTTAAATTGTAAGATTCCTGCCTTATTTGACTCGAGTTTTCTTACTCAGACAGTACCAAAGCTCCATGAAGTATGAGGTTGATTTGTAGTGATTTGGATAGTGTTTCCCTGTCTCATTCTGGTTAGCTTAATGTTCCGGTATTCTGGTATCTTTGGCTACTATATGGCTCCATTTTATCTCTACATGTGATTTTTATTTAAACCTGTTTAGAATTGGGAGAGGGAGGTTGATAATTCAATATTTCTTATGTGTGTTCATTGAGCATTTGGCATTAATAAGGATGCATGTAAAAGGTTGATTATAGGTTTTGCTTGAGGTGTATATAGGTGGTTGCAATATATATGTTTTCTCTGGGCAGGCTCCTTGTTCACTTCAAACTGTGTAGGGTTCTCTGAGAGAGATATAATGAAATTCTAAATCCTTTCTTCAACCAATCTTCAAAAGTAACTGCTTACTGGCACCACTACAATCAAATAATCATAATTTGGTGACAGTTATTTGAGAGTACAATTATTTGAGAAGAGTGTGCAGTGTCAAATCTGCATCTTCAATTTTCTAGCTTTTGCCTAAAGCTTAGAATATTGTTAGGAGAAATTGTATACATTCATTCTTGAAAGACTAATTATTCACCATCATGCTTACCTGCTATACAGTGCCTTCATCATTGTTTTTCCTCAGTTTAGTTTGTATTGGGTCAATTATATTGTGGCCACATGTCCTTATCCCTGCCTTTCTTGGGTTATAAAAGCTACCAAGTGCTAACAAGTATAATTACATTATGCTTAAGAGTGGTTTCAATTAAATCTCAAAAACAAATAATAACCTGTCTGAACACCTTAATCACTACAATTACATTGGCTCATGTCTGATATCATGAATAGAACAGAAGAGGGTAAACAAAGGTGCTTTTGGTTAATTCAAGACATAATAAGGTTATTGAAAGACTCAATTTTCTTCAGGATCCTCAGTAGAGGCCTTTTCCTCTGTCATGGCTCTACTGTACTTCTCTTATACTGTATGACAAGAAATAAAGAAGGCTTTCTTGGTGGCAATGGGCCACTCTATGTTGAGGAAACCAGGCAAAAACATTTAATTAAGACAGGCCTTTGGTGTTTCAGTTGATCTGTTGCTGAATTTTTTTTTAATCTAGTACCGTTATTTACTACTGATTTGTCCTTATTTAACATGCAGGTTTTCCTTCCTTTCTACCTCATTGACATATCTCATCAGTCAGCTTATTTTTGACTTTGCTTAATTAACTTTGCTTTGCCTATATTGAACCAGATTATTGTTATACGTGGAAAGATCAGTTCAGATGTACTCAGAAGTACTGTATTCTGAGTTCTTTTGATTGCTTTTTCAAGAGATATGGCATGCTCCAAGGCCAGCACAAATTAAAACAAAGTATACCTGCTGGTTGCCTAAGAAATCCATGAAAAATGTGTAAATTTCTGAAGGAGAGAGCAGTGACAGTCATCTGGAAATTTAGTGAACCTCTGTACATCCGAAAGAAAGAAAGAAAGAAAGAAAGAAAGAAAGAAAGAAAGAAAGAAAGAAAGAAAGAAAGAAAGAAAGAAAGAAAGATCCATCCATCCATCCATCAGAATGTGGCTTTAGATATACAGTATCTCTTATGTGTTCAAGGCAGATAATATCCTTTATGAACTCAAGAGAATGCTTAACATTCCTCTCCTAACTTCTGCATATACATATACATAAACTCACTCCTGAAATGGAACCATGGTTATTCTACCATTAAATAATTGCTGATATTCAAAAATGTTGACATCTCTTCCATAAGTTTTACATTTTGTAGAATGGGAGTTCCACATTGGAAAATAGTTACATAGGCCTGCTCTATATTGTGTGAATATAGCATGCACAATCAGAATGGCATTCCCAGCATTAATTTATTTGTCACTTTTGAACAGAAGCATGTATATCAGGCTAGAAAGAATCAATGCTGTATAGAAAATTTATTTAAAATGAAGCTAGGGAGGATAGAATTATATAGAAAATTCCATTGCAGATGGTGCAAAAAGAGGTAATGTAAACTCACTTTCTAAAGATTTCCATGTAAAACTAATTGTTGCCTATCAACCTGGAAAATGTTATGGAATCATTTCTAGAGCTCTGGGTCTCCACCAATTCACTGAGACAGTCTTGAAATTGAGAACATTTGGGACAATATTACATCTTTCTAAGAATGTCTGTCCTGTCAATATCACTGCAAAAGTGCAGGATAAAACCATCAAGAAAATCAAGAACTCAGAGGAACATCTGGGGATGTGCAAGCCCCTCTCTCCTTGGCTAAAGTCAGTGCTAATGACTCCCCTGTCAGAATAGCAGTGGGTAAAAATGGGAGGATAGCTGTGCAAAAAACCATGACTCATTAAGAAAAAATATTGATGCTCATCTCAAGTTTGCCAAAAAGCACACGGATAACCCTCCAGATTCTGGAGGAATGTTCTATGGACAGATGAGTCAAAAGCTATGGGTATTATTAGGGCTGGTGAAAACCAAACACTGCATTCCACAGTAAGAACTTCATAAAAAGGTTCCCCCGCACATTTGTGCAGTTGTGTCTGACTCTAGGGGCCGGTGCTCATCTCCATTTGTTAGCCAAAGAGCCAGCATTGTCCAAAGACGCTTCCACAGTCAGGTGGCCGGCATGACGCGCACGGAACGCTGTTACCTTCCCACCTAAGTGGTACCTATTAATCTACTTGCATTTGCATGCTTTCAAATTGCTAGGTTGGCAAGAGCTGGGGCGAGTGCAGGAGCTCACTCCATCACGCAGGGCTAGGGATTCGAACCACCTAACTTGCGATCTTCCAATTGACAAGCCTGGCGTCTTACCCTCTGAGCCACCACGCCCGTGTGGTAAACCTCATACCAGCTATCAAACATGGAAGTGTCATGATTTGGGGATGCTTTGCTGTTTCAGGACGTGGACAATTGCTATCATTGAAGGCAGCAGGAATTTGCATTATATTAGCAAATTCTACAGAGGAATATCAGTTATCAGTTGAAGCTGAGGTGCAAGTGTTCATACAGCAAAAAGTGATTCTAAACATACAAGAAGGTCTACAAGAGACTGAATAGAAGTAAGAGATTGAATATTTGGGGATGGCCAAGTCAAAAGTCCATACTTAAACTCCATAGAAATGTTGCAGCAGGTCTGAAATGAGCAGTTGTGCTATTGAATTGAAGCAGTTCTCCCTGGAAAAGTGGGCAAACATTTCTACATGGCAGAATCAGAGCCTGATCATCAGGGATAGAAAGTGTGTGGTTGCTGTTACTGCAGCTAAAAATGGTAAACCAGTTGCAGAATCTAAGGAGAAGATGATCACAGTGCCGCATTATATGTTGGATGACTTTGTTTATGAAATAAATGAAACCAGCACCAAACATTGGTGTTATTTAGTCACTCAGACTCCCTTTATATCTCAGCAGGCCACTGGTAACAGTCAGTAGCAAATTATGTATGTATGTATGTATGTATGTATGTATTTGTTTGTTTGTTTGTTTGTTTGTTTGTCACATTTATATGACCGCCCATCTCCCCCCACAGGTTATATGCAAAATATATGCAAAAAAAAAACAACCAGGAAAATATGGGGCAGTGCTTTTTCACAGAACTGTAGGGTGGTGGGGATGGTTGTGAATAGTGCAGAAATATTTTTTAAAAAATTGCAAGAAGTATCTTCCAGCACTAGAGAAATACTAGCAATGATGCCATAACTCATGTTTTTATTTCTAACAGATTTGAGCTTCTTCTCCAAGGTAATATTGAAATGGACCCAGAGATCCTTATTCCTATGAAAGATGGCATTTGCTGTAGCTACCTTTTGCCCTACATTGTGGGGGGGGGGAAATGCTCTGGGTGTTGGTTAGACACTGCTGACTTTTGTAATGTTCAGGATATTGGCCCTGTTATCTACCTAAAGTGTCTGGTCTGTTGGCCTTCAAAACAAGAATGTTTATGATGGTTATCTTGTGTCTGGTGCTCCAGATACTGTACAGTATCCTACTTTGTTCTACTGCTGCTATTGCAAAGCTCCCTAGATGTCACGAAGAGGCCCACAACAATGCTTTGGTAAGGTCTAAAAGAGGATTCAGTATATTTACTTCTACAATTGAAACAAGTATTGTATATTAACATCATGAGAGCACAGCTTTCAAAGGATGCATGTTCCTATGCTACAAGCATGAAATTATTAACATCAACAAGTTTTCATAGAAAAACTAGTCTTAGATATCAGCAGAAAACTTGACTGATCACTGTGTATCCCAGTCATCTTTCTAGTGTGATTGAAGTAATCACTTCTCATGTTGAAGAGTTCCATGGTGCAGCTGAAAGGCATGTAAACACAAGCTGCTTATTTGCAAGAAGCTTTCAGATTTGCAATATGATTGCTATGGAAACCACATAATGAAAACCTTATAACCATCTGTGTGCCTTGATGAATTTTACTGCATAGTTCAGCTGTTTTTGTTTACTGTTCTTGAAGTATTGAGTAGAATATATTAACTCACAAGTTCACTATCTGAAGTATTAATACTGTTCAGTGACATAGCGTCTCCTAACTAATGTAGCACAATAGAGTGCTTCTTGTTATTAATGTGCTATTAATAAGGGCTAATGTAGATATCTTTGTGATAGGTACTGGAGCTTTGAAAAAGAGGGAGATAGAAGAGCTTAGTTAAGGACCAGCTTAGCTACCAAAAAATTACCCGTGTTGTGGCAGAAATGGACCACAGAAACCAAACTTGCACAGATTTTTATATCTATTTAATTTGATGTTTTCTGTTGCATCTATTGAATGTGATGTTTTCACTTTTTTATATCTACTTGAGTATACAGAGAAATGTCACAAAGCATAATCACTTCTTGTCCCCACTGTTTCCAGTTTTTTCTTTTTATATATGTGTGAGTATAAGATTCCCATTTGCAATTTTTGTTGTTGTTCAGTCGTTTAGTCGTGTCCGACTCTTCGTGACCTCATGGACCATAGCACGCCAGGCCTTCCTGTCCTCCACTGCCTCCCGGAGTTTACTCAAGTTCATGTTCATCACATTGGTGATGCTATCTAACCATCTCATCCTCTGCATTTGCAATTATTTATAATTATATAATTATAACCATTTGCAATTAGGCAAGCAGTAAAGAAAAGCGTTCCGTGCGTGTCATGCGGCCACATGACCGTGGAAGCGTCTTCGGACAACGCTGGCTCTTCGACTAACAAACTGAGATGAGCACCGGCCCCTAGAGTCGGACACGACTGCACAAATGTGCGGGGGTAACCTTTACCTTTAAAGAAAGGAAATATGGTCTGGGAAAGCTTAATCCTATAGTTAATTTGTTTAAGGTCAAAAAAAGCTGTTGTAATTATTTTCTAAACTTGGATGAGGAGATTATCTTCTTTATTACTGCAGGCAAGCAGGCATGCACAAACATTCTTATCTATTCCAAAAATCATTATCTAAATTAAAAAATGACCAGAAATGTTTAATTGACAGGATATAACAACTGTGAAATAATATATGGCTATGAGAATCTGGGAAAATGTCCACCAACGGTTGATGAGTTACCTAGGTTGAATTGGGGGGAAAAGAGTGTTTTTGAAAGAGCAGATTTCTTAATTAAGTACAACTAAACTTAAATATTGCATTGTTTATCATTTGCCAGCCCTGTACAGTAGTAAACTGGTAACAGCAGCTGGCACTGTTGCTTGAATGCCACAAAGAAATAGTTTGTCAACATTTTAGCAGCAAAAATGGTCTTTTGCAGAATGCTGCATATTAAGTAATGCTTATGATGTGTAAATTACTTAGGAATGAGATGCCCAGTGGAAAGCAGAGGAAACCTGGGGCAGGTTTGGAGGGTAGGGAGACATCAATGGATGTGAATTTTCATGGGATTGACCATGGGATGAGAAAATTTGGTGCCCCTGACAGTATATAGAAAGTCTGTCAGTGTGCTTTATTAACATGTAGCAAGAGGAAAAGTCAGTTTGGTCTAGTGGTTAAGGTGCTGGGCTAGAAACCAGGAGACTGTGAGTTCTAGTCCCACCTTAGGCATGAAAGCCGGCTGGGTGACCTTGGGCCAGTCACTCTCTCTCAGCCCAACTCACCTCACAGGGTTGTTGTTGTGGGGAAAATAGGAGGAGGAAGGGGTATTAGGTATGTTCACCACCTCGAGTTATTTATAAAAATAATAAAGGCGGGATAAAAATAAATAAATAAATGGAAGCTATTGTACTGTTCTGCATTTTCATAGCATTTTCCTTTGTGTGAAGTGAGGTTATTTTATCTATACAAAACCTTTATCTGGTAGGCTGCAAGGCAGTAGACTTGCTGTGGGCCACCCAGGGAGTTTCATTACTAGAGATTTCAAGCTGGATTTCGACATTCAGTTCAACACACTGACCCCAGTTGAACAATGAATGAACTACTAACAGTTAGATCAGAGCTTTCCAAACTTTTCATGTTGGTGACACACTTTTTAGACACACTCTTACAGCAGGGCATCATTTCATGACACACTCTTACAGCAGGGCACAAGGCAGGCACTAGGACCTGCGCGGAATCACAGCAGGTTTGGAGGCAGCAAGGCACCAGGCAGGCACTAGAACCTACATGGAATCCTGGCAGGGCTTGGAGGCAGCAGCAGCTGCGACACACCCAGACACTGCAGCCGACACACTAACGTGTCGCGACACACAGTTTGGAAAGCTCTGAGTTAGATTAATTGTAAAAACGAGCACACCCAGCCACATATTGCACTTTGGATATTACTAGCACGAACTATTTATTGATGTTAGCTTTCTTTTAAATGGACATCAAACCATCTGCTCTGCCTTAGCCAGAGCCCAGCTAGTTGCTAAGAGAGGCAACCAGATTAGATTATTTGAGCAGATACACTCTGAGTTGCAATAGTCAGTCATGTAACTTGTTTCTAATTGGATCGTTGTGGTCCAGGAAGTGTGACATGGTTAGTCCTGGAGTAATGCTCTTTGTTGAAACTGAATCTTAATTGTGAGTGGGCAGATGGAGTTATAGAAATTGCAGCTGGGCACAATATTGTAGTGATAACTAAGTCATACTCAATATTTGAGAGTGATAGGGTGCCCCTTATTAATTATAATGTAGGTAAAAACATGCCTGTAGCGATCAGTAAAAAATCACCCATAGTTACATAACTTGGTGGGTCTCTGGAATCAGATGCACTGCTTCTGAAGTATACCAATCTGTCAGCCTTTCCAGGTACTCCAGATAAGAAACCAATAATACCATGAATACTAACACTCTTATCTGACCATTGCCCTGGCTGCAGCTCTTCCTTCTTCTGTCTCTCAAGGATATTCCCACAGACCATTACACAATCCCACATTTATATTTTCCTGGTGATTGCATACCATGTGACTCCTGTAATCTATAAAACTGTGACATCAGCAGTGGTTTGCAGTTCAAGTCAGTGGTTCACAGATTTTTTCAGCACTGATGTTGGAATTTTTCCAAGGATTTCAATATCTCATGCACTTCCAGAGCCTGATCTCAAAGTGGAATCAGGTGCAGCCACAATTCAGTGGTAACCAAATTCTGTGATGATGCACCATTAGGAGTATAACAGTATTAAGGTCTAGATGAATAAAGGAGAAATCCCTTGATGTGAATTGTTGTGATCTAAAGCTTTTAGCGTTTTGTTCTTGATGTAGCTTGTGTTGGCTTAATTGTATAACTTGTAATATGCTAAAGCTTTCTATACATATTTATAACTTAAAAGGGGAAAAAAGGCTGCAAGTATGTCAGTTTGATGCAGGGGACGTCCTGCCAAGTTGCAAGTTGAAATGACCTGATTCATGCAGTTCACGGTGGGTAAGAGATTGGTGGATTCAGAAACTACTCTCTGAATGGTGGGTGGCAAGGCTAGGCCAATCTTTGAATTCTGCTTCAGACAGCAAAATGTCTTGGGCCAGCATTGTCTTAATGTTCTAGTAGTTATCACCATGTGAGTAGGTGAACTGAAATAAAAATTTGGCTTTGGGGAAATGATGTAGGAAAAATAACCTTTAACCTGTATACATCGTCTGCAAATTGGAACTGAAAAGGGCTACTGGAGACCTCCAATATGTTGAACTGAACTCCGCAATCCCAGCTATGAGTTATGGGAATTAACATCTAACATCATCTAAAGGACACCAGATTTAGGAAGGCCAACCTGTTGGCACTTAGAATTTACTTTTCCTCTTTAGAGAAAACAAATGGCTGTAAATACGCTAGGTACTTTTCTTATTCAAAATGTTGGTGTTTGTAACTAAGGGAGACCTGCAAGTGTTTAACTCAATTTCAGCCTGTAACATGTTCTTGAAACCTCTGAGAGATAAAGTGTACGCAAATAAATTATTATCTAGGTATTTTCTAAATTATCGAGGGCTATAGTTCTTTAAGCTAACTTGTTTGTTGAACTTCTTGTATCTGCAGAAGAAGAAGCAACAGTAGGTGAAATGCCAGTAAAGAGTGAAGAACCAACCAGACAAAGTCAGGACACTGTTAACGGTATTTCAGGTACGTTGGATGCGGTGCCTATATTTTTTCCTCTATTGCTTTGCCTTTGCCTTTGAGGGCTTGCCTTCCCTCCAGCACAGATAAAAATATTTGAAATTCCAGAAGCTTAACCATTTTCCTGTGGCACTAAAGCTGAGTGGGATTTGGTGGAGGGCAGAATCTGAATAGCCCCATTTAGGATGCATGAAAATTGCTTGAGAAGGATTTATAAAGTAAGCCAATTTATACAAGGTATTCCTTTCTGAATTACTTTGTAATGACTCAATTAGCTTTCATTTCTTCACAAAGGAGATTTAGCTGCATAAATTAGCTTATCATCATTGAGGATGTGTCACTGCTAAAGGACAGTTTATAGATACAACATGCAGTTGCTGTCAAACCTATAAGAATGTAATATAGACATCTGTGTATACTTTGTGCTTGAGCAGAACAGACTTCTGTCATTCAGAGACTAACAGGGGACAACAAGTTGCCCAGGGGACCAACAATGTAGACGTCTCTGAAAAGGTCATCTTGACACAGGCTCTGACAATCGACCCACAGCTCTGTCTTCTTTGATAAAAATCAGATAAACTTAAGACCACTAATTGATCTGCAGCCTGCTTAAATGTTGGCCATGCATATCTTCATTGCATATGATTATACTGCAGAAAGCAAATGAACCGGCCTAAGAAATGCCAGGGTCCAGTGATAGCAGAACGAAAGGTGATGGCGCTATGAAAATTAGAAGGGGACAGCACTACCCAAGCGTTGTAGTGAAAAAAAAGTTTACTGCTCTCTTTCTTCTGTGTTGGCAAATTGCCCTGGTGTTAATCCACACTGAAGAAGGGAGTTGGGGAACTGGATCAGATGCCCTAGAATAGGAGCAGCTTTCCTTAAGGGCATATTAATGTTTGCTTTACTGACATTGTCATTTACATACTTGGCTGACTTTCTGACTTAGAAACCCTATGCTTGTTCCTTATCGAAACACCTCTAAACCCCAGACATCAGCTGAATGCACGGTGTGCTGTTGTCACCCTGTCCTGAAAGAATGAACCTGAGGTTATCTTTCTCGTCATATTTGCTCCACATCATTCTTCCACTGCTGTCAGAGAAAGGGTGGATGAGGAGTGTGTTCAGGAAGTTTCTTCACTATGCCCTTCCTGTTACAGCATGGGGAAAGGAAACAGGCCTGATTTCCGGCCTCTGGCAGGAAACTATATGAACAGGTTGTTGTAGACAGTTTAGGCTTGTGTTTGCTGCAAAGGAAACAAAGTTTTAAATCATCAGATATTGCTCTTAGAATGAACCACCACAGTAGTTTAAATAATATTTCTTACCGTAGAAAGGTTACTCCCACTAATCTTGGCAGTGGGATCCTTGAAGCTTTTTGATAGCTTGGCATGCATTTACATTAACACAATGTCAGCTGGCTCCACTTCAAGGCCGTTAGAACGTGAACCCCGGAGTCTTCTCAGAAACGAAGCAAAACACCACAAAAGAGTATTTAACCTTCATCTAGAATATGGCATTTTTGATGTTCCTTACAGTATTGTTATTTCTTCTTCATGGAGCACCATGGCTATCCACTTTGCCTCCCTCAAAAGGTATCAAAAGATACTTCTGTTTAGATCCTATGCGTATTCAGTCAGAAAAATATTGTCTTGATTTCAATAGGACTTACTCTGGGAAAAATGTATAGAATTGAAGCCTCAATAAACCGTAAGCATTAACTAGTGAACAGTATGCATCACTCTTTCATAGGAAGGTTGTGGTAGGTAATAGTCTGTAGCCTCTGGGCTCTTTTTGTTGTTTGTATGCTTAATCCTGATAAATCTCAAACTCAACAATTGGATGTGAGTTCCTAGAGCAAGTAAATCTTGATAATTGGTGTTATAGCATATCCAGCAAGCTCAGACTTGAATGCAATTTGTTGCTTTGCAATCGGTTTGTTTTAAACAGTCTTAATTATATCTTTTTTTACATTTGAGCTTAGCAGGTATGTCCTGCAGCACCGAGCTACCTATCATCAGTGGGGATGGCTTTCAGTTATTGGACAGATTTAAAATATCCTATCTTTACATACTCTCTTGGCTCTTTAGGAGTGTTGTAGTGGATCAGACCAAAGATTCACCCGCTTCAGGAAGCTCACAAACTGGTATGATATGATAGCTTTTCTGTTGCACCCCATGCAGTGGCATACTTCCTATCCAAATGAAATGAGAATACAGTTCCCAGAATTCCCATCAAGTATGGCCAAAGGCTGCGGATTCTAGAAGTTGTAGTCCCGGCACAACTGAAGGTTTCAGGTTGGGGAAAGCTGACAATAATAATTAGGCATAAGTAGAGAAAATTTGTTCCTTTGTTCAGAGGTGGAGGCTCTGCATGTAAAAGTCCACCTCTGCTGAAACTATAACAATTGTATTGAAATATGTTGATAGGACTCCTTTAACTTTCATAAATTGCTTGGGGAAGTTCTTATTGAAAAAGCAGTATTCCAAATAAGTAGATAAATGCATCTGTCCATCATTGCCAATAGCTGCTGATGGGTTTGTCCTTCATTAGTTGTCTAATCCCATGTTAAAAACATCTAATATAGCAGCAACATCTTATTTTGCCCTGTAATCGTCATCATTTGTACTGCTCTACTGTTAACAGCAGATGGGGAAAGAGGGGTGTGTGTGTGTGTGTTTATCAATGTTCTTCATTCCAAGTATAACTTTATAAATTTCTATTACAATCCTGTAGTCCTTCTTCTGCATAAACTAAAAGTCCCTAAATGCCATAGCTTACAGAGAATAAATCAGTTTGTATACATGGAAGCAAAGAATTGGTTGTTAAGCTTCTAACAATGGAATCTTAGGAGACAGCAATGTGATGCTCACTGGCAGCATATCATCTCTAGGTTGCTCTCTTAAAATGACCAAAATCCTGTGAGAGTGTCAAATTTCTTATTATTTTCTTCTCCTGTGAGACCTCAGGCAAGAAAACATGAAATCTGATGAGATCTGTTTTTTAAAATGTAAAATTATTACTTTTTAATGTTTATATTTTAGCACCTACAACATCACATGAAATTGTACAATGCCTGAAAAGATTGCTAACCCCTGTTTGAAAAGAGTGTAAATTTAAGCATTTCTCAAGTTACTGCAGCTGTGATAAGATAGCTGTATCTGGACTCCTTCCAACTCTTCTAATTCCTTATCCTGTGCAAAACTTTAAAATGTTGAGCCACCATATGAGAAGCTTCACAAACATTCCAGAGTGACCATTTCTCCCGACATCTCTGGACTGACATTCATGCAAATACTATGCTAATTATAGCTATTGCACATAAATAATATACAATCAAGCTTAAATTTCCAGCACACAATGTTGAAAACGTGACCTGTCTATATCGTAAAATATTAATGTTTTTCTTTGTCTTAAATTTTTATGAGCTGACTTCTAAATTTAAGTGGACATCATACAATAGTCTTGAAAGCACCATAATAATTATCCCCCAACATGAAATTCATTTTAGGCAATGCTTTTAACACTTCAGCATGGCAGTAACCTCTAATTGTCTCCAAACAGCTAAAGATATAATGCAAGAAGGTTTCTTGTACTCTGTAGAGTAGTGAGTTGATGAAGATATTTTCTTCCTCTTCTGTTCCTTTTTTTTTGGGGGGGGGCTTTCTGGGGATTATATCACATGAACTTGTTCTAACTTTATTTAAGAATGTGATTTTTTTTCATTAAAACTTTTCCCCAAAAATAATTGGCATACACTAGCTTCTGTTTGGGTACCGGTGTGACTTTTGTTTTCATATCTATCTATATCTATATGTATACCATCTATATCTATATCATCAATATCTCTATATCTACAGTATATCCATATATTGGTAAGTATAACAACTGGAAGATATGATAACATACAACCAAAAATATAGCAGTACTAATCAAATCACACACACACACAAACACACACACACATGAATGACATTTGTAGAAACTAAAAGTTTATTCTTAAAATGTTAATCTGGAACTAGCTCAGTCATTTAGCATATTATTAAACCTAACCATATAAACCATCTTCTCAGTTTTAGTACAATATGTTATTTCGATTCAATGATATTTATATAATATGCTTAGATTCTTAATATTCTATTATATAGGTGCCTTAGAGTATTAAATGTAGATAAGAGGGAAGATAAGAAAAAAATGGATATTCTATCAATATTAATTAGAGTTTTGAATGTTAATGTTACAAGCGTTATAATTATTTGACTTTTCTTCAAAATTAAATATAATGAATATATAATAAAATGAAAAAATGAAGGAAGAGCATACATCAAGATATTTGTTTTAAAATAATAGTTTCGGTCTTAAGTTAAATTATTTATTATTAAAATCTCCATTGTGTTGGTGTATGGTGTATATGTATACGAATGTGTGTGTATGTATAGTTGTTGTTGTTGTTGTTATTATTATTATTATTATTATTATTATTATTAAAGATATATATATATCTATATCTATGTGACTTGACCAACTAGTAGCATCTGAACTGTTCTTTACTCCTGCCACATTTTCCTCTTGAACAAACGTGGCTTTGGATAAGCATGCTGGAAAAGATTTGTTCTTCCTTCACACACCTTCTTTTTCTGCTCAAGCCTCTGAGACTGCTGCACTGTGCTTACCTGAGCCTTATAAACTCAGTGGCACTTACTTCCAAATGGACATACACTTATGCATATTACGCGATGCAATCTTGCTAAAGCTAAAGAAGCAGCGTGATGCCGATTAACCTTCACCATCCCTCCCTTTCCGCTCCCCCTCGTGTGTGCACATACCATCCCCCCCCACACACACACGAGTATGACACTTTTTTTGTGTTTATAGTGTTAACTGTTTACAACTTTGGGAACTAATAAAATTCGGGGTATAGAGAGCAGTTTTTACATTCTTAATAAACAGGAATATTACACTGTTGCCTTTGCTCTAGTCAATATTTAGACCAGGCAATTAAAAATAAACAGTTTCATTCTAACTTTGCATGTGCCATATATGAAGCCATATTAAATAGCTTGGAGCAATTGCATTTTACATTAATGATAATAGAAATATATAACCACCTTTAGATTTATAATCACATTTAAGGTTGATACCGATCTGTATTAAAGTGATTGTGTGGTGCTGTTTTAGGTTTGCCATATCCCAATTCCCCAAATGAAGGCAGCCTGCTATGCATATTAAGCAAATCCCTGCTTCATTATGCAAAGTAAGCATTTTCTACCAATTGCTTTATGTTTTGCTCCTGGCATATGTCACTACATTTGAGGAAGGAACATTGGATGCCAGGAAAGAGTCATTTAAATCATCTTACTGCTTTCTTCTGAGGTTGAAAGCCAAAATCCTTGAGCAAGGTTTCCTGCAGCTTTTTATTTATTTATTTAATTTGAATTTGAATTGCAGCACAGGAAGAGCTGGATTACCACTCCTCCATTTCCCTGATTGAAAATTACTTCCAGAGTAATTAATTCCAACAGAATGCAACGTACAGAAATCGTATGGCCCCTTTCCTTTGATAGATGGAAACTTGAAAGGGTTAAATGTTACTCCAACATTCAAGTCTTGATGAGACAGTGATGGCATTAATATGTTTGCACACAGGAGATCCTGTTTGCAGATCTTCTGCATCACATCTGGATTGACTTCAGGAACATGATAAAGCAGAATGGGAAGAGATGTGAGCAAGACTGTTCTATCCTAGAAGAAATTCCATGGAGGAGGATGTTATTTTTCTCCTCCCAAATCCTAAGCAGGTTTTTATCAAAAGCTTGTGTAGTTGGAAGGAAACAAATTCACAATTAGCAGAAATAACATTTAGGAAGCAATTCTAGGGATGTCTACCTAGAAAGTATGTTGTTTAATTGGACACTTTGTTGAAATCAATTAGAAACAAGTCGGTTTTGATTTTAGATTGCACAGACGAGTCAGATCCCTCCTTTCTAAATCAACCCTGGAACAAGTCTATTTCATTTGTATCTAAATAATTTTTAGCCTTTGGTCATTTTGATATCACAAACAATAAGCTATCAACCATTTGTGGATCAAAGTACTTTGTATAGAGGAAAATGATGATTCTATTGTGAAGATATTGGGCCATATTCTTCTACCTGAAATACTCTTTTTAAAGTATTGACTATACAAAGAATGAGAAGACAAACTCCTGTCTCAGGAGGCTCGTGGATCAGGAAAGTCTGCAATGGAGGCCTGGGAGGCGAAATGAAGATACAGGTAGTCCTCAACTTATGACCATTCGTTTAGCGACCGTTCGAAGTTACAATGGCTCTGGAAAAAGTGACTTGTGACCGATCCTCGCACTTATGAGCATTGCAGCTTCCCCTCAGTCACATGAACAGAATTCAGGCGCTTGGCAACCAGCATGTATTTATGACGGTTGCAGCATCCCAGGGTCACACAATTGCCATTTGCGACCTTCCCAGCTGACTTCCAACAAGCAAAGTCATTGGGGGAAGCCATGCTAAACGCTTAACGACCGTGGTGATTCGCTTAACGACTGTGGCAAAAAAGCTCATAAAATTGGACATGACTCACTTAACGACTGCCTCGCTTAGCAACAGAAGTTCCAGTCCCAATTGTGATTCAAAGTCGAGGACTACCTGTAGAGATGAACTGGAGAAGAATGTACTATATTTCTGCAATGTAGGAAGGTTATCTTAGGTTCATTGTTGTCTTATGAATTAGATGTCCTGATTAGAAAGAGGAGGATATAAGCATACTAGCCAGAATGATTCCTTGGGCTGCAACAGTGTTTCTCAACCAATCCTTCACATATTCCTGGTTGAACACAGAAGTCTAGATGGAATACAAAGTCAGCAATGTTGTACCAGAATTCCTAGTTGGGCAGGTTGAGGAATGGCCTTGCTGCTATCCCACCTTAAAGGAATGGTACTTCCTGTTCCTCCTCATGTTCACTCATTTGAATGGCTCCAACCACCTGCAAAGGAAAGCCCCCCCCCCATATCTTTATATGTTGCTTTCATTGCTTTCTGCAAAGAGATGACAGGTGAGTCCTCTCCATGCCATTGGAGATATCCAAAGGTCTCTTTAATCCTTTTCTTTCTGCCTACAACTGCTCAGCTCCCATGGTGTCTTTTTGCCCTCTTTCTTTTTTGCAAGCAGCTGCTGTAAGATAGGATTTCCCTCTGCAGTTTCTCCTGTTACTCTTCTTGCTTCTCAAACTTCCTTGCAAAGCAGCAAATGCCTCTCAAATCCTCTGCTATGTTCAGGCAGCCCCTTGTCAGCCTCAGCTTTTTACCTTGCCTTCCAACTACGAACAGGAACTATTTTATTTATTAGTTTTATGTTCTGCCTTTCATTCAGAAGCTGAAGCATACATGAAGGCATTCATAGCACTCCTTCCTCCTCCCCCCCCCCAACCTGCAAGATAGGCTGGTCTAAGACAGTGTTTCTCAACCTTAGCAACTTTAAGTTGTGTGGACTTCAACTCCCAGAATTCCTCAGCCAGCAACTTGAGGATGTGTGGACATCAACTCCCAGCATGCTGGCTGGGAAATTCTGGGAGTTGAAGTCCACACATCTTCAAGTTGCCAAGGTTGAGAAACACTGGTCTAAGAGAGAGTGAGTGGCCTGAAGTCAGCCAGGAAGCTTTCATGGCCCAGGATGGACTAGAACCTGGATCTCTCCATTCCTAGTCCAACAGTTTACTATGCACCACACTGGCTGTCTTCATTATTTTTGTTTTTTGGGCAACTCAGGTTCTTCAATAGAATGACTTTAAGGTACACATTAAAAGTTGAGAACTGACTTTTAGCCTATGTACTGGGCTATGACACTACATGTAATGGCAGTGCTGTATGGTTATACAGTTGATGTACAGATTCTGAGGCTTAAGGAAATGCTAATTAAGATCTCATTTAGGAAAAGATGCATCTTATTTGATACGAACATGATGATTTAGATGGCTTTTTCTGTATTGGGGTCTATACAGAAAAAATAGTTTGTAGGGGCAGGACAAAACTAATTTCATTTGATTTCTTTTCCATTTAAGATTTAATACGTTTAATATGATTACCCTCTCACCGTGTACTTAATACTTTCTCCTTTCTATTACAACTTGATAACTTCAAGGAAGTGCCTGGAAATTACAAAATTTTGAAGTTCTGTTCACGTTAATAAGAGTTATTTCAGATCCCTTGTTTTTTATCGTTTAATACACTTATTCTTGACTATCCACTTGACTGTATGACTTGATGAAGATGATTTACATTTAAATCTTACTGTTCCTCTGAAGGCTTCAAGGTGGCACAGATGAGATGCGGGCTTCTCCTCATACTACCTTCACAAGAACAATCTTGTGAGATGGTTAGGCTAAGGTTCAGCAGCAGCACAAAGTCACCCACTATTAATGCATCTATTAATAACAACATGCAAAATCATATTAACATAATTACTTTGAACCCCGTTTCACTAAGATGAAACAAAGTAGCCATCTCTTATTTCCTAAAGCCTAGAGAGGATCCATCAGTACAGGACATGAGGATGCAAAAGTTGAAAGTATGGAAACATTTTGCTCCCGGTGACGCCAACCTGGTTTCAGCTCAGGGACATTGAATAATCCTAGGGGAATAAATACCACATAATTGAAAAACTGTTTTTGTACACTAAATTCAGGAATTGTACTCGTAACATATTTTAGAGCTGAGGGTCTCATTGGCTTTTGTTTCAAATTAGCAGCCTGGTTCTTTGTTCCTGGAACACTTAATGCAATCTAGATATTCTACTTGTATTAAGGATGAAGGCTTTCAGGGAGGCTCTTCAGAGAAAGACCCAATCATGATTTTATGAATTAGATCAGGGTTCCTCAACCTCAGCCATTTTAAGATGTGTGGACTTCAACTCCCAGAATAGTCCAGCCAGCAGTGCTGGCTGGAGTATCCTGGGAGTTGAAGTCCACACATCTTAAAATGGCTGAGGTTGAGGAACCCTGAATTAGATGACCCAGCCAGCTAACTTATGTGTGTGCTTTTGCTTATATGCCCACACAAGCATACTTTCAGTTTCTGTCCTACTTTTGTCATTTTGGTCCCCTTATTTTTTAACATTAACCTGAAAAATCAGTAAGATACCCCATAGGTTCATGAATGGGAAAGCTGCATTATACTGTTGGACCCTTAGGAAATTTAATTCCCTGCTATTACAGTGATTGGCAACAGATCCATAATGATGTCTTTGTCAGCCTTACCTGGAGATCCCATAGACTCAGCCTGGGATTTTTTTGCATGCAAAGCCTTTGGGACCTTTTGGTGTATTACAGAGTTTCTAGAACCCTACTGAAAGTACATATATGCCCACCATTTATTCTTAAATATGTTCTATTTTATCATTTGGAATCTGTGAAGGGGAGATGGGGAAGGATCAGGATATGTACTAGTTACAGAGGGAGATTTTACTTTACTTTTAAGCTCCTAATATATCCTAATGAAGTATGAAATTCTGTGTGTGGGTGTGGTGTGTAATTAAAAAAGGATGAACAAATTGCACTAAAAACAATAATTGTCAAAAATGAACCATGAATGCAGAACCCATCCTGAGTGCCCTCTAGTGTTACACAATGGCAGTTAAAATATTCCTTTTTGGAGTAATGCGGTCAAGTTATTTTATGATTTTATTTATTTATATATTTTTGCTAGGGGGAGTTGGGGATGTTTCAGTAGAGACATTTGGCTATGCCCTCCTATGAATCATAATGGAGGTAGTACTAAAAGAAATCTATATTACATCCCAGTATACTAAGAAGTAGTGAAATTTAAGTATAGCTTTTATTTAATGGGTCAAGTGTATACAGTCTCTATTACCAAAGGCTCTAATTTTCTAAAATGCTGTTTCTACCTTGCACATGGGAATGATTTTTCCAGATGTAGCAGATATTTACCATCTTGTGCAGAAAGCTACACATAATGGAGGAGGGAGGGTTAAATGACATGAAAATAATATTTTGCCTATTAGCAGCATGGCATTTTGTCTCTTTAATAAAATCGAGATACACTCACATATAATCTAATCAATTGCAGGATTCTTATCTCTGAGCAAAAAGATGCAGACGATGAGTACATTTGCATCTAGTCTGGTTTGTGTAACCCTAACGCAGCTGTTTGCCTCATTGGGGTTGCTCTGCATTCTTGCTGGGTTAACTCAGCCAGTTCACTTCTTATGGAACTGAAAACAGGAAATCGTCTGCCATGTGTGCAGAAGCTTCCAGTATCTTTTAGTGGTGTTGCATTCTGTGCTCCAGTAAATGCTTCTGTGGTATGCATATGACAAAGCATTTATTATGCTGTTATGGTGGCATTACAGAGCAAACAGCGCTAAAATAATCAATCAGTTAATGGTCTGTATGGCAGTTTGAATGTAGCACATTCATTGTGCTTATGTTCTTAGAAGGATGAGTTTATAGCTACAGTGTGTTGCATATTTTGCCAGAACTTAATGTCCTAAGCTGTTGCTGACACAAATAGATTTCTTTTAAAAATGCAGCTTCAGCAAGGTTCTCTCTACCGAAATGTCTACAATATTTTTGTGCTAGGTCTCAAAAAGAGTGAAATTTTCAAAGATTCCCCCACCCCCACCCCGACTTCAAGGAAGCATTTGTTTGTTGTCATATGTTTTCCTAATGTCAGCAGCAATTTTTCTCGTTTCATGTGTGTGAAAATGCATGTTGCGGTAGTGGCAAAGAGGACATGTAGCTAAAAGTTTTGCAAAAAAAAGAAAGAAAGGCTTTTCTCTTCTTTGTTGCACTTAGAAAGAAAAGTACAGGACCAAAGGTAGATGTACTCTTTTTGAAAAAGCCTCTGAAAAAGGTTCTTCAACAGAGCAGCAATCAGGCTCAAAAATCTAATGTATGCACCTTTTCCTTCCCCAGGCAATAAGAAAACCGATTATGCTAATTTCTATCAAGGTTTATGGGACTGCAATGGTGATGTTCCTGATGAACTGTCATTCAAACGTGGTGATGTTATCTACATTCTCAGTAAGGTACGTATCCCAGCCCTAATAGATAGGTACGGGGAGATAGTTGAAATAAGACCAAAGGAAATAAGCAGACTTCAAGGTCGTCAGGAAATGGGCATTTCCTTTACATGTTTCACACTCGGTCAGAAGTTCCTTGCACATTAATTATTTTGTCAATTGAATGTAACCACATTTGAAGTGTTATTGTGCAACAGGAATTGTCTCTAAAACTTATTTATCTCTGTTTGGAATCTTGGTTACCCACCACTAAGTAACTTCCCTCTGAGACAATGCTCTTATTGCTTATAAAATGTAGCTTTGTCAATATTGTATGGGGTGGGTGTGAGTGTGTATGTTTTACTTCCTCTTCTTTGGTACTTCTTGTATATGCTGAACTGGAGAGAGCGAGCGAGCGAGATTTATATTAGTAAACTTTCATTTCACAGTTTTGGCCTCAAGAAAAGCCAGGGTTCTGCGTGTGTATGCACATGGGTGTGATGTGAAAATTCACTTGATTTTCAACATACCACTTTCTTCTTTTTTAGTAACCACTCTATCTCCTGTATGTTTTTCCCCCCTGTTGTTTATTCGTTCAGTCACTTCCGACTCTTCGTGACTTCATGGACCAGCCCACGCCAGAGCTTCCTGTCGGCCGTCACCATCCCCAGCTCCCCCACGGTTGAGTCCGTCACCTCCAGAATAACATCCATCCATCTTGCCCTTCCTTTTGCCTTCCACTTTCCCTAGCATTTCCCCCCCTACATTCTCTGAAACAGACAAAATTCTGCAACATAGCAATTCATTTATTCACATTTGTTACATTTAAGTCCCTATTTTATAGTGAAAATAGATTTAATAACAATTTGATCTGGGAGTTAGCTGCTGTCCTGAACTCAGTAGAGCTACTTTTCAGGTAAGTATGCATGGAAGATGTTCGGTTGGGGCACTTTCCAACAGCCCCTCATGTTTTTCTGCGACAATGTACAAGTCTTTGCAGAACCTTTTTTACTTCCTGCCATACCAAAGTTAGAGGGCTCCCTTGACATCAGATCCCTGCCGTTTTCAGATAGGGATAATGGGATCCAATTCATTCCTAAGAATGCCAGCAGTTTCCAGGCTAATGTTGTCATAAAATTCATGAGCTATGCCCTTCCTAATAGTAAAGTGCAAAGCGTTTACCATTCGATGTAAGAATAGCCAGAGGTGATCCCAGAAGATGCAGTGTTACTAATAATAACTTGACAATGAATTTGTTCTTCTGTTTTTTGTAAATTTAACAACTAAATTTACTTGTGAGTTCTCCTAACCCCGTGTTCTTTATTTATCTTACCTGCTCTCCTGACACTCTTGGGATGAAAAGTCGTTCTTAATCCCGTATTACAGATGGAAAACTGGGCCTACAGAGTATGTTACTAATAGAAGAAGAGTTAGATGCAAGATTTCCTAAATGCAGATCAAATGTTTTTACCTCCTTCTTTTTCACTACTTATCTCAGTAGGTGGCTGCTAGCTCATAGAACTAGACAGAGCAATCCTCCTGCATGATATTTAAGAAGCCCTTTTGAACAGAATGGAGTTTTTTTCATAAGAGAAAGTGTATTGGATAGCAGCTTTATATTTAATGCTTAGCATTCAGTCCTTGTCACTTAACTGAGTAAGCTAAGGGCTAATACAGTTTCTTGTAACTAAGCTCCTAAATGTTTTTAAATCATTTTTATAAGGTTCCATTTTTAATAGTGAGATTCATAGTTATTTGACTCAGGACTGAAAGTGTTCCACCATAAAAGGGAATATGGGTTGGAATAAATCTGTCTTTCTCTTGGTCTCCATCCTGTCTAGTACTTTGCTAAATGTACTTTGGGTTCTTGGCTTTAGATCTTGATCTGTTGCAGCTTGTCTAGATATATGGAGATTTTCTGGTCTGGAGTTATTTAATTTCTGAAACTGAAAAGAAATTTAAATCAAAATTCAGCTTTTTTCAGTTTGAGTATTGCAGTTTTTCAGCAAAATATGGTCTCCTGTCAGCCCTGAATTTAGGGAGTTTGGGAAGCAAAAATGCAAGGAATAATAATCTATCCGAAGTTTGGAGAGTTATTAGTCAGAGAAAGAATTTAAGAGTACTGCTAAGGTAAAATAATCTAAAGCCTCATAAGCTTAAGGACTTGATCAAATATTTCTTAAAGTTGTAAATTAATGCTTTGGCTTTTTGGCACTTGGTGATTCTTGGGTTTTTTAGAAAAATAATTCTTTACCCCATCTAGTGGTTGAAAATGAGAGGTGCAAACTTTGGAAGATGCTCGTTAATGTGTGCTGTTCCAAAATGGTGTCATAAATTCAACTTCAGCTTGATCTTAGTTATTGCTTATTACCCTCTCATCATACTGTATATCAGATCCTTGTTGACATTAATTCTGGTGAAATCTTATTCTCATGAGAAGGAATTAAATGTAAGCATTATATGCTGTAGGAAGAACACAATATGAATTAAGAGATAAAGCACCAGTGCAGGAACAAAATATTATTTCAACAGAACAGAATTAACAAAAGGAGTCAAAATATATTTATGGTACTCTTTATCAATAACAACTTTGTGGAAAGTTCTGCCAAAGCGCTAATGGGTCCAGGCATCTTTCTTGGCAGATTTCTCTTGTCCCCAGTACTTTAATATTTATGATAATTGTACTTTGATGATAAAAATATAGAATCTTGGGTAGGTTTAAAAAATATCACATACTACCTTTAAGCAAGCTTAATGTATAGCTTCATTTATACATCTAAATACCCACTGCAAATAGGACCAATTGCATACCATGGATGGGCACAAAGTTTAAAAAGTGCAGAACTTTATACACAGTTCTATATTAAGCACTGCAGCATTACACACTAAGGTTTTCCTATAGTAACTGGGACTCCTAAAGATTTGATTGTACAAAATCCAGTGATTAGTGTAGTATCTATTTTTCATTTTATGATATTTTCTGTAGGTTCATTGCTGGAAAAAAAATTCCACAATGTAGTATTCCAGATTAATTATAGTGGTGATTATAATCCAGTATCAGAAAGGGTTTTTATTAAAACGTTATGTCTGTATCAGCATGTTATTGTGGTTGTTTTCTCTTGACTTTTATGAAGACATCAACTTCAAACTGTTCCATAATTCTTTAATAAAACATCCACGTTTTGCAATTCATAGAGGAACTGTGAAAACAGTAAATGTAATTTTGCAGAAAAAAACAACCAGCATTCATTTTTAAAATATAACAATCGAAATCAATTCTTTGATTACCTTTTTATTTCTTATTAAGTCAGGTATCAAAATAGAAATACGGGGGGGAAACCCCTGACATGATTTTAGTGGTTCTAGGAATTTTTGTTAATAATTGGATGAATAATGATGTATTGAGCTTCTTAAAAAGCAAATGCACCTGAAACTGAAACAGCTGATTTAACATCCTGGTGGCTGTTTGGTGGTATATAAACTTAGATTTCAGTATGAATGTACATGTTTTCAGGATTGCTATTGCTTTTATTATGAATACATTATAAGGTGAGTAAGATGAAGATTATTCTGTCAGTGTCAAGATGATTTTAGTTTGTAAAATTGAGCAATTTCATGTGCCTGGCACATACAATCGTAAGACAACGTGCTTGGTGCTTCTTTCATTCTTTTTATTATGTAACAGAATTCTGGATTTGGGCACTTGTTTTATATAACCAGTTACTCTGTGGACCAGCTTTTGCACACTTACTTTGAGAGTAATAACATTTAACAAGAGTGCTACTTGCCATGACTCAGATAGTATGGCTATCTGTATAGAGTTTTGACATAATATGGTCTTGCTTTTTAATAGTAGAAATATTTGATACTGGTCAAAAGTAGCTTTGAGCAAAACCAAAATAAATCTGCCATCTTAAATTTTGTCTAACAAGCTCATAGAAATCTGTTAAAATTATCTACGGAAAAGAACCTTGGTTTTCATTGCTGAGAAACAGGTGCAGCATTACCTCTTTATTCTGCAGTATGTCTGAAACATATATTGAAATAGTATTTTGAAACAAGTGTACAGTAATTTAATTTAGCAGAAATCATGATGCAAATATAATTTTTTGTTTTCAGTCAAAGTAAATTGCTTGCCAATTTCAAACCATCCATTATCAGCTGTCCCCTACAGATCCATGTTGCAGTGAGACATTTCTATAAAAGTATAATTTTAAAGCCACCTTCTAAAATATGATACCCTCAAGATGTGTTGGATGAAACCTTCCAGCATGCTCAATACGTTTGTGCATTTGGATTATGGGAGTTATGGTCCACATCTGAAGCATTTAAAGATACCATAGTCAGTATTGAAGTGTTTGTTTTACTAAATCCAGATTAGGTTTGCAATTAGTCTGTATTTAGATAGTTTCACACAAAGCTATCTAGTAGAGAATCACAGCAAGCTAGTGGGTTGCCTCTTCTTGTGTCTGAGGTCATACAGTATTCCAATTCCAAACACTCATTAAGGATTTTTGTGTTTGTCATAGTCATTCAGTTCCCCATATATTTTAAAAAATACTCTTATGTAACTTTTCATGGCCCAATATGAGGTTGAATCAAGTAATTGTTATGAATCACCTGAAATGCAGTCTTAATGATTTATAATGAGGTGAAATATAGTAAGTTGAAAGAAGGATATGTTTACTTGGAGGTAAATCTTATTACAGTCCTGAAATTTAGATGTCTCCGATGATGATGATGATGATGATGATGATGATGATGATGATGATGATGCCTTTTTTAAAAATGTCACTGCAGAGGTCTGTAGCTTGAATCATGTCAACTGGATTTCTATTTTCTCAGTGGAAACGTTTCGCTCCTTATCCAAGGAGCTTATCCTTGGATAAGGAGCCAAACGTTTCCACTGAGAAAATAGAAATCCAGTTGACATGATTCAAGCTACAGACAATTCCACCTGGATGACTGAGAACCTTCATAGTCACTGCAGAGGATTTCTCATAGATTTATTCTGGATTAGGAAGTAGACCCATTGAAATAGATTAATAATGGCAAATTACATTGTTTGGGTTTACTCTAAGTAAGAGAAAGTTGGGTCCAGCTCCCCCAAATTTGAAAGCCTTTTTCTTCCCTTTTCTTCCTCCACCTTTTCCTCACATATGCACATTTGTTGTTAAGCAATTCATTAGATAGGTCTTTAATTTCTTTGGTGTGTTACTTTCATACAATACTGTAAAGCATTACAGTGCTTCTGGATCTTGATAGAATTTCTCCAGAAGGAGAAAGAAGCTTTGTGTTAGTAATTACCTAACATTGTTGGGAGCTGACTGCAGGCTTCTTCCCAGTGATAACAGAATAACCACATAATGTAGCTTTATAGTACATGATTAATAGAAAATAATTACACATCCTACAAAGGAATGCAATATTTCTTATAAATTGACTGGAATGGTTTCCTGCAGATTAAAGGACTCTTCATTATTTTATCAGTCTCTTTGAAGTTGAATCGATTGCCAAAGCTGTAAGAAAGAGCTAATGGGAAGAATACATAGTACACCTACATTCACAGAAGAAGATACTAGGCTTAACCATGCCTGAATAAAATGTGAATAAATAGGTTGTGCATGAGGCTCCTACTATGTTTGTTGTTCATTACAATTAAATATTTGGCTGATTGGTGCTGCCTGACATTTAAATTGAAGCCCCACTTCTGCACTTTTACCAGTGATTCAAGCAATTATTTATGATCTCTTAAATGAATTTAGTGCACTTAAGGAGCTGCTTCATAATACGTTATTTTGAGTCTGAACATTAAATTGTAGTACATGGTTAGATATGTATCTTATTGGTATTCTGATTGTTCTTCAATTGATTGGATGTTTTAAATAAAAATGAATGATAATCTATGCCTGGCAACATATATTTTGAATAGAATCTAGGATATTGAAACTGCAGTCATAGTTGTGTTTTCCCTAGAGGTGAATGTTAAGTTCTATTCATTTATTTTTTTTCTTCTGCACATGTGCAATAACAAGCATATGACTCTCAGGGTAGCTACTAGCCAAAATCAATTGCCTTTTATTGTTGCTGAAAGTAATGTATCCATAAAGGTGCTGTAAGAGCAGGGTCAAATTGACTTGTAAGTGCATACAAAAGTTACACGCATTTTAAGAAAGGGATGTAAGCACATTAACCAGTTAAAAAGGGATGTCTCTGTAGTGATGATTGTAACCTAAGGGTAAAACATTACATTTCCAATATAGCAGTTGACTTCTTTTCTTTCCTACTTGCTTATACTTCATATGCTTCAATTGGGATTCATATTGCTTGTGGGGTTAATACCAAGAGTAGTAATGATAAAGTAAAAGATTTGAATGTCGGAAGCCTACCCATAAATTAGCTTATGAGACTATTATGTTACCATTACCATAATATTTAGCATCACACAAGTGCATTAAATTTAAATATTCTTAAATAGCAAGATAATTTTTGGGGGAGGAAGTTTATTAATTTAATTTGTGGCTCCTGAAGTTGGTTCTTCTATCACCCTAAGTTCATGTTGTTTCTAAGTTCCTGAAATATCTGCATGGAATATTTTCATTCTGTCATAAAAAGCTTTAATGATCCCTTAACTAAAACAGCACTCTGTAAATCATCATGATTGCTCTCTGCCCTGTCCTGTGAGCATTTTCTCCAGCGCACATTTTTAAAAAAAAGTTATTTTGGAAAGCTTTCTTGGCAAGATTCCTCTAGCACAGGTGAGGACTGGCATTATGAGTGATTACTTGCACTTTAAATCTGTAGAGACTTAGCTTGTGTATTTAAGCAGGCTAATGTGGGATGAAACATGTGTTTATTAAACAAACACACACAGCTGGAACATCTGAACCCCCTGGTGAGACAGCAAGCACCTCCTGCCTTTAAGGGTTTTGGCCCCAGAACAATCATTCCAGCAAGAGCCTGCTTGCTGAAGTGCACTACTGAACTAGCATCATTTGTGGCGCTTCTTCTATCCTGATGGCAAATGAGGTGAAAGCAGAGCTTGGTGGTGTGGTTGGTTGTGGACCTTGGTTAAATGAGGGTATTAAGTCTGCCTCATGGCTTTTAATATCCCACTCTATATAGAAGCAGCCTTTCCCCCCCCTCCCTACCCAGAATTGTCTTCATTACCAAAACTAAAACAAAAATCTCAGCTACTTCTTTATGTTACTGCATAACCTGGAGAAACCTTCTCAATGTTTGTGCCAAATTAGAAATTAAGGTGGAGTTGAGATGGGAGGAGGTGGGGAGGGACATCACATGCCTCAGGAAGCAAGCAAATTTGGGGTTATGAACAACTGGGTTAATGGATGGGAGCAGATGGGAAACAAATGTGAACTGAAGATAGCAGGGGATGGAAAGCATATCTGGGCTGTTAATAGATTAGGGTTAATAGATCTGGCATGAGTTAATCAGATCATTTGAAGAAAGCCCTTGAAGGGATGGAAGTAATTTTGGTACCGTGCTGTTTCCATTCCCTTAAATGCTGTAGGAAGGACAGGTGAATTTGCGTCCCACATAATGCCAACGTTCCATCAGAATCCCATTAATGCTTAGCTTCAGGTAAAAACGGACTGGGAAACGCAACCCATTGCAGCAGAACGCTCTGTAGGTCTGTCCTCTTCACCGTCGGTCTGTCTTTTGAACCAGGAGTCTATTTTCTTCTGTTTCCTGTGCCACGTAGTTACTGTGGTTCATTTTCAGCTGCTGGAAGTTATTGAGCTGCTGTTAGGCTTAATCATAACAATATTTACCTTCCAGGGACAAAAACAATTAAATTTGGATCGCTGTTATTTGGTATTGCTTTTGGAAAATATTATTTCCTTAAACTTTCATATACTTGGTTTGTTTTGGATTCATCTTGCTAAGCCTAAACAAATTTCAAAGCAAAATGCATTAGTCATCTGTCAGGCATATGAGATCTGTGATAAAATCTTCTGGCAGAAAGCACTGGTTGATGCAGAGAAGGGGTGAAGGCTGTGCAGTTCTTATAGGTGAATTTAACGTAGATTTAGCTAACAGAGGATCTGTGCAACTTCATTAGACTATTGCTGAGTAGGTTCCAGCTGATACTCATACCTTTTTATGAAGTATTATGTGTATATATAATACACACACACACACACATCTATATCTACATATATCTATTAGTGAGAACCAAATACAGAGAGAAAGATGAGTCCAATTTGAACATTTCTGAAAAGAAGCTCCTCCAACAGTAACATGTGTTTTTTAAAAATAGCTGAACCAGTTACCTATAACTGGAAAAAATATTTCTAACCAAGCATACTTAGAGATACGGGGTTTATTTGTCTGCCTTTTTGTTTGTTTGAAAAGTGTTTATCACTATATCAGGAAATACAAAGAAAATACATGACGATATAATCATATTCAATGTATTGTCGAAGGCTTTCACGGCCGGAGTTCAATGGCTGTTGTGGGTCTTCCGGGCTGTGTGGCCGTGTTCTGGAAGTTGTGGTTCCTAACGTTTCGCCAGCATCTGTGGCCAGCATCTTCAGAGGGCAGGAGCACAGTGCCCTGCCCTCTGAAGATGCTGGCCACAGATGCTGGCGAAACGTTAGGAACCACAACTTCCAGAACACGGCCACACAGCCCGGAAGACCCACAACAGCCATAATCATATTCCTTTTGTCTCATTGAGTATACGTTGGCTGGTAAGATTCATAGGTAAGTAAGTAGTGATTTTTTTAATCTTTTTTTTTCAGACATAAAAACAGATGCCTAGCCATTTAAAGAGTAATTTCCTGTCTTGGCCCTAACTACATTTCAAGTGCTTCAGAAATTCATGCGTACAACACTCATACATTCTTCCTTAATGTTTTAATTTTCCATTCATACTCTTATAACTGTACATAAGGAGGAAACTTGAGTCATATGCAAAACTCTGTTGCATTCATATCAGACTAAAGGTTAATACTGCATATTGTTTTCAATTAGGAGTACAATAGATTTGGCTGGTGGGTAGGAGAAATGAAAGGAACCATTGGCTTAGTGCCTAAAGCCTACATAATGGAGATGTATGATATTTGAGAGGCAAGAGTAAGTACATTTTAATTCAATCTTCTGTAATGGTTTATATGTTCTTTTGCTCTGTTTCATATAGGTTTCGTTTCCTGGAACCTTTACTGTAATTCTTGGGGTGGGGGGGGAGAGAAAAGGTCTGTAGTTTTATGTGAGATAGAATAAATTATTGTGTTTCTAGAAAAAGGGAAAACGTATTCCAATATCCTGTCTCTTCTGTATCATACCAATATTTGGCTTCCATTTTATTAATTGATTTATTTTCTTCAGGGTCACAGAAATAGAATATTTAGAACTCTGAAACAGGACATGTAAGCAATTTTCTTTTGCAAGATGATCCCAGCTCTCTCCTGTCTTCATAGTGTAAATGATAGACATACAGATTAGGAAAGGTGAACACACTCCTTTTCCTCATTTTTCATGCAGACTATTGTCTTTTTAAAACAACTACAATAACAACAAAACTAACAGTCTAAGCTTTCATTTAAGTTGTTATAGTTGATAATAAAACTATTCTGCAGTAGCAAGGGAAAAGGTGGGCTTGTGACGTTAGAGACACTAGCCAGTCATTTGTGATACTATCTAGCCATGATCTGCTGCAAACTACTTTTGACTGAACAGTTGTGATTAACAGGACTTCCAGAAAAGGCATATGGCTCAAATAATGTTGTATCTACATGTATCCTAAAACTTGCTTTATTACAAATTTTGAATATGATGCAGAAGTCACTTTTAAAGACCTCTCAGTGGGAATGATTTAAGCAGTACTGGACAATCCTATTGAAAATATTTCATATACCCTGATCTTTTCGTATTTTGTCCAGTCACTTCCTGGCTATTCCACATATTTAGCTCTGTTTAGAAGCCCCTTTTCCTACATATATTTTTTGCATTCAGCTGTTTTAGTAGCAATAACCTACCTGCACCTAGTATTAGGGCTGTGCAGTTCTTCAGATTCAAAGACAAAAAGGTGTTTTGGAGCCTGTGAGATGTCCTTGTGGGACCTCTGGGAAGCTGCTTAAAGCAGCTGCATCTTTTCCTGGGAATGTGCAGGGACTTTCAACAGCTGCAGTGCAGTCCTCAGAAAAGAGAGATGCTGCAGACAGACAGGTGTTATGTGTCCATATCTGCGTGTTCTAAAGCTTTTTTGTTTTAACCTGAAGTGCTGCATAGCTCTCTTCAGTATGTATTTCAGCTGGTGTTGATGTTATAACTGTACTCCCATTTGCCCAAATTTCTTACACTACCAATGATCTAAATCGTTTCCAGACCACTTGGATAAATGTGGTGGTGCCACATGCTGTTTTCAAAGGTTTGTTTATGTAACCAGATGTTCTAAAATTGATTTAGGGGAACATTCTTGTTTCAATTCATAGTCTCTTCTCTCCTCCACTTTTTTTTTATTTGACATTGGAAAATGAAAAGAATCAGGTACCACGCCCTGTTGCCCACTTTTGCAGTTTTCATTTAGTTCAGACATGGGTTTCATTGCTTAATTATGAAAATAAAGCGAATCAATTGAAATATTGTAAAAAGGTTGTTCTACACTGATAGGATAAGATTCAGTTATTTGTCACATGAAGTTATGTTATGTTGTGGCTCTTAGTGTCCATCAGCACAAGGGACTAAGGGGCTTTCTATTCTGATTAGTTACTGGAGAAAATAAGCAGAACTTAACTCTGGAGGAGCTCTGTGTGGTTAGGGCATGGGGCGTTACTGTTTGACTAAAATTGAGAGTGGGTAGGGCGTGTAGGTTGCATTAAACACATCCCATTATTGCCTTAGAATTTGGGCACTGCAGATAACTGACCAGGACCAAGGACATTCTATAGGTATTTTTATGGGGGGGGGGGAGGTATTGTAATTTTTAAAAATTCTTTCTTGTCATTAATCATGGAAGCAAGACCCTAGTTTGTGCATTTTTTCCTGTGTGCATCTGCTTTTCTAGGGAGCATTAAAGCAGTAGAGCAAAGAGACTCACATTGTGAGGTACAAATGTAGTAAATAAATAAATCACCAATCTTGCACCCTGACTGTAAGCAATGTTGTGGGGAATGATGGTCCAAAACCTTTAGAGGCCTTCAGGTTGGGAAAACATGGAGTGTAGAGTTTCTTATGGTTTTAAAATGTTGTGCTACATTTTCTTATTCATAACTATAGTTTTCATTTCTTTCCAGCCAGCCTGATTCTGCAGACTAGAGGCCAGCTAATGGAGGCTGTGGAAGGGCTACAGAGATCTATGTGAAATGGAAGACTGGAAAGCTGTGTTTTATATACACACATGTTCACTTCCTTTTTTACTATTCGCTTTGACACTCTTTGTTGTGGTATACTGTCATTTGGGGTTGTATTTATTATTCACTTGGTAAATGGGGATATCCTGACTATATGCAGTTGAAATTTAATGGAAGAGAGGTCAACAATAAATTTTTGAGGATCAGCCTAATTAATTTCAATATGTGCAACACAGAAGATCTTTGCAAGATTTGATGCTTCTACTTGGCACAAGTGATACACAGCCATGGATCCTTCCTGTGAACATTCCTATGACCCTCTTTTGCTTAACTGAAAAGTTTCTGATCTTTTACTTCATTTTGCATTTTAATGCTTAAACAGTTAAATTATGTAAAAAAAGGAAAAGATGTGAAAAGATGTGATAGCATATCAAAATATAATATATACCTGTTTTTAATATATTTGGAGAAGGTGTACATTACACTTTGAAGCATCAGTTCATACACACAGTATTCTTAGATATGTATTTTTTCTTAGCAGAGCCTTTCGAAGGCGTATAAGTGGTTCTTCCAAAAACTTTTGTGAATGTTAACTTTGTTTGATTAATGGCTACTTCCACACAGCTCTGTTGTTGGTTTTTGGCTTCAGTTGCTTCACAGCTTTCTCCTTAAGCTTATCATATGGAGTGATCAAAATCATAGAATAGGGGAATTATATTAGGCTGCTAAGTAATAAAATGTATTTGATAAGTCCAGTGTAAAATCACCAAAAATGCTAAACAAAGTCCCCCTTTGGAGTTTATACTGACCATTCCAAAAACCCTCATATTTGTTTTCCCATTTGGAGCAAGAGCCATGTTGAGCCACGAACCACTGCACCGGTCCGAACTGCCTTCGTTTGCTTATAATAACAAATTGTGACATAGGCAAATCTATTTGACATTGGGATGATCTGTATTCTTTTTCCATATTTTGGCTCTGTCCCGCGATCACCTCCATCTGTATACTCACGTTCTGCAGCCATTTTGCAGGTGTCATGTTGCTAATCCCTTTTCCAGATCGAAAAAGTAGCATTTTGATCAGCTCCTCAGATGCCAGACAGCCAAATACTAGCCTGAAATATCTCTCTGAAGTACTATTGTACTGTTTAATCTGCATCTCTCAAAAGAGCAGGACCGACAGGGGTTCAGCATTAGAGTCTCTGTTTTGGGAGGCAGAGGCCATAAACACCAGAAAAACTTGTACTGAGATTGGAACTCAGTGTGGCTTGATTATATTCCCTCTTTCTAAATTAATGGTGGCCAAAGACCAAAATTAGGCAGAACTCCTCTAAAATTAACATAGCAGTGCAAAATGCTCATATGTTGAAAAATTAAAATTGTTTTAAAAGGATTCACCTGTTTCTGCTCTGTCCTCTGCAATAGGTATCTTTTACTGTGCATGCAGTGAGCATGTAGTTGTCACATGGTAAAGCTATTAATTTTCTGTATATAATTCCCTAAATACATTTTTTTAAAAAAAAATCCCTACGCATAGAAAGCTAGCGTGTTAAGGAGAAGGCTAATTGGCCATGAGTTGGAAATAGACTCCCATTGCAGTCAGAAGGACTTAAGTGAATCTAATGTAGATTGTGATTTTATATGCACTTACAAGGAAATAAATTTTGTCTGCTTTTGAAGAAACACATAGAAGGCTGCACCGTTAAGTCTGTATCTAATTCTGTCTATGCTAACCCATTGTAGGAAAGCATTCAAAGAAATCTCCCTCCTTGCTTTCTGAAGTGGTATAATCCAACAGCAATTTTAGCATGTGATTGATGTTTCCTGGTATGCATCAAGGCATAAAAGCCTATTTCAATTGCAATGTTTATCTCTTATTTTGTTTTTGTTTTTTTACAAAGTCCATTGAAGACCATTGGATAGACTATTATTTAAAGGAAGTTCATTGGTGAATGAAGAATTCTTTAGAAGGATTAAGCATTCCTCAAGTTTATGGATATGACCTGACATCCCTGAGAAGCAACGCTCTCGTTAACAAACCAGGAATTACATCACTGTTCGAAATGCTGTTAGTGCTAGAAATAATGCGGTTTTTTGCATTTCCAATGTTTGCCAGTAGATGGCAGTAGACTTTCACGGCACATACTGGTGGGGAACCCATCCCCCAGCCACATTTGTTGTGTTCAGATGAATTTTTTGCAACTTAAATTATTTGGAGAATTTCCTTTCCTTTTTCATGTAAATCCAGGAGAGGGAGTCCTTAGCCAACTGATGAATGACAAACCCTTCAAATAATTTTTCCTATTGATTGGATGATATAGGCAGCAGTGATTTTATTGTTCTCTTAACCTTTCTTTCATGTACTACACAGATAATGTTAGCAAGCACACCCATTCTTAGTGCAGATATTTCAAAGCTACTATACCCCTACCTCTTAACTAGACATGCCTTAGTCTAAACCAGCAAAAAGAAAAGGGTGAGCATATTTGTTTATGAAGCCTTGACAAATGCTATAACCTTTTTGGGGTGGGGGGGCTGGGAAAATTCCCCATTAATGTGATTCCAACACAATTTGGCAATATACTGCTAATTGGTTTGTTCTCATTATTTACTTATATTTCCCTGTGTTCCTTTGCAAAAGAGTTATTTCATAAGTCATATTTTATGTAGCATCTTGCTTATTTGCTCTGTATTGGATTTGTACTATACTGCCATGAGATCTTACAATAACGTTCCATGCTGCAAATTTTTAAGGTTCAAATAAAGTTTAATTGTTTGCAAACTGTTATGATGCTAATAATTCAATAGCCTGCTGTGTTACTAATGAAATTACTTTGTTATGATTAATTTGGAAAATAGTGTGTTGATTGTAGTAATTAAACACAACAAGGTGAAGTAAATGATTCCAATGCCATCTGGCCTCCAAAATGAATGAAGAAATGAAATGGAGCTGTCATCTGAATCTATTCAGAGACGTAAGGGTGATACAGATGCTCTCCAGGGCAGTGATGCCAGGATGTACCCACGCTAGCCTGTACAGTGATTTCATATACATCTGCCTACAGTTATTCATTTGGTTGTGTGGCTTCATGCCCCAGTTCCTCTGTCTTCCATAGCAGCCTTCCATGGCCCTGGAGCTCTCATGGAGTGAGAAGCACATCTGGAAGAGGCAACAGGTTGGGGAATGTTGCTTCATAGCATCTGCATTTCCAGTTGCTAAGAACAGGCATAGGAGATAAGTTTTCAGGCTGAAGATGAATGGCTGCGTGGATCCACTCCAGTGCTGTATTTTATAGTGCAAGAAAATGAGCCTAGAGATACACATTTGTTGGCAGGTATCATATTTATTAATGTTGGGAATTGAAATATTCTTGTATTTGGCTACTTTCAATGCAACCTCAGGAGGCTATTTTTAATGACAGACCAGTGGAATAAAAGCAATATGGTATCATGCTTGTATGTATACTCAGGCAGAAAGCCCAAGGAGATCAAAGGGACTGATTTCAGTCATAAGAAAGTTTAGAGCTGCAGACAAAAGATTATTTTTGAGGAGGCGACTGGTCCTGGGATAAGGGAGAGCAGAATAGCTCAGTACGATTCAGTGCCCGAGAGTTCTTAGCCCACAACCTATCCATTCTTCAGAGGGAGTAAGCCTCATCAGACATGTTGGGATAATTTAAACAGGTACACAGTAGCTCTAGTGGATGGTAACCTTCTGTTTATAAGCTTGGGAGGGAATTAATTCCCATTGAATTTGGGTGGAATTTAGTTCCACAGTTAAAATGCAAATGATCAAATGGTTTCTGAGACAAGATTCAAAACAGAGTTTTGTGCAGATAACAAGGAGTGGGCTGGTCAACCAGCAGCTATCTTGG
Organism: Charina bottae; assembly: GCA_023362775.1. Lineage (NCBI taxonomy): Eukaryota > Metazoa > Chordata > Lepidosauria > Squamata > Charinaidae > Charina > Charina bottae. The sequence goes on from JALMGJ010000007.1 coordinate 31,763,000, forward strand.
AAGCCTTTCACCTTTTCCAAAAGAGGCTGGCACTTCTCAGTCTCTCCCATTTTTTGTTTTCCCTTATTGTGGTGGGGAACAATGAAAGCTCCATGGTTACAAGGTCAAGGTTAGCAGCCACAACACAGGGTACCCACCCTGTTCCTGTATGCCCCAGAAGGGTGAAAATGCAAAAGGCCACAGAGAAGGAGTACCTAAATAAGGAGTTTGTTGGCTGGTTGGAATTAGTTTGGGAGTAAACTCTTTGGGACTAAAACTAACTCCCTCAGTTATTGGCCGCTTCAATTAGTGCACTTGGAGTTCACCCAACGGTCTTCTCTCCCTCCACCCACATTCTGTTAAGCATATTGTTTGAACAAGGCCCCCGTGTCATTAGTAAAGTCACTATAATAGTGAGTCACTCTAACAGATATTAGCAAAACAGAGACCTTTGCAGTGGCACTTACTGTAATCCCAGAAAAAACTGTTCCTATAATCCAGGAAACACCTATTACAATATTATTTAAGCATCTTCTGGTGATGTTCTCCTTCAACAAGGTTTTTTCTCTATGAATGTTAGGGGTAAATGGTCATGTTTTCTGTTGTCTTCCTTTATCATACCCCCCACACAAACATTTAATGAAAACTAATTTATTGTATTTTAATACATGCTCTTTTTCATGTAAATCGCCTCAAGGTGGGACTTTGTGGGAGATGGTACGGAAAGAAGTAAATGAATAAATAACATCAATGAGGCAGAGTATTCAACACTGGTTTCAGGGTCAAGTTAAGTATCTTCAGTTCTGTAGAAAGGTATAAAGCATTTCACAGGAGGATATTGCATATCAATAATTCACCTGTTCCCCTCATCCATCCTGAAATATTTTTTCAGCTTAGGCAGACTATTGAATTGTCCTCATAGCTCTTTGAAGAATCTTGCTCTTCCACTGAGCCCCCCATCACTCCACTCGCAGTTGCTGTCTGTCGTGAAAATTCGTTCCTCAGAGACAGCGCAAACACTTATTTTTAAGATAATAAAACTGCTTACCAGGATATCCTGGCTTCATGCTTTTTCCTCCTCTTATCAGGGAAAGGTTTACAAAAGCAACCTCTTCTTTTAGAAAACAGGGCAGTGACGTTTTCAAGCGCTGATTTTAGCTGCCTCAGCAATAAGGTCCCCCTCTATTACCTCTAGTGCATTCTCTCTGTCTCTCTCTCTCCTTCCTTTTTTTCTTCAAACCCAAACAACCATGCTGGATCTGGATCGCAGGGACTCTTGGTAGGAAGCCCTGCACTGACTGAGGCTGGTTTCCAAGCTTCTGGTTTCTTTCTACCCAGATGTGGAGCTGGTGGACACAGTGTACCAGCAGAGGGCACAGACTCTCCTTTGCTATGGAGTAGAAGTCCCTGTAAGGGGCTCGATGGCTCAGTGGTCAAGACGCCAGGCTTGTCGATCAGAAGGTCAGTGGTTCAAGACCTGAGCGCCGCGTGGCAGAGTGAGCTCCTGCACTTGCCCCAGCTCTTGCCAACCTAGCAATTCGAAAGCATGCAAATGCAAGTAGATACATAGGTACCACTTCGGTACATGACGTTCCGCGCACGTCATGCCAGCCACATGACCGCGGAAGCGTCTTCGGACAGCACTAGCTCTTCGGCTCAGAAACGGAGATGAGCACTGCCGTTTAATCCAGGAATAAAGGATTCCTCAACACAGTCAGTTAAGACCATTGTTAAAAAAATATTCACTTGCATTATTTTTTATTTATATCCTTTTCCAGTAGCATATTTCAAAGCAAATGTCATATCCATGAAAATCAAGTTTAAAATATATATTCATTTTTTTACACAATGCAGATTCAAAGCATCATTCCTAAATCTTAGAATTGGGGGGGGGGGGGTACGTAGTCTATCTTAAAAAGAGATATCAATAAACTTTTAAAGTTTCATATCAAGTTTTCATCTATCTCCCATTTTTACAATCCTAGCTTCCCCTTCAAACAAACAAGCAAACAAAAATCAAGAATAAATGGCTATGATGAAAAATTGAGGAATATTCTCAAAAGAGCCATCTTTTAGTATGTGGTGTTGATACAGATGGTTTAAACACATCTTGAAGTTACTGCTTTTTCCTCCTCCTCTCTCCACTCCCCCCCCCCACCCCAAGTTGTACTAAGCTTTAATCAGTTCCTTAAATTCCATTAACTTCAAGTGCTTTTCCAAATGTGCTACTGGGCTAGAAGGGTAAATGGAGGTGATTCCATTAGAACCTATGATTATACTTTCATTGAATCTAATGAAACTATAGCAGTCTAAGTAGGCCTTTTTAAAGGGATGAATATTGTATGTTTAAAAATTTTCTCCATTTAAGAAGAACAAATTAAACATGTTAAAGAATAGATCCATAATGAGTGGAGCACTCCAGTTCATGGCATTTCCAACACTCCCTGAAAATGTGTTCTGGGGAGTTGGGGGGGATCCTCTGAGACATGGCAAAAAAGGCTACAGAGAAAACGCCACTACATCTGCTGAAACATTCAGTGATCTGAGATTCTTCTATGAATAAAAATTTGGGTCCTGCTGTGAATAGAAAACAGATCACTGTGAGTGGTTTCACCTATTTTGGCTCAGAAGTCAGTGTTAGCCCTGGCTAGGACTTGGAGGAGAGACCACCAAGGAATTACATGGCTGTAGGTTAGAATAGGAAACAAAAATGCATCCTGAAAGAAGGCAAATCACTTCCATGTTGCTTGCAAGAACAGCATGGATGTGCCCATGTAGTCACCAGGAGTCGAGTTGGATTCAAGAGGTTCTTCTCTTTTTATGTATGGAAAAGTTTAAAAAGCCCAACTGTAGGTGCTTGAAGATAAGCAACTAGAGAGAACAATTTCTCTTACTGCTCACTGATTTATCATCACCAGATGGAATCATCTAAAACTACTTTAGAGCAGTGTTTCTCAACCTTGGCAACTTTAAGGCGTGTGGACTTCAACTCCCAGAATTCCCCAGCCAGCATTGCTGGCTGGGGAATTCTGGGAGTTGAAGTCCACACGCCTTAAAGTTGTCAAGGTTGAGAAACACTGCTTTAGAGAAAGTCATACTATTCAATGCCTGTACTGATAAATAAAAAACCCCAGGACACAACTTTCTTTTCAATTTTTTAAAAAATAGTTATTGTTAGTTTTGTCAATTTTTTAAAAGAGGAAGGCAGGAATCCAGTCCTAGGTCAGCCTTCCCCAACCTGATGCCACCAAATAGGCTATATACCATGCTATTACCAACCAGCAAATATGGTCATGCTGACTGGGCATGACGGGACTCAGAGAACATTTGTTGAGAGTGACAAGTTGGGGGAGGCTATAGTCAATAAATTAGGCAGGTACCATACTTTATGAAACTCTGCAACTTATTTTTAAAAAGCTGCATTTTTCCCCCTAAACCATCATTCTTTTTCACTATGAGGAGAGAGAGAGAGTTTGGTGTAATGGTTAAGGCACCAGGCCAGACATTGGAGACAATGAGTTCCAGTCCCGCCTTAGAAATGAAGCCAACAGGTGACTCTGGGCCAGTCCCTCTCTCTCAGCCCTAGGAAGAAGGCCATGGCAAACGACTTCCAAAAATCTTGCCAAGAAAACGGCAGGGACTTGTCCAGGGAGTCGCCAGGAGTCAACCCTGACTTAAAGGCGAGGAGGAGGAGGAGGAGGAGGAGGAGAAGGAGGAGAAGAAAAAAGAGTGAGTGAGGAACCTGGGGTTATTCAGTCTTGAGAAAAGAAGCCTGCGAAAATATCTGAAGGGATGTCATCTAGAAAGTCAAGATCTGTTTTCTGTGTTCTGCGAGTTCAGGACACAGAATAATTATCTTAAATTACAGGAAAACAGACTCCAAGTGAATCCTCCCAGCAAAAGCATGTCAACAGTAGGGCCAATGGTCAAGGGAGATGGAGAGCTCACCTGCACTGGAAATGTGCAGCCAGAGGCTGGACACCTTCTATGGGGTGCTTCAACCTGCGTGTTTTCACTGAGCAGGGGGCTGAACTGAATGGCCCCTTTCCATTTTATGATTCTGTGTTGCGGTCCAGGTTCGCAAGACTCTTGTACGTTCACTGAAAATACCATACTGTAAAAGGACTTCGAAAAACATGCACGCTAATATACGTTTCATGGCATATTTGCAAACAGTGCTATAATTTGGCATTATGATTCATACACATGATTTCCAGAAGAGTGATAATGTCTTTTTAAAAGGAGTTTGAGCAGGTTGCAGAAAGTAGGGAGAGATGAAAACAACAGAATTATTAGCAAAGCATTACAATGACATTCAGCCTTAAATTGTCAGTGTACCTTTAGGGTAGTTCTGGAGAAACATGTAGCCACTTTAATTCAATAAAAGTGCCTAGTCTGTATCAGTTACAGCCAATTAAGTTGGTAGTTCTTGTCTTATAACATTCACTTTGTAATTTATATCATGTTTTTACAACAATCTGTTCAAAGTGGCTTACAGTAAAACTTGAAATGCAATCTATATAAATGTTTCAGCAGTTAAAATACCAGACTGAAACAGCTTTCCTGTGGAAAAGTTAACATGGAACTCATGTTAAAGGATTCAGGTGTGAATGGTAGTGTATGTAACTTTGGTGGAATGCTTTATTTGATTGGAACAGATAAGTGTGCTTAAATTAATCAAAGCTGTGTCCAGGGTTTCACTAGCGTATTAACTAGAGTTTGTGTGCTCACTGACAAATGCCACAGAACGACCTTCACTGGAAACTGTGTTGAATTTCTAGAGAGATAAGTGTAAAATTATAACTTATTCAAATTATGGGTAAGAAATCATTTGTGACTGATGATTAAAGAGTGCAATGTACTTTCTGAAAGAAAGGAAGTGAATGACTTTGCCTTTCCTGGTCTCCAATTCCCCCAAGAAAGTTCTCCTTCATAACTGAAATCTCCCCTATCCAGATGGAAACATTGGGTAGGCTGCACATGTTTAATTCCCAGATCTAACATTCAGGATTTGAAGAGTTTCGGTTGAATTCTAATCACTTTCCCTTACATGGTTTCTTGGTTGTGCATCAAAGATAAGTAAACATTCCGGATTGGCAAGCTGGAAATTGAGGTACCAATGGAACCATCGTCCATAGGTTTAAACAAGCTGCTGAAAGACATGGACACCAGCTGTCTAAGATCAGGATACTGAAGAGTTCAGTGTCAAATAAGCCCTTTTAAAAATGTGTACTGTGTGAGGTTAATCATAATATATATACTATGTATGTATGTATGTATGTATGCATGCATGCATGCATGCATGCATGTATGCATGTATGTATGTATGTAATGGGGTTAAGAGAGCCAGTTTGGTGTAGTGGTTAAGGCACCAGGCTAGAAACCGGGAAACGGTGAGTTCTAATCCTGCCTTAGGCATGAAGCCAGCTGGGTGACCTTGATCCAGTCACTCCCTCTCAGCCCTAGGAAGCAGGCAATGGCAAACCACTTCTGCAATCTTGCCAAGAAAACTGCAGGAACTTGTCCAGGCAGTTGCCAGGAGTCAACACTGACTCAAAGGCAAAGAAAAAAAGAAAAGAAAAGAAAAGAAAAGAAAAGAAAAGAAAAAAGGAGTTAAAGCAACACTCCAGATTACAAGAACTCCAATACATGGCCATACTTCAATCATTTAAACTGCATTTCTTGATTCCAATGGAGGAAGAAAATCTATGTGTACACTGTGTTCTACACACACGTGTGTTCTACCTACTGGAGTGAATGGGGTATTTTCAGTTGCATGAGATTTCTGTCCACATCTAGTTACTTTCTGCATAGACGTGTGATTCGGATGAAAGAGACCACTGCCGTTCCAATTCATGGTATACTCTTTCATGGGGATAAAATTATATATTTCTCTTGGAAATTCAGTTTTATTGACCTTCCAAATCCCTGACAGTACTTGAATGATTCTTTAAAGAACAGTATCCTTTCCCAGGCTTTCTCTGTTCTGTCATTAAGGCTCATTTTCTTTGACAAAAGTATTGCATCCCAACAGCCTACATCGCTTAAATATTACCAGGAGATCTACAAAACACCCATCTTGGAGCCAGGCAATAATATTTAAGAAATCCAAATCCTTAAGTAGGGTGACCTATATTTAAGTATCTCTGCAGCCTTTACATTTGTCTTGGCATGGTTACTGTGTTTTATGTATTATGTATGTATTACATACTAGATTAATTTACCAATTGGAAATTTAGGCTGTGGAAAAGAGATGTGTAGAAAAGAGGCTGCTATAGATGTAAATTAATAGCCCCCCTGATCAAAGCTTCGGCTTGAGAATCCAGGGATAGGGATAGTGTGCCTTTCTGTAACTTGAAGCTTAAAAGTGTGACATCTCAATGGCATGCATAACAGCAACTCTCCATTGATCCTCCATGCTCATTAGTGGTGCCAGACCTGCCCTCTTGCCTTTCGACACAGTTGACAGAGATAGTTGTGAGAGCAAGGGAAGCTGTGAAATCTGATGACTTCTCACCGCCATCATGGGAGTGATGCATAAAGGAAACACGCCCTTTGCCTTCAGATGTCATGTAGGCATGCCTTAAGGAAGAGGAGCAATGCTCAGGGATTCCTCTAGCAACAGTAAGAGCATTAAGGGTCAAGAAAAGTGGCGCCTTCCTTTGGCAACAGACTTTTACTCAGTTCGAGCATGCATGCTTTGTAAGCTGGAAGTTTGGGGTTCAGTCCTTTGCTTTTCTAGCTAGGCCTGGCAAAGGCTTTGAGCATCTGACAATATTAAATTAGGTAGATTAATAATCTGACATGTTATAAGGGTGTCATTTGGTGTAAGGCAGCGTCTCCTTATTTAGAAAGCCAATTTCCTTCTTAAGTGGCTGCCCCAACTGATGCTGATGATAAGAAGGAAGATGTGCATTTTCGTACAGAAGGCATATGCCTGAAATAAAAGAAAAAATAGTAACCACAAAGAGGGAAGGAGTTTTCTCATTTCTGACTGAAGGGTTTTTCCCCCCGTTTTTGCACTTTATGTTTTAACTTTCTTAAGGTGCCATGATGATTTTTTTTTAGTCTTCAAAACAGACTTGATTCTTGTCAACTACATGGACATGTTCATGCATTTTCAGAAGTCATTTGCCATCGCCTTCTCCTGAGGGCTAAGGGAGAACAATTGGCCCAAAGTCACCATGTTGGTATCTGTATCTAAAGCAGAACTTAGATTAGACACTAGACCAAGATGGTTCTCAAACGAAGCCCCTTACCTACTTGAAAATTTTACTTATCGGAAGTTTGATCTGCAATTTAGTTCAAGATATTTACTGTTGCTTTACTAAAAACAACAACAACCAATGTCTTTCAATTTGATGGGAAAGAAATTGCTTTCAACTTTTTTCAAAGATGAATATTTTAGCCACATTTCATGGGTAGGGTCTACAATCCTTGAACCTACCTTAATTACAAGGTAGACAAGGGGCTTTTGAAAATGTATTTCATTATACAATAATTTTTCTAGGAGTCTTTAGCCTTTTGATTTCCTACATTTCCACTGTCTTAAAATAAGACATCATCATCAAATAATGCTGTCCCTGTTTTTCATTTTGTTGTTGTCTTTTCAAATAAGAGTACTTAAACAACCAATGAGGCTGCAAAGTAATGAATAAGTATGCAATGGAGATTGGAGAAGGAGCAAGAGGAAGAAGAAAACAGTATCCATTGCCACCTAGTGAAATCAGAAACATCACCAATAGAAATTCTCAAGAACATCTAAAGCACTCTTGGAGTGTGCTAGAAAAACAGAAGCCTTTTCACAGAAGGAAAAACAAAATATTATGGGAAATTATAAGTCAGATACTAGGTGGTATTAGAAATTACAATCAACTTATTTTGTTAGTATCCACTTGATAGGTTTTCAATTCAATTAGCAATAATTGCACCTCAGATAAACCTTATTGCCTATGATACTGCCATTGCACAAAGCTAGGTAAAATACCCATTCTGTATTTACTTACTTGGGAGCAAATCCCACATATATCTTCCTTCTGAATAGATATGTATAGAATTCTGCTTTTAAGTCAATAATTTTGCACAGATTCCTTTTTAATTAAAAAAAAATACTGAAATCAGAAAATTCCCAATATCAGATTTTCCACTCCCAGTAGTCTGAGACTAAGCTTATTTTATGACCAATCTTTTGTCTTTGCAGATAGCATTTTTTAAAAAATAATAACTTTCCCCCCATAGAATAGTTCTCAGAGATGTAACTATTTTCTTAATTCATTATGCATATCTTTTAGAAGGGGTAATAATTGTCCTTAAGAAAAGACATTAATTGCAAAAGCCATGAGTTATATAGCTTGACTGACTTACAGAACTTCTTTCTGTGATTCATTTTTTTTAATGTACTGACTTTTGGAGCACAAACAAAAATCAGAACCAAATTCTACAGTTTTTAAAGCAATATCTTACAGGGACTGCAAACTGCAAACTGGGTTGTTACTACATGAGATGCACAGATGTCCAAAGTGGTAAGTTCTTTATGAGAGGAACACATCCCCTCCCCAAGAAAGTGCTGAAAAGCAACAAATGGCTAACCAAGAAAGTATTTGTAATACAGAGATTCTTCTCATGGTTATTGTCATGCTCTGTCTTATAGCAATAAATTGTATTAAATATTGATTATTTAATGGCAATGAAAACATAAAGAACAGCATTGCGGTTCTGTGATCTTAATTTTTAAAGAGTTTTTAAATTTTAAAGATGAAGATGGCACGAGATATAGCGTGCTACAATATTCCCCACTTGGTATAATTGAGTATGTCTTCATTGCCGGTTTTACCAGCCGATTATGTTAGCCAAGCATTCACAGTTATGTTTTTCTTCTTGCTTATAAATAAAAAGAGAGTGAACTGTGAGTTTGGGGTGTCTTTTGAGAGATGTAAAAAGCTGCAGCTCTTTTGATAAAGTAACTTTCAAAGAACCCTTTAAAAGAAGTTTTAAGCCACCATATAAAGACCAGATTAATATTCAATACATTCAATAAATGAGCCTATATTAATTTTTCAAGTAAATATTCAATAGATGTGTTTCAAATAACTTTTCAGTGGGACAAAAATGGTCTTTTATGATACTAAACCTGGAAAACATATATTTAAAAGGAAGATTTCTAATGTTTGAATATATGAACAAAGGAAGTTCCTTTCTTTGAAGAATGCATAATCCTTCAAATACACTTGCTTTCTGAGGTTAAACAATACAGTAGCAGAAGCAGCAAATTACATAAACAAGATATTTGGCTGAATAATTAAAGTGAGTAATCAGCATTTGAAAACTAAGATGTAGCGTGGGATGCTTTTTTTTTCTATATTTCATTTTATTTCTTCTCAGTGAAAACCTATTTCCCTGATGCAAGAAAACCAGCAGTATAGATCTGGAGGGTTCTGAAATTTGGCTTTTCCATGAAAGAGTCTACAGCTTTGCCTAATAGGCAAATCTTTCTAAATCATCATTCTGAAACATCACACTTGCTCCTTAGAATGCTTCATACAAATATGAAGTAACTTTGTCCAGGCTTGATAAAAAGATATGTAGTGTATCCCTATCACTCCCCAATCCTCATTTATTTAATAGCTTTTGTTTTCACTGGATCTCTCACCACACAAGACAAAAAGACCATTGGCACCAATGCACTTCTCTTATTTCTCCTTGTACTCCTGTTGTTTACTATTTGCATCCTACCTTATTGTTCCTTTCAGAGGAAAAGTTACTCAAAGATTTCACAGAATCTTATCTTTAGCAGCAGCCTTTTTAAAATAAAGCTTAAAAAAAATACCCCAAATATCCAGTTACTGTAGTCATTCTAAAGCAGGAGCAAGCAAGCTTTCTTTTATTCTCTTATTACAGGAAGGGCAATAATTGTGTGTTCATTTAGAATGTCGAGAAAGAACAGGGAAAATGTAAATGATTTTCTGTAGAAGAAAGAAAGAAAGAAAGAAAGAAAGAAAGAAAATTTTTCAGAATTATGATCTGTTGACCGTAATTGCCTTGGAAATCCCTCCCCCTGTATTTCCTGCATAACTGGAAAATTAACATTAGAAAAGCAAATGATACTGAATTCTAATGAGCGCTTCCCTATATATGCACGCAGTGAAGATAATTCATTTGCACGCTGAAAGCATCCCAAACTCCCCCTAAAGTCCCCGTGGCTTCCACTTTAGGGTGTTCATCATCTGTTCCGACACTGGTCCTATTTGTGTGCAGAGCTGCATCTAAGACGGGTGGGTGAGGGGACGGGACGGAAGCCCTTTCTCCGTCTGAATCACATTGATCTCATGGCAGTCGAACATCATGCGGAGGTTTTTATGTGGATTAGCTTTAACAAAAAAGGTAAATCTTCAATACAATTAACAGGGCCACAAGTTAAATCAGAGGAAGGAAAATAATATGCAATATGGCAGTTTAAAGATTAAAAAAAAGAGAGAGAGAGAGGGAGAGAAGAAAATAGCTTTGGTAAATATGTCGATCTTAATATGTCTATGAAGGTTCTCAGTCATCCAGGTGGAACAGTCTGTGGCTTGAATCATGTCAACTGGATTTCTATTTTCTTAGTGGAAACGTTTCACTCCTTATCCAAGGAGCTTCTTCAGTCTGAGTAAAGTTAGTAAGGGAATCCTTAAATATGTTTCTAGGCTGGCTGTGTGACCTTGCACCTGGGGCTAGGTCATGGTTATTTTTGTTTCTTTTGTTTGTTTTGTGTGAAACAAACATCTCAAAAATAACCATGACCTAGCCCCAGGTGCAAGGTCACACAGCCAGCCTAGAAACATATTTAAGGATTCCCTTACTAACTTTACTCAGACTGAAGAAGCTCCTTGGATAAGGAGTGAAACGTTTCCACTAAGAAAATAGAAATCCAGTTGACATGATTCAAGCCACAGAATGTCGATCTTAAATCACTCCCAGGCTGACAAGCGGACCGTCAGCTGATGGGCAAAGATCTCCCTTCGGTTTGCTACTTTGCTGATTCTCCCTGCTCAGCCTTGAAGGCATGTGAGTCTAAAGCCAAGTGGTGCCGCCTTTAGCAGAAAATAAATAAATAAATAAATAAATAAATAAATAAATAAAGGAAAAGTTAAGATTTTTTTTAAGTCATGGCAGAAGGGGGTTTAAGAACAAATTGCCATGTAAAATGATCAGCACAAAAAGGCATTGGGGAAGAGAGCGCGAGGCTGTGCCAAACAGATGGCACACCCTGCTGTGTTTTTGATTGAAAAAGAAAGGTAACATTTGCAGCCATGTCAAAGAGACAGTGATCAGCTAAACAAATTGGTCTCTAACGTACAGCAGTGCAAGAGCAAACGTGCTGCAGGGTAGCAGGAAGGCTGTATTTCACAGTAATGCCATGCGTGCGTCTTTTACTCCCCCGGAGCAAAGGGAGACGCGCTCTCCCGTCCTTCCTCTCAGCCTCAGGCGCCCGTGCGCAGGCGCGCACTCCCACACAGCGTCTTTGTTGAGTGAGACTGCAGTACGGTCTGCAGAATCGCTAGGTCGGCTGCTAAAACTTTCCCCGTCTGGAAATCGCTACCTAAAATGAAGCAAACACGGTAGAAGACTGGGTCTGACACGCCTGATGTTGCACACGATACATTTCCAGTTTTTAGAATAACAACAATGAAAAGGGGGGGACTTAATGCCTAGTAGCCACAAAAAGCAATTCCAAGAAGAGGTTCTGTTCAGAAAAACGTCTCTGCATCATACCTGTGTACTGCTTGCAATACAAACATCAAATGCGGCAGAGGAAGGGTGCAGAGGGAATTTAAATATTTTGGGCTCATCTCAGCTGGCTGCCTTACTCCGCTCCAGTAAAGACAAGGTACAGAAATGTCCTTTGGGTGACATTCAAAACTCGATATAAATCCTCTGCTTTATGAGACTGCAGTGCAATAAATTACTTAGCCTAATTGTAGATGTAATGAATTACCATAATTAGTCATGGGCTACATTAAATTAATCAGCATGGTACATTATTTTGCTAAATTACATTCTTTGCCTTCCAAAGGCACCAGTGCAGCAATCAGGGCTTCTTGCAGAAGGGGGAATGGTGCTGTAATGAGAAGCTTTTCTGCTTCTAGAACAGTGGCAGAAGATGGATTTTGATGGGAGGTAGGAAGGCTTGGAGACACCAGAGCCCGGGCTTGTGCCTGAAGTGTCTCCGCTTGTTAATGATCATCTTGCTCTCCTGCAGGGGAGCAGTGGGCTGTATCCTGCGAAGGTTGCAGAAGACGCTCGCAGGGGAAGAAAACCACTTAGATGATGCTTTAAGGCAAATAATATAGCTGAGATGACAAGTCGCATAGCAGTGGGGTGGCGAGGAGATAATGTCTTTGGAAATATTAATAGATTTAGAATGTTCTTTTACATTGGCTGAAGAGATTTATACTTACCTGATTTTTTTTATTAGTTTTATTGTTATTTTGGTTATTACTCATACAGTTTGGATCTGAGTTAAAGCCTGCAGCTATTTTTTTTTATTATTATTATTTTACTTAAAACCTCCAGCTGTTCAGCCTCTTCCTGCTGCTGGTTATCAGTGAATAAGTTTGGAAACTAATTGCATGGGGACCTCAATCGTATTCACTGTTCAGTTGTCAAGAAGATTCCAGGGTCCATCCCCGACTCCTAGACAAAATATGCACCCCCCTTGGGTAGTTTAATATTATGCTCCAAGATAGAAAAATGTCTGAGTTCCTTCTGACCCTCCAAGTCATCCCAGTTACTTTCATGGTTCACGTTTTAATCCCATAAAAGCTTATGCCGTAATAAATTTGCTACTCTTTAAGATGCCACAAGGCTCCTAATTTTTCTATTTCAGGGCCATTATCTCAGGAAGCAAATGCAGAAGTTTTGTAATCTTTTACTGGTTGGCTGCTATTTTAGGCATTTTGACATGCTTATTTAAATATTTACTGTTGTTCATGATATCACAGCAGTCATCTGCAATAAAAGTTAATTATGCTGGCCGTGAAACAATAGCTAGTGTTCTAATGATGACACTTGAATCCAAACCTCATATATCAGCAAGGCTTGAGGGACATCCAAAATATTCAAATCAGAAAGTGAGAGCTTAACATTTTGGAAAGTAGGAGGTCCTTCTAAAGAACTGGTGCAGCTTTATTTTGAAATCCAAGCATCAGTCCAAAGCCTGTCATTTTTTTAAAAGTAAAAATCACATTCAAAAGAGGGCATTTAGTCTTAGAAGAGTGGTTATTTATTCCTCCCTGACTGATCTGTCAAAGCAAAGGCGGAATAAGTGATTCTGTAAATAGTATATTAGAATAAAATATTCAGAGGCAATTCTTATTGAACTGTATCTTCTTTTGCGGCAAGCATCTCAGGGTTAAATCCTTGGGTCTGTTCTCAGTATCCAGGTGAGGTCTGGACTCCTTATGTAGGAAAAATGCATAGGAATGCAGAAATGGCCCATGTGCTAATAATTTGTGTTGTTGAGCCTTTTCTCCACCACCATCACCACCCACCCCCTGGTCCTGGTGGGAACCCATTTAATTAGTGAAAGGAGGTATTGAATATTAGCTTATCACGCATATTGTTTTCCAGCTGTATAGAAGATTGCCAAGTTTCTAATGGCCTGACCCTGTTCTGTAAATCAGCAGTAAACTGCGACATTTACACTGAGCTAAGGCAAAGGGCTCCTTCTGTTGGGTTTTGGCTGTCACAGGAACCTGGGTTTAGGGATTAATGGTCTGATGTTAAACATCTGTCCCCTGTCTTTGGGGGGATGTAAACACACAAAGAGGGAATCTAATGCCATCTACTAAGAGGTCTTCAACGAAAGAAGCCCTTCCTAACGTTTCCAATACAGTGGCACCTTAGACGCATTGCTCTTTATGCTAAAATCCCACCATACTAAGGGCCCTATAAATAGTCTTCCTCTGACAGCCCAGAGAAGAAGAGAGGTTTCCTCCAGACATTAGTTGTGCTAAAAGATTCATCATTACCTGCAGTCATGAAATAAATCTTTGATACTTACAACTATAATATCCATGCTCTACATTTTATTGCAGATATAGGTAGACAGTCATTATTTCTGACACTTTCTCAGCATTATACAGAATACTCTAGGGGGAAAACTAGGATACAGGGCTACAGAAAATAGATTGATATAACCACAAGGAAACGGGTTACTTCACTAAGCCTTTGTAGTCAATATAATATTCCCTCAATGATCTTAAATAGAAGCATAGATTCCACATTTAATATACAAAATCCAATCAAGAAACAAACCACGGTTATCTGAAAATTAAGCTGCCAAAGAGTGATCTATCAATTTACCTGCCCAGCTATCTTTCCATCTATCTATATCAGAAATATGTCTTAAAACAAAATACAATGATAGCCTTAAAAAAAGCATACACACATACCAAGAGTTTTTAACACATTAAGAATGGTCACTAACTAATCTTATTGCCCTTGTAGAAGAATAGGAATTCAGAATGCTATAAAGCAGATCTCAAGAGAATACCTGAAGTAGCTTGTTTTACAGTTGAGTTACAAAATTCACTGGGTGTTTACACTGCAAATTCATCTATACTACTGAAGATGCATTAAAGGGTGTTTCAGGACAAGATCTACTGAAAGCAATAATTCTTTCTGTTCACCCGCCTCAATGAATTATGGGGTTGTGCAATAATTCTATCTTCTCTGCCGTGTTGAAATCCTTTCTTTAGAGCTACCAGTGAGTGACACAGACTGCCCTCCTCTGGGCACAAAAATGTATCTCAGTACGTTTGTTAAACCTCAGCAGGGGGCAGCGTCTGTCTGACCTTCTCTGGGCTCAGAAGCTCAGAAGGTTGGGTCTGGTGAGTACTTGGGAGATCACCAGGAGATACCACAGATGTAGGCTAGACTGGGAAGGTGAAAAATGTACCTAGAAGAAGGCAGTGGCAAACCCCTTCCATCTTCTGTCCAAGGAAAAAAAATGGATGTGTCCATGTGGCCAGCAGCAGTCGAGTTCAACTCCAAGAAACTTTACCTTTTTATCTTTGCCAAAGGGCTGACCAATAAGCAATGAAGAGATTCTGCATTTTGGCCCCATATTTTACTACGGATGGCACACAGAGGAATATATTACAAACAGTTGTTCATCACCTGTTTATTGGGATTAATTTAGAGCAATGAGGGAACCAATATGGGCAACCTGTGCAATCAAGAAGATAAGTGATGTGATTTATTGGTCAAGACAAGGATATCACAGAAGTAAAGGTTACTGGGTGGAGGGAGAGAGAGATGTGTCTTTATAATAGCCTGATGACAATACCATCTATTATAGACTCTTTAGTATTAAATAGTAACCTCCTCTCCATCAAAAGGGGGGACAGTTCTAAAATAATTACAGTGGATCCCTTTTAAATGGGTTGCATTATATTAGTCGGTGTTGTAATTCTATGTAATTCAATGCAGATTGTGGATGTAAGACCCGTTTTATCCAGTCTGAATAGGACTACAGACTGAAATGTTTTTAGGCCTATGGTTAAAAACATTAGCAAATACAGCTTATAAATGCTAAAAGAACAATAAATAAAATGGTTCTATTGTTTTTAATAATATAAAGATAGATAATAGAGCTTAGTTATCAGAACAACATCTGCAAGATTTTACAACAATAATACCAGCTATAAAAATCCAATAAAAAAAAACTTGATGAATCTTTTAACTGAACTTCTAAACTAGAGGTGCACAAGCTGTCCTCTACCTCAGAATTCCATCCCCTGAAAGCCCTCTAAAAGTTACTGCTGAATTATAGTTTCAATGTTACCAAATTGGAAAATTATTAAATATGTAGGCAGTAATGACATTAACTGCTATTAATTGGTTAATTTTAAGTTGAATTTAAATATTATTAATTCAAATTTAATTTTTGGCCTGGCTTGACCATCAGTTCCATTGTGTTCTCTTCTTTCTTGCTTGCTAACCCTTAGCATGCTATTCAGGGGCCAAGTATGGCCAACAATCCGAAATTGTTTGGACAGTTCAGTTCCAAGAAACACAGTATTGGTGCCTTATTTTCTTCTCATAGATAAAGAGCAGTCACAGTTGAAAATGTCTGCATTGTTGCTATCCACTTAACCTTATCTACCAAGAAAATGTGGAAGAAAACCCGTCATGCAGATTGTAGATTCTTTATTCTAATGTTTGGCAAACCCCTTATTAGTTTTCAGTTTCCATATCTTTCAATAGATCATTATGGCATCAAATGATACTAAAAGTATTAAGCAAAATAAGAAACCAATTCTATGTAACCTGATAGATTTGGGATAGAGAATATAATAAAATTGAATATAAGAAGGTTAGTATACCCTGATTTAGAATCAATATTGTGGCCCATGCAAAAATCTGTTCTAATAAAAAGAACATCATATTCAATCTGCAACAAATTTTGAACTATAGAAGGGACTCTTCTATATAGGCTGTATACAGTAGGTGGCAATACCCAGCTGACCTTGGCTGATTCCAAAAAAGAAAAAGAAAGGTAAGCAAGGTTGGATCTGGTAATATTTGGATGGGACACAACCAGGAAATCCCAAGGCAAACCTGGGAAGTTGAAAATACATCCTTGAGGATTCAGTACCTGATTCAATACTGCTTTCATGGACCTGTCTAAGTACTCCCTAAGACATGAGCTTGATTTGAAGGAGGAAGTCTTTGTTTTAGGCAGCAGTCTCATGATGTATGTGACAGTATCACACAAATTATATAATTTTTAATTTATTCATTTATTTTCCTTACCAAAGTTTGAGAGAGCCCTGACCCGGAGAAAGAAACCTAGTAACAGAAATCCTCTTCCCCATAGGCATCCATTGCTAGCTGAGATTATATCAAATGCTGGCACATGTGCGGTAATGTCTTGACACAAATCTCAGTCACTACATACTTATATCCTGGTCTGATACAAGTATACTGTATAAATTGTGATATTTGCACCTTAATGTCATGGCATGTGTTTCATTAAGGCCCGCCCCCATTGATTGATTCCCATGCCTGCCCTCCCTCTCTTCCTCCTCTGAGATTGATTTTTTTTCCTATATAGGAAATATAGAATATGCAGGAATTATAGGAAAGTCCTAATATAGGAAAGCTCAAAGTCCAGTACAAGAAATATAGCAAAGTCCAACAGAGAAAACAGAAAAGAGGAAGGCAGGGGAAGCCATGAATCTGCTTGCCCTAAAGCCCCCTTGATATTCCAGCATATCCTCAACTCAAGTTGGGATGTGTTTATTTTCTCCCATTGCATATTCCAACAAATCATAACCAAACAAAAGATGGGGACAGAAAGGAAAGTTGTTTTTATTCCTCATTCATTCATTACCATGCCAACAGGAGTTTAGCAGGACTTTAGAAATCTCTGAGCCTCCAATATTTTATAATTCAAAAGTAGGGGGTAGGGTTGTCCTAAAAGTATTATTTCCCTGCTTTGGATTAACATTGGTCTTGATAGCAAATTAAGAGTTTCATCATAACTCTAACCTTACCCATTTTGTTTAAAAAAAGCTAAGGCAAACAATTTGGACTATTTTAAAATAGGAAATTTGCTGTTTTTCTAGCACTGCACATCCTATTTTCCATATGTGCTTAATTACAGGGTAAGTAATTTGGCTTTTTAAAATAAATATATTAGAAGCTCTTATTTTCTTGTCACTTTTAGTGTAACTGACTGGAGTTGCATCTGTATGTGTGTGATTGTTTTAAAAAACAAGAGTGAAGGAATACAGAGGAAACAATTGCAATGTGTTTGCCAGACACTTTCTCTCTATCAACACAGTTGGAGAACCTTCTGTTTCTTGCACTGAAAGATATTAGCATAACGTCAAGCTTTCACCTTTAGGCTATTGTATAAAATTAAGCACTTTGTTTAGTATCTTGTTGATAAATGGAAAGACTGAACGTACACAAACATTTATTATGCTACAGGTAATTATTTCAAAGTTCTCTTAATGGCTGCAATGATGAGACAGGCTTGAAAATCCAAATAAAGAAGATTGATTCATCTGCCATAACATTGGGTAGATGAGACCTCGATATTAGGAGAACACTTACAGATCCCAGCTACTCCAGGGAATGGGGCGGGAACAGGAAGTGCCACAGGAAGTTCTTTGAGGCAGAGGTCAATCTTGCCCCATCATTTGTTGCCATGGTGACCGGCTCAGTACCACTGTCGCCAAGATGGCTGTACCAGTTCCGCCTTTTAGATGATGAATAACCAGCATGAAACTGGCAGAGCACAGGTTTAGCTTAAAAAGGCATTAATGGCTTACAAACTGAATTTTTAAATATTATAGCTGGGATGGTATGGCTATTTGTCCTTACTGTAAAATCCAGCAGGGAAATGCTGGGAAGTGGTTTAAATAGAGTTTTGTTTTGCACCTGCAGAAACAGAATTTAGTGCAGGCATGATAGCCAATTTCCAGTGTATGAAAGTGCCAAAAAAAATAGGGAAAAGGTAGGAATTGGAGCAGTAGAACATTGAAACTGATAATTAGGAAACATTTTCTAACTATAAGACATGTCAGCAATGAAATAATTTGCCAGTGGAAATCATGCAAGCTTCATCCTTGGGGTTCACCACTAAATGATAGGAAAGGGACGTTGCAAGCCAATATTTTAGGGACTCAGGAATTAACCCACCCAGAAAAGACTCTTCTATTCCCAAGATCTAAAGAATATTAGGAGGAAAAAAAATAGGCTCAGACAAGGGCTATAAGGAAATAGAAATCGGATGTCAACTCACCATGATGTCTTTCAAAATCTAAGGAAATGTTAGTATTCAAGTCATGCCTCCCCTGCAATGATTTGGCTAAAACAATAGGATGTTGGGATTTAAATTTATGAATTTCATTGAACCTCCTTTTAATGCCTTATAATTTGAGAAACACTGGAGGGCTCTTTCCTCCATGATCTGCCACTTAGCTTTTGATGCTTAGGCATCTTTCACAAATGAATCTAAAAACGGTATTTAGACTTGTGATCTCATTTTAAAAAATGACAAAGTAATAATAATAATAATATGGCACAGATTCTAGAAAGTGGGGAGCCCCTGGAGTTAAAGGGCATTTTGCATTCAATCCTATACTACTTACCTTGGTATAGAAAAAAACCGTTGAACTCAGTGAAACTGTGACATAAGATTGCCCAATTTGCTCTCTGCTTAAGAAAGAGGGCATTTGTTTTCTATTGGTGTATGTAGTCCACAGGCATTCTGCTTTTGAAATGCTTTGTTACAAGGCCCATCCTGTGGACCAAAAAAAGAAGTCTTATGTTAGCAAGCAGCTGTTTATCCCAGCAAAACAGTCAATGACACCTTCCCCCATGAATAGGCTGACCATATTTCCTTCAGACAAAAACGGGACTTTTGGGATGGCAAAACGGGACAGGGTCTTATGCCACCATGCCGGCCTCCAAACCCCGCCCCCACCCCACACGATTGACTCCCGCTTGCAAACCCCGCCCCCATCAGCGTGATTGGCTAGGATTTTTTTTTTTAAAAAAGGGTTTTTTTCCTTCTAGCAGTAAATGGTGCGGCAGAGCTGGTGTGTTTGGGGGAGGCCGGAGTACACACACTGTACACACATAACCGTCATCGGCCGGGGAACAAGGGGCGGGGATGGAGGCCCACCACTGCCCCATCCCCCTCGGGCTTCGCAGAGGGAGGGAAGAGAGTCGCTGCTGCTGCCACCGCCGCAGAGCAGGAGAAGCAGGAGGAGCCGGCTGCGCTCGGCTGCTTCAGCCACACCACTCCGCCCCTTGCTGCCCGCTGAAGCCCCAGGGTGGCCGGCTCCTGCTTCTCCTGCTCGGCGGCCTGACAACCCTCCTCCCTCGGCCAAGCCCGATCAGATGCACATACACACACTCACACACTCACAGGACAGACTGCCCTCGGCAGGAGCCGGCCGTGCTGGGAGGCTTCAGCCACACCACTCCGCCCCTCGCCACCCACTGAAGCCCCCCAGCATGGCCAGCTCCTGCCAGGGCAGTCTGTCCTGTGAGTGTGTGTGTGTGTGTGTGTGCATCTGATCGGGCTTGGCCGAGGGAGGAGAGTTGTTGGGCCGCCAAGCAGGAGCCGGCCGCGCTGGGGGGCTTCAGCGGGTGGCAAGGGGCGGAGTGGTGTGGCTGAAGCCCCCCAGTGTAGCCGGCTCCTGCTTCTCCTGCTCGGCGGTGGCAGCGGCAACAACTCTCCTCCCCCGGCCAAGCCCGATCAGATGCACACACACACACTCACACACTCACAGGACAGACTGCCCTCGGCAGGAGCCGGTCGTGCTAGGCGGCTTCAGCCACACCACTCCGCCCCTCGCCACCCGCTGAAGCCCCCCAGCATGGCCAGCTCCTGCCAGGGCAGTCTGTCCTGTGAGTGTGTGTGTGTGTGTGTGTGCATCTGATCGGGCTTGGCCGAGGGAGGAGAGTTGTCGGGCCGCTGAGCAGGAGAAGCAGGAGCGGCCACCCTGGGGAGCTTCAGCGGGCAGCAAGGGGTGGAGTGGTGTGGCTGAAGCAGCCGAGCGCAGCCGGATTCTCCTGCTCGGTGGCCCGACAACTCTCCTCCCTCGGCCAAGCCCGATCAGATGCGCACACATACACACACACGCACCCCACACCCTCTTTCTCCAGCCTCCCCATGACCAAATGCACCCCCACCTGTTGCAGGGAGGCTGGAGAAAGAGGGTGTGGGGTGCGTGTGTGTGTGTGTGTGCGCGCACGATTATGCTGAGCAAGTAATCTGCGCACGCGCACACACACACACACACACACACACGCACCCTCTTTCCACAACCTTACCGTGCCTGCTTTCCCTGGCCTCACCACTGCTGGGCAAACAATCTCAGGATCAGGTAAGGAGGCAGGAACCTGGACTGTGGTGCTGATTCTGCTGCTGGGCTCGCACGTGGCAACTGGGCTTCCAGTTGCCGCGCTGATAGGGCCTCTTCCAGGCTGCCTCCAATGGCAAGTCCGGCTCCAGTCCTCCTTCCTGTCTTCCTGTCCTTCCCGCCGGGTTTAAAAAAGGGACAAAATTGAGATTTTGATCAAAACAACGGGACGGTTGAAAAATGCTAAAATAACGGGACTGTCCCGTTCAAAACGGGACGTATGGTCACCCTACCCATGAAGCATAATAAATAAAAAACAATAAGGCAACAGGGTTAAATTGGATATTTAGCATTGCATTTCTCTTATCTAAATTGCTAGAATCTTTCTTTCTAATTACAATTTCTTTCAGATCGCAGAGAACAGCTGCTGATTGGTTGATTACTATTATTATTTAATAATATATGGCACTCATCTAGCTAAACATTTGGACAACTTTGACAATACAATGTGATTCTTGGCTGTGTGGTCTGTTGAGAGATGGCAGGCTGCCGTTCAATCATATGTGATATTCCTGACATATCAGAGGTAGTCATTAGAAATGGAGGATAATTTTTTAGGGGGTCCAGAATATCCTTATGCATACACGGTCCAACTTCACTCTCTTCCTTTCTCTGTCCCACAATCACACCCTGTGATGCTCTGCCCTCATCAAGGCTACCTTGTATGTGATTGACGATAATTAGGTTTCAACTGCCTTCTGATGCAGAAATACACACCATTACAGCTAGGCTGGTTTCTGCTCCTGCAATCTTGCCTCTGAAAGGGTATTGATTCACTCCTTCACATTTTTAAAAGGTCATAGCAATAATTCCATCTGAACTGTGCTAAGTGAAAATAGTTTGGAGAAATAATATGGTTACCATTTAGTTCTGATACAACTGAAAGCCAAGTCATTGCTTGTTGTCTTTCCCTTTTAGTGTATTTTAATTACATTTGACTCTTTTTCCCTTACCACCCCTTGTGCAAACGCACAATGTTCACAAATTTATAAATGAGCCTAAGACCATCACTGCTGCTATAATGTCTAGTTTTATACAAACATGTTTATTCGTTTGCAGAAAGGCTTAAACTACTACACATTTTTCTTTAAGCTAAAAGCTAATAAATGTAAACTGTTGGCCCTCTTCTCATAAAGCTGTTCTTTTTCATCGGATGAATTACGTAAGTCTAGTACTGTAGGAAAGACTGCTGCATTTGCCCACTACGATAAAAATAACTGGGTGACTGCTGCATTTGCCCACTATGGTAAAAATAACACCCCTTTTTGCTAAGAATTGGCTCATGCATACACATAATTTGATTTATAGTTGTTTCATTTACTCAATACCTGTTTCATACTGAATGGATGAGCAGACTCAACTGACAGGCACTGCCCTCAGTTTGAAATAACAAACATTTAATTTTAATTTTACTCTGGCTCATTCACACATGCAAGTCATCCAGTGTTGAGCAACAGAACCTAACAGAAGGCATGCAGGTTATACTTAACCAGCCCCTACTGACTGCTGCTAAGCAAAGATTCTTCTTTTAAGTTTACATGCTAGTACGTAGGATGCAGAATTGCCATACGCTTATCTTTAACAGCTTATGACAATTAAGCACATCTACAAAGCCAAACATCTGAGTATTGCACTACAAGGAATTCTTAATATTCCTACTGGATTTCTCATAATTCATTCTAAAACCAATTTGCTAATATACTCTAATGCCCACCGCCTGCCATTTAGCATCTATGTCAGCAACAATTGTACATGGATCTGATAAATAGTTGGGAGATATGTGATAGGCTAGCTAACCTTGTTTGCACAGATGAAACACTACAGACCTGAAATCCATTCATACTCCTAAACTGTGCCCTGTTGTGCTTTTCTATTCATAGCGCTGTAAATTTGTCAGCTTAATGGGACACTTTGTAGATGCTTTCCTTTTTAAATGCTCTAACAGGAGCAGATATTACATTGATCCAAATTCCAACTTAGCGTTTAATTTTGTGGTGGGTTCATATTTTCAGCTTTATAAAAACATGGAAGAATATTGTATTACCTACATGTATTAAATTCATTCTCAACTCTAGGAAGAAATTATACTACCCAAATGTGCAATTAAAGAATAGCCATCAAATCTAAAGTTGCTATACATGGTATGGTATCTAAATGGTATTTCTTAATATATCCATATAAATCCAAGGTGCAGCGAAGTGCCACATTTGGTCTTTCAATGAAGTGCCAATGTTGCAGAAAGGGGAAGACACAGGTGTGACCAGGACCAAAGTAAAATGCAATTTGATTTATGTCAACATTATGTAGAGTTCCAAGGGGTGCTTCAGTTTGACTCAAATAATCCTTTTAAAGTGAAATACTGAAGTGAAGCAGCACTACAGATCAAAATAAGTGGATCATAATAGCTGCACCACAGTGCTCTGGATAATAAAAGTAGCTTTTGCACATGTGCAAATGCCTCTTTTATCCAGCTTGAAGGGGCTAACTGAATTGAATAGGCATACTTCAACATTTTCACTCAGAGCAAAGCAACTCAATTCTCTGAATCAAATCACCATTTAAAATCAGATTTCTTTCACAACCTGAATTGAAACAATGCTTTGAAGCATTCTTAGCTGATCTGCACATTCCTAGAATCTGTCTTTTATAGTTTAGTACAGTATTTTGAAAATGAGATACTGTGTGTTGACACCTCACGTATGCATTCTCCTCTACTAAGGTATTAGGAAGAGTTCAAAGTTTGCTTCTTTTTGTTTTGATTAATCGCAGCTTGTTATCTTTTCCCAAACTAAGTAAACTAATGCCAGGCTTAATTATGATACGTAAGTGGATATATGCAAAGTTCAGACCATAGTTTCTGAAGATAACATATTTTCATGAACCATAGTTACATTAATACACTAACCTGTGGTTCTACTAGAATGGAAGTTTCTAAATTTCTTTTTGCAATCATGCTGGATGGGAACAGGAAAAGGGGGTGCTCAGAAAGATTAGACCAGTTCTTGTAATGCTAAACTATGGCTTTGGGTTACATTCAAGTGCAACCAAAATCAATCAGTGTAGTAGAAACAAAAGGAAGGCCTTAGTCACTCCATGCATATGTAGCTCAGTTACAAAATGTAGCTAGAATGCTTTTTTTAAAAAAAACAAACAAATAATAATTAGATTTATCAAGAATACATTTATTAGTGGCTCTGAGTGCATGTAATGTGGTGTTAATCTTTGCATATCTGGGTGTTGATTGCTGGCAAAGAGGTGTTCTGGTCTTTTGGCTTTTCTACTGTCTCTTACGCATGGTATGTAAATGTTGTTTACCTCTATGTGTCTGTTGATGGCTGCTTTGTCTAAGTGCCAAGCTTCCAGGAATTCTCTAGCGTTTTTGGATTTGGCTTGGTTTAAGATGCTCACAGTTTCCCAGTTGAAAGTATGATTGAGTCTGTCCATGTATTGCGAGATTAAGGAGTTTTCATCGTGTCTTCTGACTGCTAGTTGGTGTTCGTGGATGCGCTCACTTAGTCTTCTGCTCGTCTGTCCTACATAGTGGCTGCTACAGTCCTTACACTGTATGTTGTAGATAACTCCTGTTTTTTCTTCTTGGACTACTGGGTCTTTTGGGTTACTTAAGATGTTCTGAAGGGTTTGGGTTGGTTTATTTGCTACGGTGATGCCATGTGGTTGTAACGGTCTATTGGTAGTTTCTGAGATGTTTCTGATGTATGGCAGTGTTATCCTTTTCATAGCTTCTGTTGGTTGTGTTGTAGTGGGTTGGGTGGTCAGGCACTTTTTGATAAAGTTGAGTGGGTATCCATTTTGCTGGAAGATGCTGTATAGATGATCTGTTTCCTTTTTCTGGTGTTCTGGGTTGCTGCAGTGCGTTAGTGCTCGTCTGAATAATGTTCTTACACAGCTTCTCTTGTGGGAGGTTAGGTTGTTGCTTTGGTAATGGAGCACTTGGTTAGTGTGGGTAGATTTCCGGAAGACTTGTGTTTCTAGAACGCCATCATTTCCTCTACTGATGAGGATGTCCAAGAAGGGTAGTGTGTTGTTTTCTTCTTCCGTTGTGAATTTTATTCCATTGAAGATGTTGTTGATGGTTTCATATGTTTCCTCCAGTTGTTCCTTTTTTATTATGATGAAGGTGTCAACTACATACCGGATCCATACTGGGTTGTATATGTGGAAGTGCTATCATTTCTGGACGCTGCATTACAATCTCTGCTATGAGTCCTGAAAGTGGTGATCCCATGGGTGTTCCTCTGATTTGTTGGTATATTTGTCCATCAAACTGAAAGTAGGTAGTGAGGCAGAGGTCGATGAGGTCCATGATTCTTGGTATTTCTATCTTAGTGTATTTGACTAGACCGGGTGTGTTTCATAGAACTGCTGCCATGGATTCTTTCGCCAGTGATGGGTCTATGGATTTAAAGAGTGCCATAACATCGAATGAAACCATAATTTCATCTCCTATATTTAAGTCTTTGATTTTCTGGAGGCACTGTAGTGGGGAGTTGATAGAACATTCACTCTCCTCTGTAAGATGCCTAAGTTTTTTTGTGAGCTCTTTAGCTATGTTGTAAGTGGGAGTCCCTGGTAACAATACAATTGGTCGAAGCGGTATGCCAGGTTTGTGTATTTTGGGGCATCCGTAGAAGTGTGGGAGGATGGGTCCAATTTACAAAATAGATGGTGATACAAGAGAGTGGTAAAGTTGAAGTGAATCATGAATACTGAAACTGTGAATTTGGTTATCTGAGCAGCCATGGACAATATCATCACAATGGAGTACAATCCAAGAAGTTTATAAGTCTGTATATTTTATACTCTCTGGATGTGTTAGACTTCAATTCCCATCAGCATGCTGGCTCAGGATAGTGATAGTTGTAGCCTAACACATCCAAAATGGCAATGAGTTAGGGAAGGCTGAACTTGGCAATATACTCTAATAGGATTCTGCCATGAGAATCCTGAAAAATAAGGAGCCTCCAATGTAATTTGAAGTGCATCTGTTAAGGCTAGGCACTTAACCCAGCTTTCCAGTGCTGCCTTCTGAAATGTCTTTCCTCTTGGTGTTAATAATGGGCCACTCTTTCTACCACTGGAAAAAAAAACTCTGAAAGTTCTGAACATCTTGCTTGCTTGCTTACTTCTATGAACTTTTGATGTAGCAGAATGTCAAGGTCAGGAGATGATTGAAGAACCTCCTTCCTTTCCTGAAGTCAGTGTTCCTCTATGATATTGTTTTCCACTGTAGAAGATTCTCTTAAAAATGAGGTTGAGATCCCTAAAGAAATTGCTTCAATCAGCAACAGTGCTTAATGACTGTTAATGGGAAGTGGAGATAGGATAGTAAGTGTTACTTTGATTAATAAGAGAACTGTAGAGAATTTAAATTGTGCCACTGATGGATTATTTTCTTCAAGCTTGATAAGCGCTTCTCATTTGTTCTTAAATTTGGTCAATACTGTTAAAGACAGCAAAATGAAGTATAATTAATTCTATTACAGCTGCTCAGACCTGCAACCAAGAAACAGATTATGATGCAGACAACAATGTTAAGTAATGATTTGGACATTCTTTTCTTTGGGGTAATATTGGTGGTGCCTGGTGTCTCCAAAGGCAGTAGCACGACAAGACTGCCAAACCACTGCAGTGATGCCTTAATTTAGCTCTACTTATTCATAGCTACTTCTTCCCGCTCCAGCTATGGGAAGCTCTCCTATTAGCCATGCATGCTAAATGAAACCCCCACTTTCAGAGGCAGTATACCTTTGAATACACAATGTTCAAGAAAAAAGTTCTGGTCTTACAGTGTTTTGACTTGTGAGTCTTTTAGAATTATTTGCCTGTGCACCACTGCAGAGTGCTGAGTTAGGAGGATACAAGAGAGCGTTGGGGATCTATACTCTTATTCTCAATGTGTTCATTTCCCATTTGTTTGCTGCGGCAAAGCCCATTTTATAGAGGGTAATATTCAAGGGCAGAAAGAGAGAGAGAGGAAAGTGGCAACAAATTAAATAAAATCAAAACAACAGTGTCTATGCCGCCATCATCATTAATCCTCCTCCTCATCATCATCTGCCTTCATGCAGTGGATGATGAAAGTTCAGATAGTCTGGTAGTGATACATTAACTAGGCATAAATTTTTCAAAAGTGGTTTTCAAAATGGAATCTTACAGTATATCTTGGAATACCAGATGCTAAGAAAGAATAAATGAAGAGCTCTCAGAAATATCTGCTAAACTGGATGAAGCTTAATCTCACCAGCCAAAATCTTCAGTGTCCTACAACAGTGGAAATATTCTCTCACTCTACCCCATCTGATTCTCTCAGAAAAATGAAGAAAGTCTTTCTGTAGCAACCATGCTACATTTGGAAAAAGTCTGTACATGGCAACTGTGCATGACCGCTCCATAGGAGAGAAAGAGGAGGATTCATTTCCATTGTGAGTTCCAGAAAGCCAAAAAGATCAAGACCCATGTGATGCAATGTACCAGTACAGCCAACCTCAAGCACACCTCTGACTGTTTTATCTGTCAGGTCTTCAGTCATACACAGGCCATACACAAGTCTTCAGTCCAAAGGAAAGAGACTCAAGCAAAGGACTATGTTTCTTTATTATTTTACTTTATGCTTCACCTTTTCTTCCACTCCTAGAGCCCTCCATTCTATAAACACACACACACACACACACACACACAGAGAGAGAGACAGACAGACAGACACACACATTAAAATGAAGTTCAAAACAGCATTTAAAATAATCATCAATCCCATTCAAAATGAAGAGAAATGTCTTCATTCATTTCCTGAAGGTCAGAGAATGAGTACAACCACAAATCCTTAGGGAAGCAGTGAACCTCTCCCCCATAACTGATAGATGGCCTCTGAAATCAGGAGCACCTTAAAGATGATCTCGGTGTCTGATAGGTTCATATGCTAACTTAGTATTTTAAAAAGTAAAAGAAATCCTGATTTGTACCCAAAATCAAATGGCAACCAGTGTAGATGCTTTGAGGTATTACCTGCTCCTCTGTATTGCACACCAATTAGCAACCTAGATGCCAGATGGTGCTCCAGTTGAATGTTCTTGATATTCTTCAGAGGCAACCCTTGTACAATGCATCACAGTAGTCTAAGGGTGATGCATGCAGCCAAAACATCCCTAATAACTGCCAGATCCAGCTGGTTTTAAAAGCTACATACAAACTACTTCTTATTTTCTGTTTTTCCTGCATCCTAAGGCTGAAGGTGAGATTCATCAGATTCCCAGAAGGAATCCAGAGGCTGACCTGAACAAGACCTGCACTGCAGAATTTTCCCAGATGCCATCTGTCTTTGCAGAGTTATGTTGACACACTGAGGCCTAGTGCCTGGTCCAGGTCACATTCTCTCACCATTGTATCATCATAATTGTTCTGTGAGGAGAAAGTTCAGATTGCCCAACATCACATGTTCTGTTAGTCTTTGGAGACCTATTTCATTTTCAAAGTTTGGAACTTTCCCCCCAAAGAAATGAATCTTAATAAAGAGATACAGTTTGGATTTATTTGGAAGAGACACTTATACAAGTACAATCTGCTTTGCTGAAGAACAGACTTTTCTTAATGAAAGACTTGAGTTTGTCACAGAATTTAGTTTGTTATTTATAAGGGATTACTTGGCCATGGTATCTTTTTAAAGTTGATTAAATGATATACAATTTCAATTTTCACTGTAATATTCTCTGAAGAATGAAAGCAGAAAAGTAATAAGTATGATAGGGTATATTTCATTCATAAGTTTTATTGTTGATTTTGGTAAAAGTTGTCACATGCAGCAGTTAGATTATTTATGTCAGCAGAGTAATTTTTATCTTCCAATTTAATTCTGTGAGAATTAAATTACAGATAAGAATAAAATGGATATGGTTATAACAGCTAGTAAATTCTGGAGCATGATAAGATATTATTACAGGAAAAGAAGTTACATATAAGCCACTGTCATTGTCATAAACCAGGAAAGTATGACTTGGGCCCCCAAAGGCTTGGATGCAATCCTTTCAGAAGGGGCCCAGAACTCTTCGTGTGATGGAAGGGAAAATTATTAAGTACATGAAGAATTACAACGTTGTGTATTTAATTTTATTATAATTGTGTAAATGTAAACGTAAAATGTAAATGTAAATTACATCAAGTATAGTTGTTGTCCTGGCAACCTTTTTGTCTCCCAACATTTTGATCATGGCTGTGCCTGCTCTTTTGGAGAGTGATCTTATTGCTATTTGAAGGCTCAAGTTGCGTATCCCTGGCATAAAAATTCACAAACTCTCACATAGTTTGGCAGCTTGATCCCAAACATCTTAAAATGAATGAGTAACATTTGATTATTTTCAAAGAAATGCACTCAGCTGCTTTCATGGTATTTTATGATAGAACCCATCAGTAATATACAGCAGAACCTCCTCAATTTCAGCAACATCTTTGCTAAAAGACGTTAATGTGGATAAGTGAATTTCTCTGAGTTGAACTTAGAAGAACTTAAACTCAAGAAGGTGTGCATAGAATTGCAGGCTTTGGTTTATTTAACTACTGTATCACATTTGTGCCCTCCCTCACTTCCAGGAGCACAGGGCATGCCAGTAAGCCATTCTCTCTTTCAGCTTCACCACAAAGCTTTGAAGCAGGTTTGACTGCTTCAAGATAGGTGACTCAAGACCACCCAGTGATGCTTGTGGCTAAGTGCTGTGATGAATATGATTCAGAAGAAATGTGATTGGACCTGGGTTTCTCACTTAAAAGGGGCTACCAGAAGAGTGTGTTCAAAATTCTGGTTCTCAGGAAAGTTTTATTTTAACCTTTATTTTATTTCTAGAAATAAATGATCTCCCAAATCTGCCATGAACAAAGTCTAATTGTACCAATATCATTGTTTTCTTTTTTCTCCTTTTTCTAGCTTTTTTGCATTAAAATATAAAAATACCTAAACATAAGAAAATCACAGAACAAAAATTGACTGCTTTGGATCAAATTTTGGTCATGCAATTTTGGAGCTCTGAGGGGGACTGCAAAATAGGTGCTGGGGAACCATAATTTACCTCTCCCTGTGCTAGAGGGTGCTTAAGATAGGATTACCAAATGCACAAAATGGGTTGACCACTAGATGACAGAGTTTTCAGTATCTCTTTGCTCCCATCTAGATTTAGTGATTGTCGGGATTTTTGCAGCCCGGAAGCCACTGTACAGTGTAAGGCTTTCCAAATTCTCCCTTTAGTCCTTCTACTTCAGTCAAATTTGGAATTCCAGGAGCAAATGAAGAAACTTGGATGACCCAGTGTCCATATGACGTTTCTGTGAGCGTTGTCAGAAAATGAACTCCAATTTCTCTGTTTCAAGTCTTATACGCCCATCAGCACTTTTGCCACTATTCACCTTATCTAGTGCCCTGACAGCTTTATTTGACATTTCTTCTATTTAATATAAATTATCTTGCTCCACTAACCACTCCTTTTATTCACAGTCTTTATATTGGATTCTCCCTTCTAAAAATATTTTGTATCATTATCAGGGAACATACTTCTTTTTTATCTTAGGCTTTTAAATGGAGATACAAGTTAATCCAAATTTGTTCTTTAGGTTATATGGAACAAATTACGGATAAGTGAATCAGTAATGAAATTTGTAATGAGAATTTCTCAAGTATGAAACGTTGGCACAAATTAATTGCGGGATTTTACAGCTATTATAGTTTATATCATAAAAGCAAAAATGACTGGGGCTTTTTAATTACAGCAGGAATACACTAAATTTTTATAGAGTGCCATTTTGTTAAAGAGGTACTTGGAAGTAAAGAGCAAATGCCATCCTTAACAATGAGCCTAGGTGGCTTGTGCACCAAAGTAAATATGCTATAAGCTATGAAATTGTTCCTTGGATACTTCAATTGGCACAATGACTAATGGGATGAGCTTTTGTTCACAGCTTCATTTACATTCCATTTACATTCCATCACAAGTTTTCAAAATCACTCCGGGCCACAAAAGAGACAAGAACATGCTTATTTTGAACATGCCATTCTTGCCATGTGTCTTGAGGCATCCTAGGACTTGATGTCTTTCACAAGATTTCTCCTTTCCATGAGAAAGTTATAGGAATGGTCTCATGTTATTTTCTACTTATTCATGTAGAATAATTGGTGCATTAGTTGTATGTCAGAGAATATCCATTAATCTTAACCCCTCTGCTAAAAATGGATTAGCATCTCCATCCTAAATATACTGTATGTAGTCAAAAGGTTCATTAATTTCAATGGAAAGTCAAAGTTAGTATGCTTGGATTGAAGGTGTAGGTAACCTGTGACCCTCTAATATTGCTGAACTACAGTTCTCAGCATCCGTCATTATTGGCCATGATGTCTGGATCTGCTGGAAGTTGATGTTTAGCAACATCTAGAAGCCATAGGTTCTGTACTGCTGCATTTTCAGAGTCCAAAAGTATTTGATCCTAGGTCTTCAAAGAAAGGCTGATTCTGAAGACACTGCAATATAAGTCCTTAAGTGCTTTATTCTAACATACTCCTTCATACTTATGTGGGAGCACTGTATAGATTAAAGTTTCAAGCATTAGAAAACTTGTATTTACATATTACATATGGTGGCTATTTGCTATCACATTGAATATAATTCAGCCATTGAGTTGTTTATATTTGGTAGAATAGACATGAAATGCAGAAGACATGAACTGTATGAACAAAATGTAAAGATAAGTTACCTCAAAGCTGCAGAGTAGACTAAATTCTTCAAATTTAGTCATATTTAGAGTAGAACCATTGAAATGAATAAAATATGTTAGTCATAGCTACTTTCCATTGACTTCAAAGGATTTACCCTAAATATAACTTAAATTGGATCTAAACCAATTTATTACCCATCATATTTCAAATATTATAACTCCTCCTTAGAGGTCAATCTGATTCCAACTGATTTTCTTGTGGAATATATAACAAGGTCATTCATTGCAGCATATTAAGGAAGCACCTTCTTCATCCTTCCCTGAAAACATATTGATTGTAAGTACACACAAAAACACATTCCTAAATTTCCTATCCCACATAGATGAATGAAAAATGAAGCACAATTACATGATATAAAAATACCTAAACGTAAGAAAATTTAGAAACAGTATAAAGACAAAATGCCTAAACAAGCATTTGGGACTGAAATTATTATTTTTGGGGGGAGGAGAGTCTTTTGCTGGTTCCAATAAAATTAATGTAGAAAAGCTGTAAGGAAATGTAATGGGTACTGTGATATGTTTTTCATGAAATAAGATTCAGGCTTAAATTTTGCATAATGAAAAATTTCAAGATATTTCATATGCTGACAGGTATTCTTTTTGAAAAAAAGAATTTCTAAGCTGTAATACTTATATTGGTTGTGTACTATGCTAGTATGATCAAATAGCAAAACTTACATGGAAATGATATCTGCATATTAGTTATTTATGAAATGCTTTAAAATTAACTAAAATCCTAACATTGAAGTTGTGATTCATATTTGCACCTTCTGCGTTTGAAAAATTAGTCTCTCATTTTGTTATGTATGAACAGCAAATGGAGGAATATGTGATGGGAGAAACCATGCATTTGGATTGATGGGAGACCTTTGGGGTCCCATTGGATTGGTGGACTAGGACAAACATAATCCATTCTATATCTGCTTATTATGCCTCTGTGCATATTTTTTCAACTGTGCTTACTTTAGCCAATAGTGAATAGTCAATAATAAATAGCTGTCTCTTGGAACCACCCTTTTGTAAATGTTGGATTTATGCCCAATGCATATATGGTCACAGGAAATGTACTGAAAGGTTTTTTATTTTTTTTTAAAGCTAGTTAAAAAGCACTTTAAGATTTAGAATAATTTTGTTGTCCAGCTGTTGCTGTGACATTAATTCTCTTAAATGCATAATAGAAGATCAAGGGTTGGTCATTATTTTTGATTGCCACAGCTCAAGCTCAGAAAAGCTTGACACAAACTGTGGAAGGAAGGTCAACCCCCCATAGCATTACTAGCTAAGGAGCAGTGCTCTGTCTGCAGCCACTTAACGGAAGGCTTATATTCTCCTGGCAAAAGGAAGGCTGCTGCACCAGTAACCAACAGCTGGTACGTGGTGATGGCCTATGTCGGGGGAAAATTTCATTGGCTCCCAACCTGATGGAGTAGGCTTTAATTGTCCATGTTCCAATACCTACGGGAATGCTACCAGCAGTGCTGGTATAAAGGGAAATACTGTGACATTAAAACAATGCTCTGCAAATCAAACCTCTACAGAAATAGTTAAATGGCTGCTTTGCCAAGGCCACATAGTGAAATGTTACTGCTCCACAGGGTGGATTAAAATATGCATTTTCTCCTAATTAAGCACAGCAGCCTCAGCTGGAGATCCTGTCACAAGAAGAGGAATCATTTTTACGCAAGAAATGTACAGCTCAACAAAGCATCTACTCGACAGTACCACAAAAGATAAACAAACAAATGGATTTTTAAAAAATAATAAATAAAGCAAGAGCTGTGTGTGAAGTCCCTCAGTTTCACACAGCTTTTGTGTGGGTCTGTGAATCACTAGATGTGCAGAACTTGGATTGGGTATGCTGCATTGGATGCTATTCAAGTCGTCATTGTTTGACTAGCAGCACTAACATTCACATGACCAAATTATCACCTCGACTAGAGGGAAGTATTTTGGCTTGAGAAAACAAGGTAATGGAAGTGGAAAACCACTGAGCTATAGCCTATGCTTCTAAGGATGGGTCTCCTGCCTTGCCTTGACCTTCTTTTAAAATAGCAGTCCTAGTTATAACCAGGGGTAGCATTATTGCCAGGGTTGATAATGTAGTCCCTGCTCTTACTAGGGCATTTGCCCCCCTCCCTAAAGATGTCACTTGTAAATCATCCAAATAAAATTAAAATTACTTTTTAAGATTAAAAAAACTGTTGAAGTCTTGCATGATCCCCAAATCGCATAGGAGTTTGGTATTCTTGCATGAATCTCCAAAGATGTTATGGTGAGATTTTGAAATCTCAAGGTTTAACAACCTTGCAAGAGTTTATGTTATTTATGTCTGTCACAGGTTCTTGTAAGTTCTCAAGATTTGAGGAAATACTTCTTCAGGATTTTTTTCTCATCTCTTGAGACAACCAACATCTACTTTTGGTTTCAGCAGCATTCCTTAGTAACAGTTAATAAAGTTATTTACAGCTACAAAGTCAAGCCTGGACTCATCTATCTTTTCCTGCCCATTGTTAACCAGCATGGAAAGAAAGTAGCTATGGCTTAATTAAAATGCTTTGTAAAGGGAATTTTTTTCCTTTACTGATCATTAGGAATTTAAGCCTTCTCTAATGGCTGGCTGGGGAATTCTAGGAGTTGAAGTCCACACGTCTTAAAATTGCCAAGGTTGAGAAACACTGTTCTAAAGACTAACTATCTTTATTTCAAGTTAAGAAAAGGCTAATTATACTAGCCAGCATTCTGTCTCTCTTGGGATAGCAGTAGTATTGTTTGGCTGGTAGAACACGGTCTTCTCTCTCTTCTGGCTCCTCAGAGTGTTCTGCTGGTAGATTTTGTCCCACACTAGCCCCCAACTTTCTTCGGCACATTTCTCTGGATTGTGACCTGCTCCACTTCAGGAGTCTTCTTGAACCAACAGCTGTGACGTTGATAAAAACTATGTCCATCTAAGGACCACCAGTTAACATTGTTCTTTACTAAAACAACAAATCTACAGCCAATGCTGTTTGGATCTATCTTAGGTTGCTAGCCATCACAGCTCATCCATCAAAATTTTCCTTCTTCCCACAATTACATACCCTGGATTTTTTAAAGGCTCCATCTTCCTTTGCCAGAATAGCAGACTCACCGTTCTCCCTCCTATGGGAACATCTTCCTGTGAGTGGCTAAGATCTCCTACTCCTAGGTTCCATTTGTCAGCTCACTAGAATGAAATACTGGCTGGAGCGTCTGGGCTGCCTTCGTACCTCTGTGGCAGATTCACAAAGAAGCATGGCCTCCTGTAGCCCGTCACAAAGTCTTTTGACTTTTCTGGGCTGCTTAAGCCATTGCAGAAACAGGTTGCAACATCTTTATAAGTCAGTCTAGTTGCGAATGGGTTTATGTTATGCTTACTTCTAGATGTAGTTGAAATGGGATATGACAAGCTAGTATTTTTTCTTCAGATAAAAATTCCCAAAAGAGCCTAGATTTTCTAGTAATAACATGATTGGGTACTTCTACAGTTGGTATTTCTGCTGTCTTTTCTCAGGCTGCAGCATGAGAGAGGGCATGCTTCGGACCCCCTCAACAAGAGAATTCCATCTAGCGGGGTCCAGGAGGCGTGCCTTCTCTGCGATAGCGCCCGCCTTGTGGAATATCTTGCCCCCAGAGGTGAGACTGGCCCCCTCCCTCCTGGCCTTTCGGAAGGCCCTTAAGACCTGGCTCTGCCGCCGGTCCTGGGACGACAGAGGCGGCAGTGCCTCCTGGGGTTGGCTGGCCCCGTAGTGGTATGGTCCATCCTGCGGTCCCCCCTTCTTGGATTTTATGTAATTTATTATTATTATTATTTGATGTATTTTAGATACTGTTTTTGTATTTTTAAACTTTCAATTGTTGTAACCCGCCCAGAGTCCCTTGCAAGGGAGATGGGCGGGGAATAAATTGAAATAATAAATAAATAAAATATGCTAGCATTTCTTTGACACTTTTCTTCTGGTTTTAACATGTACAGTGATGCCTTTGGAAGTTATCCCTATCACTATGTCTTTCCCTTTCCGTTACCATATGCATGGCTGGCTGGGGAATTCTGAGAGTTGAAGTCCACACATCTTAAAGTTGCCAAGGTTGAGAAACATTGATTTTATCAAATACTATTTTAGCATTTTTTTTCAATGCTCACCAATGTAATTTTATTACAGTCATATTCCATGTAATGAAAAAAGTGAGAACAAAACCAGCAATTAAGGAGAGGGAGAAAATATATAAAATGTATAATGTGTTTTGAAATCCATGCAGTTGTGCTTTATTTGATCTCCCAACCCATTCGACTCTCCCTATCTGGTTCTATAAAAACAGCTGTGCTTCTGGGATGGGAGATCTATCTCTACCATTGCCCATTTAGCACATGAGATTGAGGGGGCCAAGGATTAGAGAAATGTCAATGCAAGTATTATGTTCCGAGGAAAGGAATAAAAATGCACATAATGCTGGAATGGCAATCACAAGAGATTGCATGAAAAAGAACAGATGAAAGATTTGCTCTTAGAGTTTTAAGGAGAAACAGAGGTCCCTTAAAGTGCTAATTGAAAATTTCTAACTACAAAAAAGAACCAACAAAATATGCTTCCTGGCCTTTGTTTCTTGTGTACATTGATACCAATATGCTTATAGTTTTTGGTTTTTTTTAAAAAATTCACTTAGTAGCTTGGAATAATCTGCACTGTTATTTAACTCAAAGTCTTTGTTTTGACTCAAAAGCTATTATTTTGTTACAGTGGTTTCACAGCTACCATTTAGTTACAGCTGTGTTTGTAATTCAGTAAAGTTTTTGGAACTTTTCATCTTGCTGCATTCTATCTGATTAAATCTGATGCCTTTGCTAATATACAAAAAAAAAAAAGCCTGTGATTGCTGGAAAATATTTGCTCTCTCTTAACTAAGTTCTGTAAATTATTGCAGTAAAAATATTGATGACAGGAAAATCATTTTTAAATGATAGCTCAGTGGCCTAGCCTTGTGGTTATGTCATGCTCACTTACAAGGATGCCACGACAAAAGATCTTATGCCCTTTGAAAGACAACTGCAGTTTTGCAGGTAGCTTACAGAAGAAGAGAAATGATTATGTTGGGTTAGGAACTGCCTTTCTGAAAATGCCATGGGAAAGTTTTCTTGGCTCTGAAACATTTACATTCACTTTAATGGTGTACACTGTTTCTAATTGCTACTTTTGCCATAGAAAGGAATGACACCCATACGTTTTTCTAAGACGCTGGACCAGGAATAAGTAACTTGTTGGTGACGATGGGTCAGATTTAACATTTGGGAGCAGTGAGTTGCAAAAAGGATGGTGCTATATCATATATATGGAGAGTCAGTTTGGTGTAGTGGTTAAGGCATCAGGCTAGAGACTGTGAGTTCTAGTCCCACTTTAGGCATGAAGCCAGCTGGGTGACCTTGGGCCAGTCACTGAGATTTCTTTATTTTACATCTTGCAGAA
Source organism: Charina bottae (assembly GCA_023362775.1). Classification (NCBI taxonomy): domain Eukaryota; kingdom Metazoa; phylum Chordata; class Lepidosauria; order Squamata; family Charinaidae; genus Charina; species Charina bottae. The sequence continues at coordinate 31,800,153 of JALMGJ010000007.1, forward strand.
TAACTTTCATGACAAGAAACCATGCTGTCAATCATGGCCAGAGGGCTTCTAAGGGCTTCAGAAAGGAGGCCTATGGGCCACATATCACACTATACAATGACAAATATAGTCGATATGTGTCAGGTTTGCAATACCTTGAGCCCTACCACACCTTAACCCATTCAATTTGCATATCCTTCCCAATGCACTGAAAATCCAATCTACATGCTTTTCCTTTGCTTTATCTTCACCCTCTGCAGATTATATATGCTTTCAGGAGCTTGCTCTTGACTGTTAAAGATCACTCCAGGAGGCAAGGGTCATGCTGGACAGTCAGTCTCTTCAATTGAAAAGCAAAGCAAAGAACTGGGGGGGGGGATTCAGTTTCCCATGATTGCAGACCAGCTAGAGTATCTGTGTGGACCAGAAGACTCCAAATATTCAAAAGGAACCTACGTGGAAGAAGTAGTCTCCCATTTAGGCCCTCAAGTTCCTGCAGGAAAGGCTTACCCAAGGATTCTGATATTTCTGGAAGGGAGGTGAGAAATTCATGACGTAAATAAAGGCTCTGGCATCAGGGAATCTAAAAGATCACATTTCCACATACAAATCTGCCTGCCAGTTGTCATCTTCATTTCAGATCTTCGTCTCTGTGTATTCCTACTTCCTTATGTCAGATGAGTAGTTATAAGAAAAGGGCTTCCCCTGTGATAGCACCGGAATGAGAGAACTTTGCATTTGTCTTGTAGCATACCTGTTGCTTTTTAGGTATCCATGTGATTCTCTCGTATTTCAATTCCTATTTAAAACTTACTTTTCAGCTGCTGCTTTCTTCCTATGATTTTTTTTAAACTAGCTGTTTGTTGGCTACATTTATTGTTATGTTTTTACAGACATATTTACTTTTTTAGAAATTGCATTCATTCATTCTGGTTTATTACGGTCACTGACCAGTACAAGATTCTACAAGGTATACTCATTGAACCTTACAATATGCACCATCTGATTTAAAATAGTTTTAAAATTATAAGTTAAATTACATTGTTCCAATTAAAAATTAAAATACATTCAGACCACAATGTGGATGAGCCCCTTAATCAAATTTAAATATGCTCTTAATATTAGTCATAACTAATATTCTATCAGATGTAAATGCTTATAAAATAAAATATCATATATAAAATATGGTGTGATATATATATATATAAACCTTTTAAAAGTATTAAAATCATTACAAGGAGTACATTACTACATTTTTCCTATCATAGTCTGGCGTATCTTTATAGCAGCTGCACAGAATTTGGCTACTTGCGCCGTAACAGTTGGATCTTCATCTATAAGTAACATTTGCATATACTCTATATCTTGCCTCCTAGGATATTTCTTGGTCAAAGGCAATATTAATTTACTCCTAAGCTCTTTATAAAAAGGACAACGGAGGAGCACGTGGACTGTATTTTCTATCTCTCCATTATTACAACAGCACCACCTTGCAGCTTTGGGGATTTTTTTATATCTACCATCCAAGACTGCGGAAGGGAGTGCGTGGCTACGAGCTAAGGCAAAGGCTTTCCGATGGCTAGGGATTTCAAGTTGAGTAAGGTAGTTAGCAGAATTAACAATATATTTATTATACTCTGATGATAAGAAATTAGGGGCCTTCTCTAGGTCTGTTTGTCTCTCTATGTCCTTTATCCTTTGCTTCAAGGCCAATTTTGCCTGTTCATAATCCATCCTGAGAATTGAATCTGTAGAAAATCCTAGCTTGGTGAGACTAGATTCAATATCCTTTAACCAAGAGGATTGGAAGTAATCTTGGAAAATGAGTGGTGCTAAACCTTGAGGATAATGCTTGAGTTTTAGCCAAAGATTCAGGGAAGCTAGGCGCACTCTTGCCTCAACTTTTATCTAGAAATTGCATTTTATTTTACTTGAAATATCTCTGCTTGAAAGCCCACTGGGAAATTTTCTTAAACATTTTTTTAAAAAAAAACTGAGAGGAAAGGTATATTTTTAAATGAGAGAATGATTAAATAAGCCTAAAGGAATGTAGAAGAGTGCAAGTATCCTCTTAATATTTGTTGTTGTTGTTCAGTCGTTTAGTCGTGTCCGACTCTTCGTGACCTCATGGACCATAGCACACCAGGCCTTCCTGTCCTCCACTGCCTCCCGGAGTTTACTCAAATTCACGTTCATTACATCGGTGATGCTATCTAACCATCTCATCCTCTGCCGTCCCCTTCTCCTTTTGTCCTCAGTCTTTCCCAGGATCAGGGTCTTTCCCAGTGAGTCCTCTCTTCGCATTAGGTGGCCAAAGTATTTGAGCTTCAGCTTCAGCATCTGTCCTTCCAATGAGCAGTCAGGGTTGATTTATTCATTAAATAAATAAATTAATATAATTTGTGCTTATTCATTTGCTAGAAGTAAAACACAGAAACTAGAACAGAACTGAGAGTTATGGATGGTCAGGCAGCTGACAGGCATGCGCTGTGATGTACCACAGAAGTATGCACACTTCAGGCTTGGCTGGTTCTAATTTAGGAAGAAGATGCCAAAGCTTTCTCTAGCACGCCATTTTTGTTGCACAGTGACCACCCAAATAGATCTGGGAACCTCACAGGATATAAGGGCAACCTCCTCTTCTATTGTTGCTCCTCGCACAATTTAAGGCACATTAATTCCAGAAGTAGTATATAGCCATCAAGACTAGTAGCCGGGGACAGCTTTATCCTCCATGAAGGGTTTGATCTCCTTTTTACACCATCCAAATTGGTGACCTCACTACATCAGGTGATTATAATCTCCACACTTTTAACTTGTATGCATTGTATAAGGAAGTACTTCTTTTTAGCAGTCCTAAATTCCCCATAGGTAGTTGGTAGATTAACCCAAGTTCTCGGATTGTGAGACTTGGGTAAAAACTATCTATCCACATTTTCTACACCATGCACAATTACGTATATGCTTCTAACTTGTTTCCATTACCTGCTTTCTGAATAAGCCCCAAATGTTGTGATCTTTCCTCTTTGCAAAATCACTCCGCCCCTCTAATAATTTTAATCCCCCTTTTCTACACTTTTTCCAATGTCTACAGTATCTTTTTTGAAGTGCTGTGTCCAGAACTATACAAAGTGTTTCAGGTATGGTTGTACCATAGAGCCATATACAAGTAAGAATTTTGCTATACTGGGAAATTTATTTTTCAGTTTCAGATTTTTCAGATTCCTAGCATGAAGCATAGTTGTGCATTTTAGAAAAAAGTCAGCATCCACACACCACAGCCTCCTGCCAAATGGTGACCCAGATAGTCCTGTATGGTTAGAATTGAGGATCAGAGTGCTTTTGTGCACATGCAAGAAATTGTTTGGGGGAATATAACTGTTCTTACTATTTTCACACCAAATTTACACTATTCTGATTCCCTCTGCCAAGCTTTCCTGAATACTGCTTTTATTAAATCATGGGAAGGGCCACAAATCCCGATCTTGGCAACTTTGGACCCATCTCCCTATGTGGTTAACTTAACTCACGGAGTTATTGGAACTTCTAAGCTCCTTCTCTGCAAGTTTATCAATGTAGTAATGAATTATGAAAGTTAAAATGTAAAGTCAATACTACATTTGCTGTCTTGAACAAAGTTCTTCTGAATCAAGCATGGTGGCAGGCATTGGTTGAGGGCCTCCATTCTAGCAAGTGTCTGCCCCTCAGCTCATTTCTCATTTTCTCAAGGAGCATAACTTGCTTGTTAACTTACTAAATGTTCTAATCCATACAATATTTTCTTTCCTGGGAAGAAGAATCAGTAATTGCCTGATTCCTCAATGGTGCTCTTCAAGCAAGCAAAAAAGAATATTGTGGGGACGAATTTTGCTGTGGATTTGCTTGGTAGTGACTGGAGAGAGAGTATGTTAGCTATTCTCTCTAAGAGTTTTGCAACTCTTGCCCTCTTCAGATACTACGGAGGCCAAGTCTTTTAAAGCAGTAGCCCCGGCTTAGGAAAAATCCCGTTCTTCCAGGTTTTTGGTTAGATGGCTGTCTTTCCTGGCATTGCTGTCTTTTAGAGGTTGTTTAGATGTTTTAAATACTACTATTTAGAGCAGAGCTTTCCAAACTTTTCATGTTAGTGACACACTTTTTAGACATGCATCATTTCGCGACACACTCTTACAGCAGGGCATCATTTTGCGACACGCTCTTACAGCAGGGCACAAGGCAAGCACTAGGACCTGCGCGGAATCACAGCAGGTTTGGAGGCAGCAAGGCACAGGGCAGGCACTAGGAATCCTGTCAGGGCAGCAGCAGCCACGACATACCCATACACTGCAGCCAACACACTAACGTGTCACGACACACAGTTTGGAAAGCTCTGATTTAGAGTTTGGTTGGTTGGGTTTTTTGGATGCCTTCAAGTCAGTGTTGATTCCTGGCAACTGCCTGAACTAGCCCCTGCAGTTTTCTTGGCCAGATTTCAGAAGTGGTTTGCCATGGCCGCCTTCTTCCTAGGGCTGAGAGAGAGTGACTGGCCCAAGGTCACCCAGCTGGCTCTGTGCCTAAGGCAGGACTAGAACTCACAGTCTCCTGGTTTCTAGCCTGATGCCTTAACCACTACACCAAACTAGCTGTCCTTTAGAGTATTTACTGAATTATTTTTCTTTTGTTTTTAATCTACAACATACAGCACAAATGTGTTTTTGTTTTTATGAATTGTACCCCATTTTGGCATTACTTTAATAAAGAAGAAGCAGAATAAATAATAATAAAAATAAAAATAATAACAACAACAACAATTATCATCATCATCATCATCATCACAAGAAGCAGCAGCAGCAGCCTTACAATAATGGTTGAATAACTTAGTGAGGAAGGATAGATACTGAAGATATATTTTCTAGAAATCTCCAAAATCTGGGACCAGTAGAGCCCTAAGTAGTAAACTTGGCCATCTCCATCTCCTCTGAAATCAGCAGGAAAATGCTATTGATGTGATCTGAGCTGAAACCTCCAGAATCAAAGAGAGGCTTGGAGACCCTGGAGGAGCTGCAGAGGCAGGTTGTTCTCCTCACTCTTTTCATTCTGGCCTCTTCTTCTTTTTTCTTTTTTGCAGTGTTAAGCATTTTGGTTGTTTAAGACCTGTGTTCTCTTATCTCCTCTTTTGTGTGCCTGTTTTAAATGGGTAACTCCTAACTCTTTGTCCCTCATTTAAATCAAACAAAGGAAGGAAGCTGTCCTACTTAAAGGAACATAAAAGGATTTTGTAATGAAAGTATTTGAGAAGGGATGTGTCAAATTAAGCAAAGGCCATTGTTAAGCTTTTTATTTTGTCCTCTTTCACTCCCTTTGGTTTAATTCAGGTAGTGAATCAAGTCTAAATTTAGTATGTGTGCAGTGAATATTTATTTCAGCCATTATATTACCTCATACACCAATTTCAAAGTTACCTCTGAGAAAAGTATTTGCAGGACAGTTGTTGAGAGTTTATATAGAATTTTAGATCATTTTTAGGGATAGGGATACTTTAAACCTACTTAACCCACAAATGAGGCTTAGATGGATTTTAGTATTTTATGCATCTGGCATTTGATGATCAGAGAACCATTAATCAAAATGTATAGGCACTTTTAGAACATCTCTTTTCTGATTTCTCTTCCACATTAGCAACCTTAGCAAGTCACAAGTTTAGACTAGAAAGTGTTCTTAATAATCCCAACAAAGAAAGCAAAAAGAATGTAACACCCTTTTCCCTCCCCTGCTCCCAGCTCCCACCCCCTCACTAGGGCACTATCTGCCTTCTCAATATTGAGGAGAAACATTCAAAGGACATTGAGAGCAGGAGGTGTCAGGCTAGTAATTTATCAAAAGATTTGACTGCATTTCTCAGGAATGAACTTGAGATCCTGGGTCCTCCTTAGTACAAAGAATAAGCTGTCTTCCATTTGGCTGAGTGTTCCATTCATGACACACTTAATGCTCCTGTAATCAGGGTGGTTTTTCTATCTTATTTCTTTCCTTGCTAACGTGGCTTTCAAGTCATGCATGTAAGTAGCTGCCATATTCTCAAATCTACCTCATGCATAAGAGAAGAAAGACTGGTGGTCTATATCAGGCTAAAACCTTGTCTTCAAAATTGGTAGGGCCAGCAATCCAGATCCAGATCCATCTGGATTGCTTTTAAGGTTTGTTTGACCTCATTTCTTTTTAAGGATTTGGATTAAGATTAATAAGGTATAATAATAAATGCTTGGCTTTAGGTTTAATATGATTAAGATTGTTATAATTGTAGTAGTATTAATTATAAGAGCAGACAATTTATATGCTTTTTAGTTTGACCTTTATTATAGTGGACAGAAATGTATAGAATAGTGGTAGGAAGGAAATAATTAAATAAATGTCTTGGGGGGGGGAGTTGATTAGGAGGTTTATATGTTTTCTTTTCTTTTAATATAAGGGGAGGGAGCAATTTTATTTAGTGATTTTTATATGTGCTAACGGAATGATTTGTAGAAATAATGTGAGTTTGGTTTCATATAGAGTAAGAGATTGATTATGGAAATGGCTGTATATTCTTGCTGTTAAAAGTCGGAAGTCACCTCTTTATATAATCTTTCAAAAAAATTTCTTCTTGTGTTTTTACACTTTTTTAGTTCTCTTTTTTTCTTTTTGTAGTTTTTTCCCCTTTTTTGTAGTTTTTATCTTTGTTTCAAATCTAATAAAATTCTTACTTAAAAAAAATGGTAGGGCCAGCCAATGAAGCTCATACTCATGGAATCATCCCAGCAACAGGTAATTAGAGACGTGTAGACTCTGCTTATACACTTTTTATCTGTAACTCTTGAAGCTAATATCCATTGAACTATTTTATTTTTCATGAATTTGCCTTGCTTACCCTTCACCAATCTGGCTCTCTTCAAATACGTATATAGGACTGCATTTCCTATAATCTGGGGAACTGTAATCAAACATCTGAAGTCATCAAGCAATGGAAGACTGGCCCAGTTCTGGTAATTAAGCATGCCTTGCCTTTTGTCTATCCTGAACAGATGGCCAGTAAGCTTTGTTGGAGGAGTTTGAGAGACACAAAAAAGGTAATACTATCTTGATAAGCAGACCACTTTCACTCTGAAGATGCCAGCCACAATTGCTGTGAAATGTCTTAATACCAGTAACCGTGGCTAATTAGACCATGGCCTGTTAGCCCAGAAACTCATCGCCATTGGCTTGACGCTGCCTGTGAAAGCCTGCTTCGATATACTGCCTTGATCTTCACTCTTTCTAACTTCCCTAATTGTTCTGTTTATCTACTATATCCTTGTCACTTACACCATTTTTCTGAATAAACTCAAATGCTTTGAATTTTGTTTTTCAAATGAAAGATGCTATAATCCTTGACTGTTTCCTTTCAGGTACTTCTTTTCAGTATTTTGCCCACCTGTATATGTCAGATTTCTCATATGATATTGGTAAATTGGGTTTCTCTACAAAGCAAAAGTGTTTTGGTTTGCATCCTTTACAAAGCAAAGGCTTCTCATGGTGACGTGAAGTGCAGGTGCAAGATAACAACGGTCACGTGTGTATTGTTATGACTAGTGCCCACACAAGCAATGGGATCTTCCCATGAGAACAAATCCTCCTGATTTCCTCTGTGGGAAGCCTTGCCCTGTGAGAGCAAGGAGGGGGGGAACTCAGTGCTTAGATGCAGCACTGCTACCCAATAGCAGGACATGCTATGTGCTTTAGGCCTAATGCTTTAGGCCTGGTGTGTGTCACAGCTAACTTCCAGCCAATCAGAAAGCTAGAAGAACTGAATATAAAGGTAAAGGTACCCCCCGCACATTTGTGCAGTCGTGTCCGACTCTAGGGGCCGGTGCTCATCTCCGTTTGTTAGCCAAAGAGCCAGCGATGTCCGAAGACGCTTCCACGGTCATGTGGCCGCATGACACACGCAGAATGCTGTTACCTACCCACCGAAGTGGTACCTATTAATCTACTTGCATTTGCATGCTTTCGAATTGCTAGGTTGGCAAGAGCTGGAGCTAGTGCAGGAGCTCACTCTGCACGCAGGGCTAGGAATTCGAACCTCCGAACTTGCAATCTTCCGATCAACAAGCCTGGCGTCTTACCCGCTGAGCCACCACGCTCCTGGTGAACTGAATATACAACCATGCAAAATGGTGTTCTATGCATTTCTAGTGTCTTTTAGCCATGTAGTTCTTCACGTGTTCACTTCCCGTGGACTGGGCAGAGTGAGCTATGACTGGCTTTGGGTATAGGCCTTGGCAGGAGCTCTGGCCCTGGGATCAATACACGGAACTCTGCTTATAAGTTTGTTTTGTTTTCTTTTTACAGTGCTGTACCATGTACTGTGTATTCAACTTTCCTTTTTGCGATAGTATATTGTATATACATTATTGCCTTATGCTACCAGTAAACACTGTTAGCCCTACAAGCTGCATTCTTGTCTGTTTATTCTCAAGCCTCGAGTTTTTCCCCTTTAAGCCAGCGTATATCCCATCAGTATACTATCTTTGAGATAGCCTGGCCAAGAACATATACAGTGATGTAGAAAAGCAAATCCATACCTAAAACATTGGATTATGATCCTTGCTGGTTTATATTTATCTCCTTTCCTAATAATCCTCAACACTGCATTTGCCTTGGGCAAACTTAGTTATTTCACAGTGAAATTTATGAATAAATCTGGATCTCATGATACAACACAGCAGACATGTGGGACTTTAGTACTGCTTCTGTATTATGGGAAGTCCACATGCCGAGCCGTTTCATGTACATAATCTAAAATCCTACACACAACCAAAAAAGAGGAGTAAAACAAGAATGCAATTCAGTGATATCTGCTTAGGTTGGTTAAAATCTTAATTCCAATAGGACAGAAGATGAAGCCCTTTTCAGGCCCTATACCATAGCTTTCCAAACTGTGTGTCGCGACACAGTACTGTGTCGCCTGTGGTGTGCAGGTGTGTCGAGCGAAAACCCGGAAGCGCTGATGACATGACGGTGGCCGGTGGCGCGCCATCAGCACTTCCAGGTTTTGCGCGATACACCTGCGCGCGCTGCCGCTGCCGCCGTTGGTGTTTGTCACCAACAGGAAAAGTTTAGAAAGCTCTGCCCTATACACTATTGTGCAATTTTCTATGATGGCCTGAGTTCCCCCTCCCCTTGCTAAAAAAATCACAAGATTTGCCAGTGCTGAGGTTTGGGTAATGTTATTCCTAAAGCAGGTTCAGCCAGAAGGTTCTTTTTTAAAAAAAAAAAACATAAGAAGGAAGGAGGGAGGGATTCTGAGAGAGAATAGCAAGGGAGAAGGAATAGAATTCTGTGAAACAACAGATTTTCCTATGGCTGAGTTTAGCTAAGAATATTTGACGTTCTCCCACCCAACCCAATCTTTTTCAGCTTTGTTGAATACTTCAGGCTGCCGAATGACAATCAGGAGGAATCAAGGGTTGGCAAAATGGATGGTAGTTGGGATTTAGACACTGAGTCCCCATTTTCCCGTGCCTGCCCTATCCTGTCAGGGATACTCAAAGCGCTTATTTGGGGCGGGGTTATAGCTCAGCAGGAGATCACTTGTTTTCCATGCAGAAGAGTCAACCTCCAGCCAGTGATGGGAAAGATTTGTGCATGGAAGAGGTACTACAAGATTAGATGGACAATGAACCAACCTAGCAGTATGTTGCATTTTTCACTATTTTTTATTTAAATACCCTATTACAAGGCTCAGCAAGATGCCCTAGATCAGGGTTCCCCAAAGTGGTCAATGTTGTTGTTGTTATTATTTGTGGTACTCTTAAAGTAGTATGTATTAAATTATTTTATATAATAAATGTTTGGGGGGTCAATGAACAATGAAAGTTCATGAAAATGAGCTGAAGAGTCTGAGGACCCCTGCCCTAGATGATGCCCACTGAGACTCAATTTTTTTTAGAACATTAAAGACTAAAAACAGCAAAAGTGTCATGAAAATAGCAAAATCACATACAAAAGCTGTATGTTCTCACACAAGATACTTACATAGGATTTGGGGCATGTTTACTTTTTCCAATTTTGTCTCTTTTTTTTCTTTTTGAATTTTTGACACCCACAATATCATATAAAATCATACAGTGATGACCACTCTCTACAGTTAAGATCAGAAACAGGCTTTTATGTGCCATTTGAAAGGGATTGGGTTCTTTTGGGAAGAAAACTGGTTGCTTAATAATCTCCCAATAGCTAGAGGTAAGATTTTATTCATTTGTTATGCTCAGAACATTCGGAGATCCTCACTTGCTTCATTCATAGGACAAAAGAGTTCTTTGTGAGAATCACATGGTGTAGTATTTAAGGTCTCAGACTAGGACTGGGGTGGCCAAGGTTCAAATCCATTCTCATCCATTAAAACACACTGGATGCCTTTAAGCCAGTCACTTTCTCTCACCCAACCTACATCACAGAGTTATTGCTGTGGAGAAAAAATAGGAGGAGGGAACATTGTGTTCACTGCCTTGGGCTACTGAAGGAAAGGTGGAATAAACTTCTAATAAATAAATAAGATAATAAATAAATGTGTGCCACTGAATATAACAATAAGCGCTATTTCTTCAACCAATCAGTGCCAGAGATTTCACCTCTGCCTGATAATATAGATGCCCCAAAAGCTTAGTTTTAGGGCATTTAAAACAACTTATATAATTCTCAGTGTTGGTACTTAGAGATGCATTTAGAAACAGAGGCACTGAATAGTCATACTCAAAGACAGGGATGCAAGGAAAAAGAAAGATTTTTCTAGCTCAAATTGTGAGCTAGACATTCTGAGTAAGAAATCTTTTGAGAAGATTTCTTACCCCTGTCGGTAACAATCTAGGAGATTAATAGATGAATGTTTCAATGCATTTTCCCCATCTCATATTCCATCTATTCCTTCACATTAACTTCAAAATTCCTCCATGCAGATGGCAATAGTAGATCCCTTCCCTTCCTATGTTCAGAATGTAGAACATGCACTTAGAAGTCAGTAGTCTACTTAAATATAACTCCTCAAGATATATTGATCTGCAGATTCAGTTTTCAGTCCTTAATATGTAATATAATATGCATAGAGATGGTAGAGCTATCTCCTTACCATGTCAAGTCTAATAAATTAGGTTTCCCACCACCATCACAATCTTGATGCTGCGTTTTTCCTCTTCTGTGTAAAATGCAGTCAAAACAGATGATGTCTCTAGTAGTCTAGCCATACTAGGACAAATAGATGATTTTGGAGTCTATTCTTTCTGCAGTTCAGGACTATAATTGTTTAACTGAGAAGATGGAATTCTACTTGCCTCCATGGCATATCTAAAGTACCTCAAAAGTGCTATTTAAGTCTTAAATATCTCTTAAGTTCTAAAGGAGAGTAATGACAAATCTTGATAAAATAGTTAAGAGCAGTGACATCACACTGACAACAAAGGTCCGCATAGTTAAAGCAATGGTATTCCCCGTAGTAACCTATGGCTGCGAGAGCTGGACCATAAGGAAGGCTGAGTGAAGGAAGATAGATGCTTTTGAACTGTGGTGTTGGAGGAAAATTCTGAGAGTGCCTTGGACTGCAAGAAGATCAAACCAGTCCATACTCCAGGAAATAAAGCCAGACTGCTCATTTGAGGGAATGATATTAAAGGCAAAACTGAAGTACTTTGGCCACATAATGAGAAGACAGGATACCCTGGAGAAGATGCTGATGCTAGGGAAAGTGGAAGGCAAAAGGAAGAGGGGCCGACCAAGGGCAAGATGGATGGATGATATTCTGGAAGTGACAGGCTCGACCTTGGGGGAGCTGGGAGTGGCGACTGCCAACAGAAAGCTCTGGCATGGGCTGGTCCATGAAGTCACGAAGAGTCGGAAGCGACTGAACGAATAAACTGTTGGGAATTCTGAAATGCTAGTAACAGGAAAAACCCATGCAGCGTTTATCTAGTTTAGCAGAGTAAAAAGCGTCCAGTAATAATCTTGCACCTAAGGCTCAATTAAGTTCAGAGTAAAATAAACACACTTCACACGTTAATGTAAAGTTGCAGAAAAATAGCTTACAGTTTTATTGTAGATCAGTTTCATGGTAGCAAACGGTTCATGCGTGTGAGCGATAGATTCAAGCAGGAAAAGGGGAAGAGGAAAAGAACAGGAACAGGAAATCAGAATTCAAGCCCCTCCCACACAAAGCAAGTAATATTAGGCTGCAGCAGGACTGCCCCTCCTTCAAGCTTGTGTGAGACATGCTTGGTTGAAACCCGATATCTCTAACAAACAACAACACAATAAGTTCTAAATGTATCAAGAGGCCGATAGAAATACATTATCTTTATGATAATGAGTCAGCCATTGCTATAATAGATGGATAGGTAGCATTAGTCAATTCAAAGAGAGCTACTTCTATGTGCATAGTCTTTTTCCATATGGAGAGGATAGACAAGGGTTCTCTCCATACATTAGAAACCTCATTTGAAGAGTGAGGGATCTAGCCCTCCAAGTATCATTGGACTACAGTTTTAAGCATCCCTCACTATTAGCTATGATGACTGAGGTTATTGAGAGTTATAGTTCAGCAACATCTGGAAGTCCTCAGATTCCCAATCCCTGCCCTATGTACATACAGAGGCCCCTTTAGACTAATGCCAATTGTGCATCTATCAGCATATGGTTGACATTCTTGGAGTGTAAAAAGATTAGGAAGTATTGGAAGATTGCTATCATGTCTTCCCCTAGTCTTCTAGACCAGCCTTTCTCAACCTTTTGACCCTGGAGGAACCCTTGAAATATTTTTCAGGCCTCGGGGAACCCCTGCACATTCAGGCTCAAAAATAGGCCACAAGTTACAAAATTATTATATTCGTTTCATGTGTAGGCCTGTATATATGCATTAATAATGTTATTAAATTAAAAATAAAGAATGAAACTTACCTCTAATGTGAAGTTGCCTAAATTTGAAATAATTTTTAAATAAATCATGATCTCCCAGGGAACCCCTAGTGACCTCTCATGGAACCCTGGGGTTCCATGGAACCCTGGTTGAGAAACCCTGTTCTAGACTAACACTCCCAGTTCCTTTAACTGTTCTTCATAGGATTTAGCCTCCAAGCCCCTCACTATTTTCATTGCTCTGCTCTGCACTTTCCAACTGCTCACTGTCCTTCTTGTATTGTGGTGAACAGAACTGGACACAGTATTTTAGATGTGATCTGACCAGTGCAGCATAGAGCAGTACTGTCACTTCCCATGATCTCAACACTATACCTCTGTTGATTCAGCCCAAGATTGCCTTAGTTATTTTGGCAGCTGCACCACACTGCTGTCTCCTGCTTAATGAGCATGATGCCATTGTGGCTTCTATTGGATGCCTATGGATAGGGCAAGTCATTCTATTTCATTGGGTTAATGATGCTGTATACTTATACTACTATGTATTTTTTTAAAGTGACAAGTAGCAAGCAATGCTTCTTTCTCCTCCTCTTTTGCAGTGCCACTTCCTGCTCATGTCCACTGACCTTCCACTATTGTGGACTATGGGATCTTGGATGTCAACCCCATGATTCAGCCCTAGTGGTACGCTCTCTCTCTCTCTCTCTCTCTCTCTGTGTGTGTGTGTATTATAGACATATATACATAGCCCTTTAAATCCTATAATGCAGGGCTTTCCAAAGTGCCACCGCTGGCGACATGCCAGCGGCGGGGTGGCAGCATGGTGGTGGTGCGGGGGCGCGCGCACGCGGCGGCGACACAAAAGGGTGTGCGGTGGCGCGCGCACGGCGGCGGCGCGGGGGGCGTGCGGTGGCGTGCACGGCGGCGCGGGGGGGCGTGCGGTGGTGTGCACAGCGGCGGCGCAGGGGGGCGTGCATGCGTGCGCTGCCGCTTCCGGGTGGTATGGCGACACACCACGCTGTGTGTGGTGACACACTTTTGTCTCGCGACACACAGTTTGGAAAGCTCTGCTATAATGTGTATCTCTTAAGAATAGTTAGGATCAGTTCCAGAGTCAAATCATACACACTCTGCATCTATTACCGAAAATGTTTCTCTAGCCCTTACATTAACTTAAATAAAAGATTTGGCTTTATTTTGTGTGACATAATTCCAGCATCACTAAACCAGATCTGTTTCTGGCCTAGTTGATGAGAGTCCATGCTATCTCCTCTTTGCCAGAGCAGGCCAGGACTTGACAAGGAGCCAAACAAATGAAAGGCTGCCTTGAAACTAGCATAGTAGTAGAACAATTGCTCTTAATCTACATATCGTTAGAGCTCAATTGCCGTCAGGGTGCATAATGGCACTTTATCAACTCAAACTTCTTTGTTTAATCATTGATTTAATTATGTGCTGCTTAATTGAAAAAAAAATCTTGACAAGTTATGAAGGTTAAAAATAGCAAAAGTTCAGAAAAACTTGAGGCAAAGCAGTAGCTGCACTTCTCTTTCTTCCTTGATTCATCTCCTGCTTTATGCTCTGATGAACACTCAAGGTGGCTAACAACATTTTAAAGATTTAAAGATTTAAATAAAAAACCAACATTAATTAATGTTAGTCTTTTTCATATGGATAGGATAGACAAGGGTTCTCTCCATTAATTAATGTTACTTTTTTATTTAAATCTTTAAAAGTCCGGCAAAAGAGACACATCTTTCCAAATTTTCTGAGAGCAAGCTGGTCAAAGGCAACTCCCAAGGGAGCACAGGCCACGGCTGGGGAAGCACAGCTGGAAGAGATTCTCTCTTTCATGCCAGAATAGCTGACTGCTGACAGCAGTGGCATCTGGAGAATAGTTTCCTTGCAGATCTTATTGGCAAGGCAGGTTCTTGATGGGACAAATAGCTGTTTAGATCAGCCATAAGCCCTTTATGGCTTTAAAAGTCAAGGCCAATGCTTTAAGATGTGGCAAATGTAAGCATGCTGTTTGGAACCAGTGCTGATCTTCTAGTACAGACATCATGGGCCCATGCAGCTTGTACCGATTGGTAGTAGAAGATGACACTTTTCAATAGTCAGGGAAACACAGAAGAAGCCTCCCCGAAGATTGTCATAATACAATCGGGTGTACCCTGGAAATGGTGGATTGCACCGGCTAATCCTTCTAACACCAGATCAAACCACAGCTAAGCGGAAGATGAACCAACCAAAACGGTCACGACCAACCCTATGTGAATGCGGAGAAACCCAAGACCCGGCGCATCTGATGGTGTGTCGATTACTGCCGGAGCCTTGTACTGTTGACAACCTACAGCAAGCTAATGACAAAGCGGTGGCTACATTTTGGCAGAGTAAAGTTTGATCTGGACACGAAAATAATAATAATAATAATAATAATAATAATAATAATAATAATAGTAGTAGTAGTAGTAGTAGTAGTAGTAGTCAGGGATCCATATTGCTAAATCCAACTGGCTCAGGAAGGTTACAGCCACCAGCCTAACCTTAATGGTGTAAAAGTGGTCCTTACCAAAGCCGCCACCTCTGAATCCAATGATAGGTGAGTAACTACTAGTACCCTCAAATTGGGGGACCTGTTATTTCAGGAGGAATCAGACTCTTCCAGGCTAAATCTCCATTCTTGTGTCCAGTTTCCTATTTACCAACACCACCTCCATCTTTTATGCACTTAATTTCAACTTATTCTCCTAAATCCAGCCCATTATCAATTTTAAACTCTATTCAAGGGTACCAACCACTTTTTGGGAGTTGGATGTTAAGAAACTGTGTGACATACTGAGGACACCCTATTCCAAAGGTCCAGGGTTCTGTCTTCTAGCAATTTCATGTAGATATTGAACAACACTGAACAGGTAAGACAACAAAGCAGGACAGCATAGGTCAATGGCATAGATGTCAAACTGTAGTCCTTAGCAAGTCCCCTCTTTTGAACATGACTTGACAAAAAGGATTAGAACTACTGCAAAACAGTAGCTCAGGGCCTTCAGACAGTCAGAAGGATACCAAGATCAACAACACTGAAAACTTCCATGAGATCTAGGATAATTAATAGGGCTACAATTCTGCACACACACACCAAGTCCATTGCGCCCACCAAGGTACCAAGTCTCAGTACTGTACCTCAGATGAAATCTTGATCAAACTAGGTCCAGATAACCAGATAAAGGACACTTTAGGTATGTGAACTTTTGGGTGTACTAGGATGTATGTTGACTTTTGGATGTACTAGGATTTCAGTGAAATCCTATTTTATGAACGCAGTAGTTGGTTGTGAAAGCTGTAAGAGTATGCATGAAGTAAAGCATACATGAGAATAAGCAGAATGCTTATTGAATGATTCAATACTGAGCTATTGTCCCCTTGATTGTTTAATGTATTTGTGGATAAATGTATAATTGTGGTAATATCAGAGTAATTATAGATTTTTTATTGTTCTTTATGTTTAAAAAAATTGTAATTAATTACAAGAAAGTTGTGACTGGATGAAGTTGATGAGATCCTCCAGGGGAGAGAAGGGAAAGTTTAAAGAACAAACATGTGTGAAGAAGTACAGTATATAGATGTGTTAGAAGCAATGATAGAACAATATGGAGAAGTATAATGAATAATGTAGCTATAAACCAGATTTAGCTATATATCCTTTTCTTATTTCATGCCTTTAATTTCTTTGGCTGACCATTTCTGATTCCCTTTCTGTGTTTTGCGCAACATTGTTTACTCCAAAAGGAAATAATTTTTCCTCCCATACTATTTCTGTTACTTTTTTGTTACTGGGTTCACTGATCCTCTTTCCAGCATGCATTTTGATTACATAAGATTCGTTCTCAGAGGATGAGCTGACAGTCAGTATATAGGATAATTTAATCCAGGAATCAAAATGTAAATATAGAAGAATAATTGAATTTGGAATAGTTTCTTATTGATATATGAATCTTAACATTTTCGTGCCACTTTATAGAACCCCTCCACATTTGTAGCTCTGGGCCTATGCATACGTATGATTTTTTACTGTGTATATATTGTATATTCTTCACTGTGTACATAACAGAGATCGGCTGTGATATATTGTTTCTTTTAAAAATGATTTTGAAAGGCAGTGCATTGAAAGGAAAAAAGGAAAAAAAAACATGGCCAAGAGTTCAGCGTGGTAATGAACTCAATATGCCTCTAACTATATATTGAATTTACAAGTAATAGCATGAAGCAATATTAGAAATTAGTTCTGAGTGAAATTTGGTGCCTCCAGGCACAGAAAGCATCCTTACAATCTGAAGAAAATGAACAAGTATTGTGTCATTATATTCAGTTTTAAATAGCTGCCATTCTGGACCTCAAGTGAACTCTAAGGGTCTAATGGTTCCAAACGATGGAGAAATATAGGAACTTCAGCCAGCACTTCATAAAGACCTTGCTGTTGTACTCCCTTAAAAAGGTAAAGGAACCCCCCGCACATTTGTGCAGTCGTGTCCGACTCTAGGGGCCGGTGCTCATCTCCGTTTGTTAGCCAAAGAGCCAGCGTTGTCCGAAGACGCTTCCGCAGTCATGTGGCCGCATGACACGCGCGGAACGCTGTTACCTACCCACCGAAGTGGTACCTATTAATCTACTTGCATTTGCATGCTTTCGAATTGCTAATTGTACTCCCTTACCCCCCCCCCCCAAAAAAAAACAGATTTAATGTTGGGCCCTATCACTTGGGGCGTGGTGGCACAGCGGGTAAGACGCCAGGCTTGTCGATCGGAAGATCGCAAGTTCAGAGGTTCGAATCCCTAGCCCCACGTGACAGAGTGAGCTCCTGCACTAGCCCCAGCTCTTGCCAACCTAGCAATTTGAAAACATGCAAATGCAAGTAGATAAATAGGGACCACTTCGGTGGGTAGGTAACAGCGTTCCCCGTGCGTCATGCCGGCCACATAACTGTGGAAGCGTCTTCAGACAATGCTGGCTCTTCGGCTAACAAACGGAGATGAGCACCAGCCCGTAGAGTCAGACACGACTGCACAAATGTGAGGGGGGAACCTTTACCTTTACCTTTACCTTAGCAAAAATGAATTTTGGCTTGGAGAGTAAGACTATACCATAAGCACATACACACACATCTAGCAGTGTTGCATTATGAGTTTTGTGGCCCTTAGACACTTTGGCCTTTGTGGGCCCCTCTGCCATAAAAATAATAGAATTTTTGATTAATTGATTGATTCTAAATGATTTTTCATTTAGGAAGGACAGATGCTGAAGCTGAAGCTCAAATACTTTGGCCACCTAATGAGAAGAGAGGACTCACTGGAAAAGACCCTGATGCTGGGAAAGACTGAGGGCAAAAGGAGAAGGGGACGGCAGAGGATGAGATGGTTAGATAGCATCACCGATGTAATGAACATGAATTTGAGTAAACTCCGAGAGACAGTGGAGGACAGGAAGGCCTGGCGTGCTATGGTCCATGGGGTCACGAAGAGTTGGACACGACTAAACGACTGAACAACAACAACAACAAAATGATTTTTCAATAATTTATTTGTATTTTTACAAAGAAACAAGGAATAGTAAATAATATATTATATGTATTATTTGGAATAACGATCAGTTCTTGCTGATTTGAGAGCCAGTTTGGTCTAGCGGTTAAGGCTCCAGGCTAGAAACCAGGAGACTGAGAGTTCTAGTCCCGCCTTAGGCATGAAAGCCGGCTGGGTGACCTTGGGCCGGTTACTCTCTCTCGGCCCTGGGAAGGAGCCAATAGGAAACCAGGAGACTGAGAGTTCTAGTCCCGCCTTAGGCATGAAAGCCGGCTGGGTGACCTTGGGCCGGTTACTCTCTCTCGGCCCTGGGAAGGAGCCAATAGGAAACCAGGAGACTGAGAGTTCTAGTCCCGCCTTAGGCATGAAAGCCAGCTGGGTGACCTTGGGCCAGTTACTCTCTCTCGGCCCACGACATCAGGCTCAGGCGACGAGCCAGTCGGTTAATTCCTGTTGCAACCAACAGATGAACATTTGGTTGATCTGAAAAAAGCAGACCCTGCACATGTGGGAAAAATGCTAGGAAGAGAAGAATCAGTTCTTGCTGATTAATTATGATTTCTTTCGCATACCATCAAAGTTACTACATTTTAGTATTCACACTATCCCTATAGGTTATAAATAAAATAATTGGTTTGATGTTCACATTTTGTGCATTTCTTGACTATTTTTTATTAAAAGGCATGAAAATAAATAATCTGTATTTTATTTTTATGCTTTATGCTTTAAAAACATAAAAATAAAACATTTTCGTGGGCCCTAGGCATACTGCATCCTAGTATGAAACAAGACTTACAGAGTTGTATCATTCTTGAGAAAATTTAAAGAAAGATCAATCCATAAACTTTGAAATAACAGAAACCTTAACAACCCATTAGGTCAGAGCTTTCCAAACTGTGTGTCGCCACACAAAAGTGTCGCCACACACAGTCTGGTGTGTCGCCACACAACCCGGAAGCGCTGATCATCATCAGCGCTTCCGGGTTTTCCAACTGCAGTGTGCAAAACCTGAAAGCGGCAGCAGCGCTTCCGGGTTTTTGTGCACTGCCGCAAGAACGGCACTTCCGGATTTTCCCGGGGCGACACACCAACGCCAGTTGGTGTGTCGCCGTGGGAAAAACTTTGGAAAGCCCTTCATTAGGTATTCTACACGGACAAATGTTTTTGGGAATCAGAGCTTAGGAAGCCAGTGTTGCAAACCAGAAGGGGGATAATTGCTGGCAATGCTTTCTCCCTAATCTGGCTGAAGTTCCTTACCCACTCTTATTTGTCCAGCGGGGGAGTTCTTAATTTTTTCATCTAAGACTTTGGCCCAGCTCTATGAAATTAGAAAGGAAGGTGCTTTGGGTCTTCCTCCAAAGCTCAGAAATACAAAGCTTAACAAACTTTATACAACTCCTTAAACATCAACAGTGGCTGTGTAGTCAGCGACATCCTGAAGGGGATGATCAAAATTGACAAGATGGTGGACAGAGCATCACAATTGAAGCCCCACCTGTTTTGAATGTGCATGTGATGTCAGTCCATGTATAAAAAGGGTGGGTCTTGCATCCCAACACTGCATCTGCCACCTTGCTAATTTTTATACCCCCACCCACGTTGTGGACAATGCAATCTTGCACAACAGGAAGGCTTTAATGAGAAAGTCCTTTAATAAACTAATGAAAACAAATCCTCTAGATCAGTGTTTCTCAACCTTGGCAGCTTGAAGATGTGTGGACTTCAACACACAACTCTTCAATACACAACTCTTCAACACACAATTCTTCAACACACTCCCAGAATTCTGGGAGTTGAAGTCTACACATCTTCAAGCTGCCAAGGTTGAAAAACACTGCTCTAGATAGAAAAAGGAATTTATTGGGAAAAGAGAAATACAGGAAAAACAAGGGAAGGCAACAATCACAATCCAACTAAGATCAATATGATCAGACTAGCTAACTTGTTATGTATTACTGCCTCAAATAAACTCTTAGGACTCCGCTCATACTCAGAGTTCATTTCAAAGAGGATGATTGAAGAGAATTCATCTGGACCTTCTGTTTGGATGTGTTGGAGAATTTAAGCAATATGAATATTAATAAATGTTTTAGCATGGACCTCCTGAGCATAGTAAGAGTTTAAACTGCACCAGCAAATATAGAGAGAGCAAGTAGGCTTCAAGAGGAAGTAGTTACTCTATTGTATTAGTGGCTAGAAAGGTGCGAGAGGAGGTGGGCTAGACTGTTGGTGCTAGTGTTGCACAGTACCAGTGCAACCTGACACTTGTTTTTTTATTATTTGAGTTTCTTTGTAACCAATCATGTTTTTACACATCTGTAGTTCCTCATTAAAAAAGAAAGGTTCCCCCCGCACATTTGTGCAGTCGTGTCCGACTCTAGGGGCCGGTGCTCATCTCCGTTTGTTAGCCGAAGAGCCAGCGTTGTCCGAAGACGCTTCCACGGTCATTTGACCGGCATGACTGTTACCTACCCACCAAAGTGGTACCTATTAATCTACTTGCATTTGCATGCTTTCGAATTGCTAGGTTGGCAAGAGCTGGGGCGAGTGCGGGAGCTCACTCCGTCACGTGGCGCTCAGGTCTCGAACCTCCGAACTTGCGACCTTCCAATCAACAAGCCTGGTGTCTTACCCGCTGAGCCACCACGCCCCTCATTGCTTGATAATAAATACATTCTATTTTCTTTGTTTCAGGATCTTGCCCATGGAGTGTTACTGGACATGTCCATGTGTGCTTGACCTGGCTTTGCGAACCCATAATAAATTTTGGAGACTGAAGTACTCTGGTGTCCTGCTTGAGTAGAGAAAACGAACCTCATCTTGTCCTTGAGGGGCCAAGTGAGAAGGGAGAAAAACTTGTTAAGTCATAATCAGGATGAAAATGAACTCAGAAGGTCCTTCTTACAGATTTTTCTCTAACATGTTTGTAGGGAGAATCTCCCTGTTCCTCCTCCTCCTTCTCTTGAACTCTTATCCTCAGTTTTATGAAATAAGGGGGTTGAGTGAAAGCCAACCTCACTGGGAAAACTGTTCCTCTACACAATTAAACAAAATGCTCCATTCTAGCCAGGAAATCAGAAAATAAAACCCATCTTCCTGATGACCCTCGGTGAAATTTTAAAAAAGGTGATGTCTAATTTTCACTAGTTGTATGATTTTATAACTGGGATTGCATAGGAGAGTCTTTGTGGGGAGAGAACAATAGTTGAATTTTGTACAATAAACATGCTATGTATCAGTTTATTTCTGTATAGCTAAATAACTAAAGTGGGTGTGTATACATATGTTCATCATGGGATAATTGCAGCATGTGGGTCACCACAGAACAAATTCATTTCAACTTAACCCAAGCTTTTTAAACTCCATTCATGCAGGCATCTGCTAATCAAGTTTAGATAAATCAAGCACTGTATACACAATGAAAACTAACTCAGCTTTGATTACTGGCAGCTGATTGTGGGAGCTGACTCTACTGAAGTACACTACATGTGAGAGCAAAATTAGATATGATATTAAAGTTACAATTCCTGTGCCTTTAGAGGAACAACAACTGTAGTATAGAGTACTGTAAGGATCCATGGGGAAAATGGTTAATTTTACTGTCCCCAGTGAAATTCCTCACCGCAAGTACTATTATTGCAATGGGAGTTTTTCTTAAGTACTAGTAGCCATTCATTCAGTCCAATGAATAAAAATGGCACCTTTTTCAGACATGATGGGATTCATACATTCAGTCAACAGGCCTTCTTAGTGATGGCCCCCACTCTTTGGAATACCCTCCCCATGGATGTACTGATGGCTCTAAACATGCTTATTTTTGCAAATAAGTTAAAGTCATTGTGTTTGAAAAGGCTTTTGGCCCTTAGTTGTTCTAGGGTGCCTTTTAATGTGTATTCATTTTAATGTATTTTTTTCATTTTGTATTGAATGTTTTATCTTATTTTTACCCCCACCTACAGTCAGAGAGGATTGGGGTAGGATAAATACTGGAAATAAATAAAGTAAGGCTACCAGATTTGGACTGCAACAATGTGGACCACCACCAGATAGCAGCAAAGAGATGCAGAAAACTAATTTTTCATACTATGAGTGGTCATCTGGATTTGTGCAGCCAGTGTTTAGTGGTCATTATGTTAATTAGACCTGGCACTCACAATTGTCTGTGAGAGGCATCCTACACACTTAACTGAGCTATTTGCTAGCATGATTTGGAGAGGGGCTAAAATTCTCCATCTTTCTACCTTCCTAACCTGCCATTCCTATCATGGTCTTGGATTACCTTTCAAGAAGTGGTCTCATTTCCATCGATTCATATCTTTATTCTGATCTAACCCTATTTATTAAATGAACATTATTTTATTATAGCTTGCATTCTCTTTCCTGGACATAGCCTAGTAAAATTCTTAGATTTTCTCTTTCTCTTTTCTCTCTCTTTCCTTGTGTCTATTTGAACATCAATTTTCTCAAAACATTGCAGACCTCTTTTAAACATTACCTCTGTTGTTAGCTGCAAAGCAAGAGAAAGAGAATGCACAAGAAGGCTAAGACTGGTTTCAGCGTGCAGCTTTATGTATTAATGCAACAGAAATACGTTTTGACTGTAAACTGTTGACAGAGTTGCAAGTGTCTGTCATCGTGAGCAAGAGCTGGTTGTAACTTCAGAACTTAGAGGAAAATAAAGCTATGCTCATCACAGATATTTCAGATTTCTAGTATCCAACACTATATTTTACAACACCATTGGGACTGCATAGGGTTGATGCATGCACTTCATCATTGTCAGCAACTTAATCTTTGGTTGGCATATAAGACATATAAGTGTCTTAGAAGTATCGCATTGTAAGATGGGAAGCTTAAGGTAGAGCCTACCAGTCGAAATGAAAATGAGTTACAAGGATGAAGACTGGAGGTCTCATCCTGATGAGTACATGCCAGTGATAAAGTTCTCAGGATTGTTCCAGTGACTGCCCTCAGAGTGTGGTAAACTCTCAAACCAGGAATTGAAGCTGGTTTCTAGTTTCTGGCTTGCTTGTAGTGATAAACCAGGGGTCCCAGTTCAATTTCTCCTTTCTGCTTTGTTTCTGATTATTTTACCTCCAAATGTGAATAAGCAGAAGATGTACATGACCATTCAATATGAACAACAAGCCAGGATACATTGCAATTCTGACATCATATTATTATTATTATTTTTAATATTATTTTAATTTTTATCCCGCCTTTATTATCACCATATACAAACTCTGCTATTAATGGAATTAAAATTTCTGCTGTTTTCTGGGATTAAGGAAACATCACGGGCTAGCTAGGGACACTGCATGTGAAATTTAAATGTCCAATCATTTAATAGATTTTAAAAGAAAACGTTTTCTAATAGATGCTTCCATGGTGATAATGAATCCCACCTACTTTTATGACTAGTGCCTTCACCCTGAGCCTGTAAACTGCCTTTATTTTGAATCTGCTAAATGGAACTGCATTTCGTGCTTAAAATGATATAAAGAGGAAAAAGGTGAACCCTTGATATATTAGAAATCTTTCATAGCATGAAATAACTATTGCCTATTATTCTAACCATGACATTTTTATTTTTAAGGGAATTTCACTTGATTTGTGTTGGTGACACCCCTGATATGTTGTTTCCAATGACCTTACATTGAAAGCCAGTAGCGTGTGACATTTGATAGCCCAGATTAAAAAAAATTAATGGCATCAGAGGGTTTATTTTCCTGGCTATAAATTAAGTTTAAATAACTCTGAATTTGTTTTAAACTCCTCAGTACTGTCCAACCAAGGAATGTATTTTTTTTTGCTGGCAGGGTAACCCGGGTGTCTTTAGCAAAGGCTTTCACTTTGGTTTCTCTGCATCAACTCAGCAATATAACTGCAAAGTAAAAGAGATGAATCATCAGTGGTTAACTGGAAACAACCATATCTGACAAAAGAACTCCTAAGTTAATTAAGCAAAAGCATGGAGGTGGGAAATGGCCGTCATTCAAAATATGAGCATTCATGTTCTTGGAGTAGAAATAAATGTTGAAAACCTGCAAGCTTTGCTGGGTGGTGGGGAAGGGGCATCATTTTAATACACACTGGGGCAGTCGATCTTTCAGCAGACCTGATAACAGTTGCCTACCTCTGAAGTCTCAATCACACCAAGGGTTTACAAATAAATTCAGATCCTTGCAGCCTGTGGTTTTATAGAGAAATGCAAGAGTAGAACTTCAGGGACAATATTCAGAGATCCTCACATCCCTACCTCTATCACCATGTTCCACCAATTTGGAGCCTGATAAACCCTAGAGATTAAAATGCAATTGGAATGGTTGCTTGAAAAAAACGAATGGTAGCTAAATTGTGGATGCATGTGGGATTTGAAGAAGGGCTGGCAGTCTTTGACAGCCAGCTTGGTGTAGTGGTTAAGGCCCCAGGCTAGAAACTGGGAGACCATGACTTAGGAGAATTCTCCATCAGTACTGCCTTGGAAACAAAGCCATCTGCGTGACCTTGGGCCAGTCCCTCTCTCTCTCAGCCTAGGAAGCAGGCAATGGCAAGCCACTTCTGAAATCTTGCCAAGAAAACTGCAGGGACTAGTCCAGGCAGTTGCCAGGAGTAAAAAACTGACTAGAACACACATTAGCAGTCTTTGCCTCCCTAAATGGAAAAGACCAGTTTTGTCCTTATGGGGACTCTTCAGACGCAGGTAGCCAGATGTTCTTCTATAGTCTTCTACTGGGGATTGAACTCACAGACTTTCATGCCATGTACAGGGTTTTACATGACTTTCTGATAGTGCTTCTAGAAATCCTTCCTACAGATGATGAGCACTAGGTACTGGATAGCTCCTAAAGCTAATGTATGGTATATAGTTATCTAAAGCACAAAAGTTCTATACATTTAATTCTTGGTAGAACATGAACTGAAGATCCAGCTGACCCCAACTTGGCATTTTGGAAACTCTTCAAAACATGGCTGCTTTCCAACGCATAGGGGTTGGGAGGAGAATGGGGCCCGTGAGGTGGATGTTATTGTAGGGATTGTTGCTGTCCTCAGCTGCCACTGTATGTATATTTATTGTTATTGGTTGTTTTTATTGCATTTTAGCTTTATGTTAGCTGCCCAGAGTCACTGTTGGGAGATGGGTGGCCATATAAATTGATTGAAATCAATCAATCAATCAATTCATGGACTCTGAGCTTCATAGAGTCTCTGAGCCTCTTTTTTGAAGCCTGTAACAATATTCAGTGACAAACTACCACATAATTATTTTTCTGCTGATTTTCTGTGGGAGATTAAAGGAAACCGAGAAATCAAGTCTTCAGTAGGTTTAACACAATTATTAAAAAAATCCTTTCTATTAGCAACTGAACTGAGTTTAAGGTTTTCTTACTGACAACACCCCAAGGCTGGCATCAAACTCTCTGAAATAACCTTCTTTCTGTATGATTTGACCCATTTAGGTTGCCAGAGAAGGTCATTCTCGTGCCATTTCTGACAGAGATCCACCTGATGAAGACTCAACTAAGACCTTTCTTTTCATGGTGGCGCCTGTATTTTGCCATGGCCTCTTCATGTCAGTGTTCCATCAGCTAATAAAAAGTGTACCTTTCAAAATGGAAATTTCCAGACATTCATCTGCAGTACCAGCCACTGAAAGCTGGGTACAGTATTTTGTAATTCACTCATTAGGTTAAAAATGGCTTTATTATTATTTATGATGAGAGGCAAATATAATTGTTTAAAGCCTTTCAAAGCTGTCCAAATAGATGGCTGATATTACATCTTCTGACATTGAATTTCATAGTTTAATTATCTGCTGTGTGAAGAAGCACTTCATTTTCTCTGTCTCGAATCTCCCACATTCAGCTTCATGGGACGTCCCTGGGTTTCTCCACATCATACATCAATTTATACACCTGGGTTAAATCCCATTACTTGCTTCAGCTCCTTGATCAGTTTGGCTGCCCTTTCCTACACCTCTTCCAGTTCTAAAATATGAACTGTGGTGACAAGAACTTTACATAGTATTTCAAGTGTGGTTGTCTCCTAGGTTCGCATAGAGGCAGGCAATGCTGCCGTTTTAGTTTCAGCCCATTCCCAGTGTTGTCTTTGCCCTTTTC
Organism: Charina bottae; assembly: GCA_023362775.1. Classification (NCBI taxonomy): domain Eukaryota; kingdom Metazoa; phylum Chordata; class Lepidosauria; order Squamata; family Charinaidae; genus Charina; species Charina bottae. The sequence continues at coordinate 31,826,722 of JALMGJ010000007.1, forward strand.
ATAACAGTCACACACTGGATCCAACTCTCCATTAAGCTATCCATCATAGCCCCTAAATCCTATCCTGGTCAGTTGCTGTCCATCAAATCCTGTCACCAGACATGTCAGGAAAAAGAAAACATACATATTTATATTGCATTCTTTTGGGCAGCCAGAAGCTATTGGTGGTTGGGATTATGTAATCTGGTTGTTCAAATAGACAGACCCGTTTTAACTGGTGTTTGGGTGTTTGGTGATGTGCTTGTTCTGCATTAAGGAGCATTCAGCCTTTTGAACAGCTTCACCTACAGCTTTAGAATAACTGGACTTAAATTATCACGTCCCTTTATGCTTTGTTTTATACTTTTATCCCTAGAATGGCATTTAGCATTTTAACCCCCACTGTCATCCCCACTTATAGCATCACCTCTGAGCTCCTAGTGATGTTTTTGTTATAATCATAATAAGCAGTTTAGTACTGGCAGAACACAATACTGTTGTAGTTGTACTGTTAGATGTGCTGATTTTTTATAATACAACTTTCTAGTTCTTTTTAAATTATTGTATTAACCTAAACATGGGAAATAAATAAATAAATAATGTGTGCTGAAGAGATATGGCAATATGTGTAGGCAGTATGGTGTAGTGGTGTTGGACTAGGAACAGGGAGACTGAGGTTCTAGTCCACCCTCAGCCATGGAAGTTCACTGTGCCAGCCACTCTCTCTTAGCCCAATCAACCTATCTCACAAGGGTTGTTGTAGGGACTTCTGGTGGGGACGTGGCGGAGAGGCTTTCTACATCAAGGAGAAGCTGGCTCTCTTGGTGCTTATCGTTATTTTTGGGATTACTTTTCAAAAAATTCTTTTTTAAGTTTTTGAATTTGTTTTCCTTCCAAATATAAAGGAGGATTGAGAGTAAACAATTGTCTTCCTGTTATTATTTTGGTGTCAAATTTGAAGATATTAGCATTTTCCTACATGTTGAATCGGCTGATTTAAACCTTCAGCTTTCTGTTTCTACTTTTCCTTGGGAACTGTCTGCTTATCTCACTTTCACTTTGTGTAAACATACTTCGGAACTTTTCCATATCTTCGACTTTCACTGGTTAAGCTCCTAGGGAGCACCATAATCTACTGTGTGAGACATGGAGGATTTTAAACAGATTTTTTCTGACTTCGATCAAGATTTTAAACAGATCTTTTCTTACTCCTATCAAGTTTTTATACAAGACATCCAGGACATTGTGGAAAATATGAGCTCTAAAATGTGTCATCTGGTTGGGGATGTAGTGGATGAAATTGAGGAATTCAACAGTGATAGAAATGTTTCTTCTAAGAATGAGATTGGGATTTCTGTTGAGATGCTGGATGAAGATTGGATAGTGGAGTTGGAGAAATTTAACAGAGAGGGGGATCTGCAAGCAGTAAGTAAAATTGACTTTTTGTTGAAATGCCATGAAAAAGAAGGGGTCATTATATATGGGAGGTTTTCTGAAGAGAAGTTGGAATTTTTGAGGGGGGTAGTTGTTGAGTTTGATTTTTTTCAAGAGAAGAGCTCTATGCACATTGTGGGGATATGTAAATGCTTTGGTTTATTTTGAAGTGGGATAAGGGTTAAAGAATGTTTATCTGGATCACTTTTAGGGTTTGATTGATGTTATTTGTTTTTAAGGATATGGATTAAGATTATTAGGGTATTAAAATGTTTATTTGGATGGTTTTAAGAATTTAAGGTTATTGTTTCTAATTGCTTTTATTTTTTGGGTTTATTAAGATTAAGATTATTAAAACTGTTGTATTATCTAATATAATGGCAGACAATTTATGTGCTTTTTTGTTTGATTTTTATTATAGTAGACAGAAATGTATAGAATAGTATTAGGAAAGGAGTAACTAAATAAGTGTTATTTGGGGGGGGAAGTTGTTTAGGAGGTTTATATGAATTATTTTTTCTTTATTTTAATATAAGGGGAGGGAGTAACTGTACTTAGTGATTTTTATAATGTACTAAAGGGGAATGATTTATAGAAATAATGTGATTTTGGTTTAATATAGAGTAAGAGATTGATTATGGAAAATTTTTGTATATCCTTGCTGTTAAAAGTTGGAAGTCACATCCTTTTGTAATGTTGAAAAAAAAATTCTTTTGTGTTTCACACCTTTTTAGTTTTTCTTCTCTTTTTTTAGTTTTTAGTTTTTTGTAGCTTTTATCTTTCTCTTCAAACTTAATAAAAATCATCATCATAATAAAAAAGGGTTGTTGTAGGCAGGGCCGCAACTAGGGGGTGCAAGCAGGGCATGTGCCCCGGGCGCCGCATGGGGGGGTGCCAAAATGACGCCCAGGGGGCACCAAAATGACAAAATAACCCATGGGGGGGGCGGAATCGAAGTTTGCCCTGGGTGACACAAACCCTAGTTCCATCCCTGGTTGTAGGAAAAATAATAGGCCTTGTACTATTCTTAGTATAAGCACGAACCAAATAAAAATACCATACTAAAGACACAACTACTATTAATTACATAATGTCATCTGTCTGGAACAGGATGATTCCTTGTAGCCTTGCTAATAATCACTGACGAAATTGGTAATGTGGGAGTCTCCCAGTGGTTCAGCCACTTACCAAATATAGGCTTAAAGATAGATAAGGCCATAAGTAACACTCATAAAAAACAGGTGGAAATTCAAATGATGGCCTTCTTGACTTTTGGACCACACTCTGTGGACACCTCTGGGCATAAGGCTTCGTTGAAAGCATGAAGAATTCTTTGTTTCCAGCCTTTGACACAATAGGTTTTCTCAAGGGCTTGAACCCTCTTTTTTCCTTTTGCTTTTCATATACTTTTCCATTTGACACATGCAGATGAAAAGAAGGGTGCTATCAGAGGTATTCATAACAAACTGCAATCATGGAAAAATGATTACACATGTCATGATGTTCATATTGTCACTTACCTCCTTTGCCAAGACCAGTAGATGCTTAGGTTTTTTCCAGCCAAGGAATATTCTATTTTTCTTCTTATTACTTGAGTGCAAATCTTCTCTAACATGTCATTGTCAACATGCTCATCATTGTTACACAATGTGCTCTCGCCAGGAACTCATGAAGCTGCGGCTGATTCAAGTTCCTTGGTAATGACATCATTTATTAATGGCACAAAGCTGGTCTCAAGGGCACTGTGATGCTGGAAAAGTAAGATTGATCCCCCCTCCCTCAGACCACAGCATCACCAGATTCATAGTGGTAATGGATTCTAAAAGACACTAACATATTGCGGTGCCAAGGAGCCTAATGAAAAGAATGTTAGCACTTCACAGTAGAGCCTAAGTGACAAGCTGTATAAAGAAATAACCAAGGAAGACAGGTTGGAAATGTTGATGAGAAAAGAAAAAGGTACATCATGATTTTTTGTTTCTAAATTTCAGAGCCCCTCATTTAGGAAGATAGTTTGGTGGGAAAACAACCATTTGCTTTCTTTTGGATTATACTTAAAAATACAAACATGCCACATTTTCCAGGGACTCAACCCTGTTAGTTTTAATAACAGGCTGTTTTTGAGTGGCTGATGGATATTTAAGAACGTCTTGCAACCATTTCACTACCTATCTGCCAGAAAGAACCTCTAAAGCAGCCAGCCCCAACTTGGCATCATCCAGATGTGCTAGGACTGAAATTCCCAGAACCTCCAGGCCACATGACCAGCTTTTGCCATTATAAAGAGTCACCTATTCGGGGAGATGGGCGGGGATAAATTTAAATAATAAACAAACAAACAAACAAACCTTATTCTACTGCTCACCAATGAAATTTTTATTTTCTTAGTTTATTTTTTTTATTTACAAGATTTTTATTTATATTTATTAATAAGGCTTATTGATCACCTCAATCCTAAGAGTTTCTAGATGGTGTACAAATATAAAACAGAATCAAAACAATATATATTATTGTATTAATATATGATAATAGTAATAGAAAACAGTAAAACCATTCTAGTGGCTCCATGCAATCAGACTCCAAGTATTACTAGCAAGCAGTTCCCAAAGGAGGGGAGTGCTCACAGAAGATGCCTACTGTCAAACCCCCTCCCATCGTATCTCAGGATAGGAGAGGAACTTCAGAGGATATTTCATTGTTTTCCAGGTTGGATGGGCAGAATCTGTGTGGGAAAGGCAGTCTTTTAGATACCTAAGCACCCAAGCCATCTATGGCTTTATATGTAGCAGCTAGCACCTTGAATTGCACTCGAAAACACACTGGTAACAAATGCAACAGCAGTGTAACATGGCAGTACCGTAAGTGCCTAGTAGGGTTATTTTGCACCAACTAAAGATTCCATGGGCTTTAAGAGCATTCAGTAAAGCGACTTATAGCAATCCAGTCCAGACTGCAAAGGTATGAGTGACTTCCTCATACCTGCTCCACATAAGACCACAACTGACATACCAGCCATAGCTTCTTGGCCACCACTTCCACCTGCTATTCCATCAAGAGCTGTGAGTCAGAAAGTCCCTCAAGTTTCTCCCCTTCTGCTAACCCCTCCTACCATCACTCAGGTAGGAGTAGAACTACTGTACGTCAAATAGTTCTCCCAGGTGGCCTAGAAGTATACTGTGTTCAACAGTACTGAAGGCTGTTGATAGGTCCAGCAGGACAGGGTCAGTTATGCTCAACTCTGGGTGCCTCACAATATATACACAAAGTAAAAAACAAGACACTAATACAATAAGCGAAATAAAATACAGAAAGGGAAATAAGCAAAATGGCAAATCCAGGCAACTAACATCAAAACATAAGCAACATATGACAAATAAATTTAACAAGGAGTTTCACCAACCCCAGAGCCTGGGAGAATAGCCAGGTCTTTAAGGCCTTCCAGAACACCATCAGGGTGGAAGCCATCTGGATGGCAGGAGGAACCTCATTCCAGCGGGCAGGAGCCACAACAGGAAAGGTGCGCTTCCTGGGTGCTGATAGATGACACGTTTGATCATAGGGACTGGGAGTGAGCTCGCTCTGTCAGCTTATACTGCTGGGTAGAAATCACAGGAGATAGACGGTCCCTCAAATCAAATAACTGAACCCCATGCCATGTAGGCATTTATCCATTAAATACTCAGCCAGATAATTATAATTTACAGTAACAGGATCTTCCAGCCCATCCTTCCCTAAAATTGTTTGGCTACTCTAAATGGTGCAGTTGCCTAACATTCTGCAGCTGCATTAAGGGCAGAGAAATATATACGCTTTGCCAGCCTTATTGCCATGGAGTGGGCTTAATTCTCAGCTTGTGCTAGCATCTGGTTGCATTTGTTTCTTGTTTTCCACCAGTGTCACTCTGGCATCTCTTTACCTACTTCATTTCCCAATGCTCTTCAAAGAACCAGAAACCTGGCTCTTCACCCAAGCACTGGGCTAGAATGGAGGTGAAGCCAGCAAATACAGAGTTGGTGGGATGTTGTGGCACGGTGGTGGGAATTATGATGTCTTTTGTGAGGTTATATTTATAGTCCGTTTTTATGGAATGTTACTATGAGCCACCAAGGATTATCGTCTAAAGATAAGCAGCCATATGTATATTTTTGAAATGAATGAATAACCAAACAGCAATCTGAGATCAGTGAGAGGTTGCTCAAGAGCAATCTTATCTGGAGCCCTTGTTGCCTCTGCATGCCAGAAGCTAGCAAGGCATTTGACCAAACTGTCCTTCTGATTACTGTGGAATTCCTAGAGCACTGTGTGGAAACCCACCAGGTCCATGAGGTACTTTGGGTGGGCCACCTTAATCAGCGCTTCCTTCCTACGAGGTTAGTAGCTCCAATTAATCCCACTGTCACAAGGGAGTGGCCTGTTCATAACAAGGAACTGGTGGAAAAGTCCCGCAGTGCCAGGTTGCATCTTATCAGCTTTGAAGTTTAAGGGAGTTAAAGAGGGACTATTGCTAGGCTGGATTCTTGCCATAGTTCAGTGGTGAAGCACTTTTGGGAGACCGAGGGCCACAGTTGGCTTTGAGTGGCCTTCCAAGACCCACACTTTAAAAAGTACACAGGAATACTGCTAAGAAAATTACTCAGAAAAGCTTGATTTGATTTGATTTACATGTAAGTTTAATCAAAATTACATTAAATAAAGCAGGTAATATGGTTTAATGTGGTTACTCCCTACTTGTTTATTTATTTTTATTGATTTGTCCAATTTATATGACCGCCCATCTCCCCCCATGGGGAACTCTGGGCGGTTCACAATAAATAAATGTTATTTATTGTTCAATAAGTTTCCCTTTCTGTCACATTAAAAAATAGCATTTAGTGACACTTTTGAAAGTGCTTTAGAAATTTCAACCTCAAGCCTCTCATTGTGTATCTATATTGTAATTCCGATTTAATTAACTGTTTTTCTTCCCCACTATGGCTATTATTCCAAATTAACTATTTATTATTAGCTATTTTTATTTAGGAGGGATGTCTGTTGATAATGCATTTAATAGAGAAGCTTTACTACCCATATCCTAGTAAGGAAGCTACACTACATACTACTGGGATTGGTGATACAGTCATGATAACTGCATAACACAAAATAATAGATTAACCAAGGGTCTTGAAGGGGATGATCTGAGCAGGATAATTGATAGAGCTTGTGTCTCATGCCATCCATTGTCTTTGAAAACACTGAGGGAGAAGGCTTCCAAGTCTATTTAGCCACCAGCATGAGAAATGGTGCAAAAGTCTGATTGCTCATGAGGAGCTGCTCAATTCTTTATCCAGCTAGTGAAAGATCCAGTACCTTCTCCTGATCCTATCCAGGCATCTTTGTCCTGTGTACACCAAACTTTTCTAACATTGGCTTATGAAAATATTTGGGATTGTTCACCGCTCTGCTCCCTGTAGCATAAACATTTATTTAAATAGGGCTGTCTTTTCAGTAATGAAGAATGAAGGAAAAACAATGGTCTGATTTTGACAAATTAACTTGTGATTTGGAGAGTCAGTGAAGCAGGGAAGAGACATTCCTAACTATACTAATTAAATGAGCTTGCAACATTTATTTTAATGCAATGGAACCAGCCATATGAAGATGAACATTTTAATTTATTTTGCCATGACATTATGAAAAATTTCTCTGCTACAGATTATCTACAAAAACAAATCTCATCAGCATCTAGGTTTTGTGCATGAAATTTACATCCCTTGCGTATGTCTGACCTTCCCCAGTGAAAACAAATGGAATGAGCTAAGTTAAAAAGCTTCTGCAAAGGTTGTCTTTCCATTGATGTGATGGTTTATGTTCAAATTACCTCTGTGAAAAACACATCCATTTTTCATGGCGCAGCATAGATGAAAAATTCCAAATCCATTCTAAGGGGAATGCAAATATACCTCATTAGTTCAAAAACATTTTTCATGAAAGACTGCTGAGTATTCTCAGGCAGATGAGGATGTGGAATGAGCCAAGAATGAACACCACGTGTACTAATTGTTTTTAAACTTGTTCCATTCTGTTCCTTTCATTGCAAGAAGAATATATACTGTATGGGAGAGAGTTAAGAGATTCTTTTAGTCTCTGGTCCTTCCATGTAGACTTCCATGGAAGTCTCTCTCAGAAAAATATAACCAAACAATGGGGAAAAAAGTCTCATCCAAGTTGCTTATTGAGCTTTGATTATATTTGGCTGTCCTGACAGACAGTGCTTTCATTGATATGAGAGAGAGGAAAAGGAGAACTGTATATTTATAGGAAATATTTTGTATTTATAATCAGGATGTTACCTTTTCCATTTAAATTCATTTTCCCAAGTTCTCAGAAATAAATAACAGTTGTATTATAGAACTGAGAACAATGTAGCAAACTGAAACCGGTAGTTTCAAGAAATGAAAAAGGAATATCTCACCCTACTGTTCCCATTAAGGTTTTTATGAGCTTCCCCATCTGCTTCCCTTCACCCCATGCCTGCAAACCACAGAACAGGGGCGCCCATCCTCAGGCTCCAGGCAGCCCCATATTCCTTGTAACCTAAAAGCCTTTTCAAAAGTTAATTCTGCATAATAATTTTTAAAGTTGTAAAAAGATGGAAAGGAAAAAAAAATACTACGGCTGTGCATGCTTCAAAGCTAATTCAAAAATTCTTCAGACCCTGCACTTGTGCAGCACCTCTCAGCTATGCATTAAGGGAGTCCCACTTTCTTTTGGCTCCTAAGAGACCCTGAAAAAGACTCCTAAGGGACCCTGCTACTGCTTTAAAACTCACATTCACTTTAATTAGTGGATTCCTTAAAGCAGGTTTCTCAACCTTGGCAACTTTCAGATGTGTGGACTTCAACTCCCAGAATTCCCCCAGCCAGCATGGCTGGCTGGGGAATTCTGGGAGTTGAAGTCCACACATCTGAAAGTTGCCAGGGTTGAGAAACACTGCCTTAAAGCATCACCGTCATCATCTTTGTTTAGGGTTTTATTTATTTATTAATTTTTCAAATTTATCACTGCCCATCTCCCCCAACGGGGGACTCTGGGCAGTTTACAATAAAATCAACTGTTAAAAACCTATAACCATAAAATTACAATAAAACCAGTATAATAAATAGATAAAAATCCAAGGGATGGTAAATCTGATATAAAGGGGGACACTATGGAGCCAGCCACCCCCAGGAGGAACTATTACCTCCCCTGTCCCAGGCAAGGCGGCAGAACCAGGTCTTTAGAATCTTCCGGAAGGCCAGGAGCGAGGGAACGAGTCTCACCTCCGGGGGCAAGATATTCCACAAGGCGGGCGCTATCGCTGAGAAGCCTCGCCTCCTGGACCCCACTAGATGGAATTCTCTTGTTGATGGGGTCCGAAGCATGCCCTCTGCATGACCAAGTGGGGCGGGTCGATGTAATCGGGATAAGACGGTCCCTCAGGTAACCTGGCCCCATGCCATGTGCAAAAAGTGAGGCTGCTTTGATGAATATGCAGAGAGGTGCTGCACTCACACTTCTTCAGAATCCTTTTCAAAGCATGCGCAGCTCTGTAGAACATTATTAATTAATCATATTTAATTAATTTTAATTAAATTGAAAAGAAATTTTAGCCCAGCCTCATCCATGTTTTGGTTGTGGTGCTGCTGAGAATGGCCCTTGGCTTAAAAAATAGGCACAATCCTGCTTGATAAGAATTGAGGTGCTACAGACTGGAAGGAGGCCTTGCTGCAAGAGAAAGGTCAATTGTTCCATTTGCTCTGCTCTCTCATCTGCCCAGGGACTTTATTAAGCGCATCTAGGGAAGTTACTCCCACATTCTTTTGGCATTTTAGGGTATAGTCTCTTAAATGTAGGGAAGGATGTGTTTAAACATTTTATTGAGACACTTTTGCTTTAGCATGATAGGTCATTTTTTATGGTATTGTTTGAATTTTATATTTGCATTAACCTTTGTGAGCTGAACGTTGAAACAGAAATAAATTTATGGTGCAATGTAACAAGATTCAAAAATTTCTGTCAAATGAACCTAGTAAAATGACAGCATGTGGTTGCATATATTCTGGGCTTAGTAAAGCCTGATTTCCCCATAAAATATTTTGACTGATGGATCACTTCTGCTGAAATGTTCCTGTCACAAGTTTCCTTTGGTTTTGTAGTGGGAGGTACATCATTTTGCAGGGCTGCTTTCAGTAAATAGACTGGAATGTGACAAACATTAGAGAGAAAGCTGGTAAAAGATAAACTTACACACACATGCACACACACACACACACACACACACACACTCCAAATACCAGGCTCATTAAAAGCACACACTTTGCAAAAATCAGAGTAATGTAATCAACATCCCTCAAAGTGTTATTCCTGTCTTTAAGCAGGTCTGAGCAGAATCAGTAAACTGTAGACCAATGTTTCTCACCCTTGGCAACTTTAAGATACATGGACTTCAACTCCCAGAATTCTCCAGTGAGCCATGCTGGCTGGGGAATTCTGGGAGTTGAAGTCCACATATCTGCTGTAGACTGAAAATGTCTACACACCATTGCTGTAGACTGAAACGTAGGTGAGATTAAGGCAAAGAAAAATTCAAGTTTTATGTCCTTGTTACTGCTAATACATGTTGCTGATTATAACTTTTTAAGGTGTTCTCATGCAAATACTTCTATCCACCGAGAGATTTTATCCGTTCAGGCAGCTCTACAGATGCACATTTCCCAGAATCATTGATGCTGGTGACCTGCTTATCCTATTTCAAAGCCTCCAGCAATGTCACCTTTGTATCTTAACTCTGTTAAGGAAGCAACATTTAATACTTTGGACATTGACCGTCATCTCTTTTAGTGTGACTTAGCACCTTATATTATACAGGTAGTCCTCACTTAACGACAGCAATTGGACCTGTTGTAAGTCGGTTTTTCAGCACTGTCGTAAGTCTGAACAGTCACTAAACAAATGGTTGTCAAGTGAGGACTACCTGTATTTTACTCTAATTGAATTCAAAGCAACAATTCTTTTCTTCCTCTGTCTTTGCCAATGCATTCAACTACCCTTTTAGAGTGCCCTCACTGAATCAGATTTCCACTTCTGGGCATTTTAACATCCCTAGTAAAGCATTTCTACAAACAAGCCTGAGGAGGAGGAGGAGGAGGAGGGGCATCAGTGGGGTGGGTGAGAAAAAAGTTAAGATGGGTGCTACAGCCACGTAATTGGAAAGAAAAGGGGTGGGGCTTCAATTGTGCAGCCATGGGTGCCATCTTGCCTTTTTTGACCTCCCTGTGGATGCCCTTGTGAGCAGCAATGGCAGCAAAGGACACAAAGGATAAGATGAGGAATTGAAATGAGGATTTTTGGCTCCTGCACCTGCAGGAATTGACTGTGTTGTTAACTCTGCAAGCAGATGGAGAGCTGGGTAGCGTTCAAGGACTAGCTCATTAAAAGGCCACCATCTGAACAGGGGCATCATCTCAGACAACCAGTTTGGGGCAGATGAACATTTCCAGCTGCATTTGAAAGGCCGGAAGGAAATTGGATTTACTCACTCACTTGGAATGTTCTTCTCAACAAATCCTTCCTTACGTACAAGAGCACCATAGGCTACTTTCTGCAAAGTTTTTGTTAGGTTGGGTATTTAGGGTTTAGGAACAAGACAGTCCAAATGACTATTTATCAGGTGGGCTCTTGGCAGTAGAGATTAAAAGATTAAAGATTGGATAGACCAGCTTGAACATTCAGGCAAATAGTGGAGATCTACCTGTCATTCTTTGGGGAAACCCTTCTAAGAAACATTTTTGGACAGATGTTGTCTAGAATACTGCTAGTTTGACATGGGTACTAGAGGTGCCTCCTTCAAGTGAGGTCCAAGGTCTTCTGCTACTATCATGTTAAGCCAGGCAGATCATGTTAAAATAGTATACCACATTGGAGCGTATTTCATATTGCTAGATTTTTTGCACATAAAAATCAGCTTCAGATAAAGTCTCTCTATCAGACAAATAACATAATTGTGGGAAATTAAATATTCATATCTCCTGTCTTTAAAACATCAGATAACATTCCCGCTCCATATCAGAATATGTTCCTATAAACTGAACATACAGCAGAATGAATTGATTACATGACAACAAGCCTTTCCCCATCTGTTCTTTCAGTTTGTTACCCTTTTAAAGACAGTTGCATAGGAATATCCAAATATAAAATACTCATTCTTTTTCTTTTTGAGGATTACATCAGGCAAATTGAAAGTAGCTTTAGGGCCTGCATCATGGATATTACTGTAGCCTTGAATTTCTTATCCACAAGATTTTACATGGGATGCAGCTAAATATTCATTCAGTATTTGCCTAAAAGGTAAAGGTTTCCCCTGCACATTTGTGCAGTCGTGTCCGACTCTAGGGGCCGGTGCTCATCTCCGTTTGTTAGCCGAAGAGCTAGCGCTATCCGAGGATGCTTCCATGGTCATGTGGCCGGCATGAGGCGCGCGGAACGCTGTTACCTTCCCACCAAAGTGCTACCTATTAACCTACTTGCATTTGCATGCTTTCGAATTGCTAGGTTCGCAACAGCTGGGGCTAGTGCGGGAGCTCACTCCGCATGCAGGGCTAGGGATTCGAACCTCCGAACTTGCGATCTCCCGATCGACAAGCCTGGCGTCTTACCCGCTGAACCACCACACACCCCTTTTATTTTAGAGTATTTGCCTACTCTACATAATTCAGTTACACAATCCAAATATTCTTTTGGTCTGAGCTTTAATCAGTAATGAACTTGTTTTTAGTTTTGCTTCTGAGACTTGATATACTGCTTTGCTATTTTACAGTGTGTTTTATATTTTACAAACTGACTTTGTTTTGGAATGTTAGCATTTTTAATTGCATTTTTTCCCCTTGCTTACCTTTGGAAGTTGCTTTGGATTTGTTTTAATCTCAGAAGAACACTAAACAAAATGTTCTACGGAAAGGAAGGGAAAAAGGTTGAACAGTGTTGTGGCCCAACACCAGAACACAGCTAGGTTGACTAATTCTTCAGGGCCTTTCCCAATCTGGTGTCCTTCAGATGTTTTTGGATTACAGCTCTCATCATCTCAGAACATTGACTATATGATGGAGTTGTAGTCTTAAACATCTCGAAAGTATGAACTTCTGAGAAAAGATGGGCTAGAGGGATAAAAGGGTAGAGTCTTTACCTTTGCCTTCAAGATAAGAGTATATAATGGGGTGGGGGGGTTGTGATGGTCTCACTTGGCTTTTGAGTGGTATGTCAGTGGCAAAGCTCCAAAAAAGCAGTAGGTGAGGACAGTCAAAAAATTAAATGAATATTTCAGTTCATTTTACATTTAATTACATAAAATATTTGGGTTCACACTTCTTCAAAGGGGAAATTTGCTTTGATGGTGTTTCAAGCAAGGCATCTCTTCACAACTGCTTTATGAAGTAATGTAACATCACCTTCTAAAGAGCATGGTAAAGCAGGTTTCCGCAGCACTCCAGTGGCATTCTCTGGCATTTCCAGTAGACAAGAGCGGCTTTTGTGCATGTGCAATGCAACAGAGGAAGACATCAGAGATGAAGTACTTTACTGAGGTAAATCATGTTGCCCCCAAGGCGTGAAGCACTTCATCAAAGCAAAGATTAAACACCTCACAGAGGCCTATAAAACACAATTAACAGGATTACTCACCAGTCGAGTATTTAATAATTTTCCCTACATTTTGAAGGAATCTCAGATGTTTCAGGCTGCTTGTAACCCAGGGACCACAGGTTGTAGAGCTCTGTTTAGAATAAAACTTGGCATGAAAAGGAGGAGGCTGAAGGCTATTCCATTCTCAGGTGGCCTCTTGCTCTGCCTTTAGGGACAGCCGGCAAAATTCTCTCTCCCAGTCCTCCTGATTGTCCTTGGAGAAGCGTGTCTTGCTTCCTGATCCAATATTTCTCCGACATTCATCTCCAAAGCATCTGGCAGCTTCAATGTTTGAGTTTGCCATAATTTAGCAATATGAAACAATGAAAGCACTGAGAGGAATATGGAAATAAGCCTTCTCTTGTTGAGATGCAACCCCAGTTTTCTAGAGATTAATTTTATGTAAAGTTTTACATCTCAGAGTCTGATCAGCATTTTCCCCACTTGGTTGACTCTAAGTAAATGCATTTTTGAGTTTGGGAATTCATCATGTCTGATTAATGATGTGTATATAGAGCATCCTGTACCATTCTCCTTCCTTTGGTCTTTCTTATTCAAGTTGTTTGCTGTACTCTAACCCTGCGGATAGATGCTTCCACAGTGATAGATGTAAAGTTTGTATAAGACATGTAACAGCAGGACAGCCTATTATCACTGTACATTTTCCATGGCTGTGCAAACCTCTGTAGGCTATTTTATTGCTAATAGATCTGTAGAGAAATAGTGGTGGTTTTACGACTCTTTTTAAAATGGAAATTCATGTTTGAGAAATACAACTGGGGAAGAAACAGATGTAAACCACTTAAGCATTTGCAGAAAATTGAGATGCATGCTCTTATTTACAGAGCCACAATGCTGCCACCTCTTCATTTTCAAAACTAAAATAAGCAATCTGTTTGCCAGGGGAGATGAGAAGCAGTAAACTTGCACATTTTGCCACTACTCCTCTGCAAAGCAGTGGGCAGTGTGGCTGCTTCTGTGCTTAATGATTCAGAGGAAATGTGACAACAAATTTTCCCACCCAGATTTTATTGTCTATAACACATTCCCTTTCTGTAATATATACAAGTGATACGCGAGTGGGAATTTTTTAGCATAACTGGGAATCCAGATTCACATTATGTTATGAAAGCTAAAATGATTACATAACACATTAACATAATTTATATAGGTATTTAAAATTATCTGGGTATTGATTTTAAAACTTAAGTAGCAACAATTGCTAAGCATTTAGGTACAGAACAAAGAACTTGGTATACTTGGCTATTTACAAATAATGATTAATGAAGGCTTTATAGCCCAGGCCAACAGGAATTTTGCCAGGGAGCAGAAGCTTATAGTAGTCAACTTGAAATATGCTATCAAAGATAAAATTATTAGTTACAAGGACAGAAGCATTTTGATAAGCCACAGGTATTTTTATGTTTAAGGTCAGGTCCAAAAGATGTGTAATAATAATAATGAGATGCTACTAAATCAGGGATGGTGCAACCTGTGGCTCTTAGTCTAAGTTCCAAGAGCTGAGTTCAGATTTGTCCCTTTCCTGTCAACTTATAGACTGGGGAAAAAGAGATAAAGGAGTGAGCAAAGGGAATGTTCAGAAGAAGAGAGGGAAATAGTGATGATAGCAAGAGGCAGAGAGAAAAAGGATGGCTCCACCCACTATTGGCTTCATGCTTGCTTCCATACTGAATTCACAAAGCAGATTGATAGCTGTGATCTAGCCCAAAATACCAGAACTGGCAATTTCTAAGAATTTTATCATTTTTCCCCATAAACTGCCAGCATAATGACCATTATTACTGTCTCTTCCTCATCTAATACTATGTAATAAAAAGCAGTATCAGACTTCTAACTAGACTTCTAAACATCTAAATGTCCCAGGCAAGCAAGACCTACAACATATTGTTTTAGTGGAGAGCTTAGGTATTAGATAGCATGCCACACACAGGTTATGCCATGCCAATTCATTCTTTACCAGTACCCCACGACCTACTCCCAAATTTTCTTCTTTTCCTTCTCAGTGCTCATTCAGCATTCTGAGGCCACTAAGCATGTTCAATTTTCATTTTTTCAGACAAAGAGTTTCCTAATAATATATAGGAGGCTGTAGGATCTATAGCATCCTTATCATATGTATATGCCATAACCCAACCCAGCGTCTACGTACCTCACAGGATTTGATCTTCTAATTTTTAAAGACTGCTTGATTGTATTGGTTTGTTTAATTCCTTTTTCAGCCCTTTCTTAAAGCTAGAAAGAATGGGCCACTTGATGTCCTCTGCCTGCTATTGGATAATGATTTCCATCATCCAGAACCTTTAACCAAGCCATCTGGGAATCTAATAACTTCTACAGGGTGGTTCGATAATCCTAGGACAAAGAGGACATAGGGAATCTGATGTTTCCAGTCAACTCTGCTCAGTGTTACAATCGGGAGACCATAATGAGCAGGACTACATATTTTCTTAACCCGGTACTAAAATGGGGAGGTTTACTTTTAAACTTGGGGCGGCGGGGGGGAGGGGGGATCCTTCACCTATTCTGATTACTGGGGATGGAATCAGTGTATTTTACTGTAAAAATAGACTAAGGCATGATTTAGACCAGATCCAACCTTCCATTTAAAAAGTTCCACTGACCCTTTGCAGTAAAATTAAAAAGCCAGCGCAGCATAAAGATAGGACAGATTTTTCAAACAGCTGTCTAATATTTCTGTCAGTGTACAGATAAAATAGGTCTAAAAGCCTCAGAAAATCATCACACATTTTAGTGCCTGGTAATGACAATTTCCCAGTCCAGTTGCAAAATTTGGAATAGCTTTTAGTACGAGTTTTCAAACAGACATCTAGCAACATGCTCAGTTTTTTCCAAAAGAAAGAGAAAAAGGAAAACCTCTTAACAAATACAAACCCAATCTGCGTATGTAATCAGTTCAGCTATATTGATAAATAATATTTTATTTAAAAAGAAATTTAGAATATTTCCTTTTTCATCTTTGATGTTTTAAGAAAATGTGTAGTAATGCTACGAAATATATTGGCATCATTTCAGCAAAAATGCATTCCGGACATTTTCAAAACTGCTACAAATAGCTCTACAAGAAGATATACTTGTTGTATATACATTAAACCTTGCAATGCAAAAGCCTCTGCCCAAAGAATCAATAACTTCTCACTGTCTGGTTTTATACCCTGCAATAAGCCATAATGTGTTTTGTTTGATTAGCATATTTACAGCTTATTGTGTTGAGTGAACCCAACCAATGTTGATTTAATAGGTAAACTGTCATTAACCAAACCATGGCTTAGTATACATGAACCAGTGTAGTATTTGCTATTTTGGTTTAGTCTGTTGCATGAACCAATAAACAAACAATTGTTTGGTTGTTGTGGGTTTTCCGGGCTGTGTGGCCGTGTTCTGGCAGTTTTTGTTCCTAATGTTTCGCCAGTAGCTGTGGCTGACATCTTGAGAGGACAGGAGCACAGCTAGAAGATTCTCTCTGTGCCCAAGTGGAGGGTGTGTGTTCCTGCTGGTGTTTATAGCTGCTGAGAGGTCATTTGCAAGAGATTGGGAGAGGGTTTTTTGTGGTGATTAGTGGGTGTGGTGCTGTCATGTGTGGGATTAGCACATTTACTGTGTGAGTTCTTTGTATATTTCTGTGGTTGAGTAGAGTTCGTTGACCTTTTTCAAGCTGTGTTTTTCAGGACTGGCAGCCAGGTTTTGCTGATCTTTAGGCTTTCTTTTTTTTTTATTGAAACTGTGTTGGTGTTTATGTATTTCAATGGCTTCTCTGTATAGTCTAACATAGTGGCTGTTGGTGTTGTCCAGTATTTCTGTGTTTTCAAATAAGATTTGGTGACCAGTTTGTTTGAGAGCATGTTCAGCTATTGTAGATTTTTCAGGTTGCTGTAGTCTGCAGTGTCTTTAATGTTCTTTTATCCTGGTGTGGATGCTGCGTTTTGTGGTCCCAATATATACTTGTCCACAGCTGCAGGGTATGCGGTAAATTCCTGCAGTGGTGAGGGGGTCCCTTTTGTCTTTTGCTGATTTTAACATTTGTTGTATTTTTCTGGTGGGTTTGAAGACTGTTTGGAGGTTATGTTTTTTCATTAGTTTTTCCATGCGGTCCGTGACTCCTTTAATGTAGGGCAGAAATATTTTGCTTGTGGGGGGCTGTTTTTCTTCAGTTGAGTGCTGTTTTTTTGGTTTGATAGCTCTCCTGATTTCATTTTTGGAGTAGCCATTCGCCTGTAGGGACCAATCCAAATGGTTGAGTTCAGAATTGAGAAATTGAGCTTCACAGTTCTGATTTACAATTGTTTAACATCACATAACCCAGCAAGACTCTGCCTGATTTTTTTCTGGTAGATTACATCTTTTAAATCCAACAAAATATTATAAATATTGCTTGCTTGGGATGGGCAGGTTAATAGCTCTTCCTGGGGGTGGCTGGTGCAGTAGTGCCCTCCCTATTATTTAAGATCTAGCCCTTGGATTTTATACTTATTTATTGGCTCAGCGGGTAAGATGGCAGGCTTGTCGATCGCAAGTTCGGAGGTTCGAATCTGTAGCCCCGCGTGACAGAGTGAGCTCCCGCACTCGCCCCAGCTCTTGCCAACCTAGCAATTCGAAAGCATGCAAATGCAAGTAGATTAATAGGTACCACTTTGGTGGGTAGGTAACAGCGTTCCACGTGCGTCATGCCGGCCACATGACCGTGGAAGCGTCTTTGGACAACGCTGGCTCTTTGGCTAACAAACGGAGATGAGCACCGGCCCCTAGAGTCGGACACGACTGCACAAATGTGCGGGGGGAACCTTTACCTTTTTATTGTATTTATATTGATTATTATAACTTCATGTTTACATTTTTTAACTCTTGATTTTATTGTAAACTGCCCAGAGTCCCCCGATTGGGGGAGATGGGCGGTGATATAAATTTAAATAATAAATAAATAAATAAAATTAATAACATATCCTTGGCTAGTTAAAAGTTGCAGAGAAAGAACTATCTTGAACCTACTGGGGACAGAAGATATAGTTACACTAATATTTGGCCAACATAACAATAATAGAACAGCTCAATAGAATTTCAGTAGGAATCCTATATTCCTCTTACTCACATTCTTAATTGAAGATGGAGATCATGCCTACAGGTTATATTAAAAGCCCGAGGACCATAAAAAAATGCTGTATTCTTCTCTCCCCCTCTGTAATATAGTGCACCTAGTATCCTGACTCAAAATGATGTTTAGATTAGGAAAGTGAAATAAGGTGTTGCTGTTAAAACACAATTAGAATTAAGAGTCCTACTCCCATGCATGTCTACTCCCATATCCAGGGGCATGACTAGAATAGTTTAAGTTATTCCATTAGATCAGAGTTTCTGAACCTTGGGGAGTTTAAGATGGGTGGACTTCAACTCCCAGAATTTCCCAGCCAGCCTTCAACTTGAAGGCTTTCAATAATCAGATATATTGGGAATGCAGGTGAAGGTGCTGTCAGTTGTACCAGAGATGAGATAAAATGAGATGATGAAATGATGGGTAGGTTAGGGTTAGTATACAGCCCAGAAAGTGAGAAGGTAAAAAGAAAGTGGTTTGCAGCTATCACATGCCCTATGTGCTATATGTATCTCCCACCTCTACTCCACATACACAGGAAAAGTTTGAATAGGTACACATTTGAAAATGTACAGAATGTTGCAGTGAAAAAGAGTTTTTAGCTTAGCTGGTGTGGGCAGCTGTTGATCACTTTTCGAAAAATGGACAATGCCAAGACAGCAGCTACACGGGATGCCTTTGGACCAGGTTACCCTACGATTTGGCTAATTGCCAGAGGATTTATGCTAAAGCAGCTATGAAATGGTTTGGTCACAGCCATACAAGGGACAAACTGTGCAAGATAGGACAGATTAGAGGCTCCGAGGGACTAATAAGAGCACAGGCCGAGAAACAATGGGACAGAACACCACCCCTTCCACATTGTTGCCAAGAAAACAACATGGATATCCAGTGCTGAGCTGCACTTAAGGGAGAGCCTTTCCTTTTTTTACAACCTCCAGACTCTAACTCCCAATCTTGTAGTTAAGAGGGAAGAGGAGAACCAAGGTCATTCTTTCTTCACACAAAATCTCAGCAAAAGAATCAGAGACTTAAGGCTTTTCTGCACTGCAGCCTTAAATTGCTGGACTCCTGGGCATAAACAGGCTGAAAATGAAGCTTAAGAAATTCCTTTTCAAATGTCAACCCTTCCTCTATTTTGGCTACAGTGATGGCAGTTCTGTGGGAATTGCATTTCCGATGGCCCCTGATTGCTTAATTCCCACCCGCCCCCCATTTTTTTACCCCTCCTGCATTGAGGAAGGAAGGAAGGAAGGAAGGAAGGAAGGAAGGAAGGAAGGAAGGAAGGAAGGAAGGAAGGAAGGAAGGAAGGAAGGAAGGAGATTACATGGAATTTGCTGTAATGTTGTCCTGGATGAACAAGTGGGTAGTACTTATAAACAGATCTGCAGAAGAATACAGTGAAAAGTCTGCTGTTCATGAATTTTGCCTTACTGCCAAATCTGAACAAAACAACTACTATATATTGGTAAATATACATTCTAGAGTTTACTCAAAAATAAAGAGGAAGAAGCACTCCTATGTAAGCCTATCTTTCTTTTTTGGGGGAAGAGAGAGGTAGAAGCTAGGCTCTGCCAATTATCAGCAAAATAGATAGCTAATGTTTGTTGAGATGGTTTATTAAGATAGCACATCGTGTGTAAAAATGCATATTTCATTCATCCTTCAAATAATCTACTAGATTATTGTATTTATTACTTCAATTTGGACTCCACCTTTCCACCCACGGGGCACTTAAGATTAGAATTTTATTACATTGCTATTATGCATTGAAACAATGGTGGCAGTTCATATATGGCCTTTGCTTCCATCAAACGTCTATGCGTTTGCATGAAAAATTTAATTTGCAAACTGTCAGGCTGACAGCAATCCCCATGTTCAAAGCATCTGGAAATGAGTCACTGCAATCATCCAAATGATTGTTGCCTATATTCTGGTTGACATGCTGGCCAAACAAACTTCTCTTTGAAAACAATCCAAATGACGGCATACATATCAAGCAAAGCACCTTGTGTGAACCTACCAAGCCTTAGGGTGACAGTATCTTCTTCCTACATATGTCTGCGCAACAGTTTTCCATGCTTCCAAGTTGGTAATGTTGTGTTGAATCAGAATTGCGGTAAAATGTAGGAACGTAAAATTTTGAGAACATTCTCTGACTCCTTTTTGGCTTCTCCCAGGTTGTTCCTTACCACTTCCTAGTTCATTTGGGGTTTTTTCTTAGGCAGATGGACAACTTCCAAACAAAGCACTGAGCTGCAGCCGGCCACATTTTTAATTTTCTAAGAATGTGATGAGGCATATGTTGGATCCAGAGGAGTGCTCGCAAAGAATGTAAATAAAACAATTTATTTAAGAAAAAGACAGCAGGGAGCCAGGAAAGCAGGCACAGGGGAATTCAGTATTAGGGACAGTTCTGATTTTTGAGAAAAAAATATACACTATGTCATTTTGTGTGCGTGTGTTTGATTTTCTTTTATCACTGGGATGCAACTTCCAAATATACTGGTTCTGAATGTAATAGATGAGGATTTTCACCTATTTCAAGATAAGAATCCTAGATGTGAGTGCGGGAGGTAGGGGTAGTCTTGCAAATAGACTTTGGCATTTCTTAGCCGACCACACAGAGAGAGGCACCCATGGAGGGGATTCAAAAAAGTCAAAATGGCAACCATGACTTTGTGATCAAAACCCCAGTTGTGCAACCGTGCATGTGGCACGCATGTAAAAGGAGCTGGGCTTTGATTGCACAGTCATGGCCACCACCTTGACTTTTTGGGACCCCCTTGCAGACGCTCCCTCAATCCCAGCAATTTCCAGGAGTCACACTGTCAACAAGATGTCTAGAAAGAATCTGTCTGTCTCTTGTTGGAAGATTTTCAGAGCAAGGTTGCTGGGTCCCAAATGAGACAAATGAATAGCCTCTTGGTGGTTTCTATTTTTAAATGAAGCTGCTTGTTTCAGTGTAGGAATCTAGCACTCGTGTTGCACTGCCAGACTAGAAAACAAGACCAGAGAGTTGTCAATGTGAGCAATTCTGTTAATGTCCTTTATGTTCCTCTTGAGAAGCAGCTGCCAGTAGGAGGCTGCTCAGTTTCAGTGGTTACAGGAACTGCGGAGCAGGGGGATCAGGATTAGCTTAACCCTTCCTATTCCCATCATTTGTCTACTCAGCAGGGCGTTCAAGCCGTTTTTCTACTTCAGGGACTGAAATGCAGGGGCCCTGCTACATAGGTACTGTGGAAAGGCTGACATTTGCATTGAAAAATGGCAGCAGGGGAATGACTTAAGGTGTTCCAATTTCACTTCATTGTAACTGGTATGGCTGCTTTCCAAATGACAACTATGGGAAATTGCTCATGTGTCGCCTATCCTTTTTCCAATTTGGCAATGAAACTTATATAAGAAGGTGGTCCCAGCAGTCTCCCATCTGAAGATTAATGAACTCTGCACCCTCTGGATACTGTTGGGGGTTCACTGAATGATCACTGACTGATCTGACCACCAAATCCTGAGCATCATCTACTTTGGAGATAGATTCCTTTCCTATTTCAACATGGTATATAACATCAGGATAGGAAAGGATTAGTGCTGAAATCACTCTGATTACCTGCACTTCAAGAATGGTTGTCCGTGCATTCAAGTCCATTTGTAGCATAAGCTGAAGGAATAGAACTGCAGTTCACAAATAACTTCTGGGTTGTTTAAAGGGTTGTTTTTTATTATAAGTAACAGTTCTTTTGCCTGTTCCAATATGTATATTCCAGCCCAGCTCACCGCTTACCCTCATTCAGCATGGATGCAAAAAGACCAGAAGGTAAAACGTAGTCCAGATTTTCATTTCGCTCTTCTCTGACAGATAGTGAAAGATCTAACAGCTGTTCTTTTTCGAGTTCTGTTTGGAAGTCCCATTCAAGTGATTCAAGGGCTGCAAATTTGTTAGAGGTAGGAGGGAAATGTGTTTTACTTACAGATTCCTTTCATATAAAATGTTCTTCTATCTTTGGTTGTTTAGCAGACTTTGATGAAGAGATGCCATGTCATTTCTTTCTTTTTCCCATATTGTTCAAATCCACTCAGACTCTTTTATGTGCGCCTTTTGCCTCCATGTTCGTCTCGCCCGAAAAAGTTATGATTAAATTTTAAGAAGTCTAATAAGTCTAGTAAAAATCTAGTTAAGTCCACTGTATACTTATTTTAACTAAAAATAATTAAAAGGAAACAAAAGTTCCTAAAATATTCTATTTTAAAATAACATAAAATTGAAAAAAGGCCCTATTTTGGGGGAGATGGGCGGTGACGAAATTTGATAAATAAATAAATAAATAAATAAAATGGCAGGAGCTTAGAAATGTTGGAGGTCCCAGCAAATCAGCATGCCTCACTAGCATGTGGATGAGTTCCTTCTAGGATGCAAATTCTCTATACGCTTCTAGAGGAAGCTGTTTGTTGTCCCTCCCACATTCTTCTCTCTCTCTTCCTCCTTCTCTTCCATCTGGGAAGGAAGCACTCTGCTGCTGCTCCTTCCATCTAGGTGCCATGCCTGGGCCTAGAGTCAGGAGGTTCCCCCTTTCTGCATGCAGCCTTTAGCAGCAATGAGGGCTAAGGGTCAATTCAGTTTAGGAAAAGAAAGAAGAACAAGAATCATTTTCCTGAATGGATGTAACTGGACCAAATAAATGGGTAAGATTTTCTTTTCTACTTATTTTTGAACCTACTTTGTCTAAGTGTGCAATTCTTATGCTTGGGTGGGCTAAGTGTGTAAGATCAATAACCTATATTTCTCTAACGTGCTCACTGACAAGCAAAACCATACATTATGGTTTATTTATTTTTAAAATATGTATGCCCTCTTTCAAAGCAGAGTTTTCCTAAGGTGGTTTACAAGACTAAAATTACAATTTATTGTTCTTTTTAAAAAACCTGCTATTGAAATATAGTCCATAATGACTGAGTTCACACACTGGGTTAAGCCAAAACCAGATCAAACACATTACAGTTTAAAGTGCTGTGAAAATTCTGTCACAGAATCTAGTCTTAGGATTCTGGGTTTTTTTTTCTCTGTCCTTAGATATTATCTGCCTTACTCTCATTGCCTTTGAACTATATCACAAATTCTTCCACTAATTCTGTGGCTGGTGACATCACTTGCAACATGACATCATCACACACATGATGCAAATTATATAATTTGCATAATGACATAATGACACGTGGCATCATTATAGCTTGCACTGGATGCCTATATATTAATTCATTTTCATATTCATTGAAATTGCTTTTCTGGCATTAGGACTTCCAGCATCAGGTGGACAATTTAGCATATACATAACAGTCACCCATTAGGTCTCACAGTCTGATCCTGCAAAAGCTATTTACTGTATGTTTCACCAAGCTATGACAAGGAACATAGAATTTAAGGATAGCAGATAATTCTACTTACTAGCAGAATTCCCATAGTGTTATTACAGTAAATGGATCGACGCAAAAGTAATACACTTGGCAGAGACAAATTCATAATTCTACTTAAGAGCTATATTAAAAACTAGAAAGTGTGCAATCTGTCCATATCAGAAATAAAAACTACAAAGCCACAGAACTGCCAATTTCCCATTGCAATAAATTGTTTGTTTTTATTTAATATATTTATAACCGGGCGAGGACTGGAATTCAAGAAATTCAAACTTCATGCTATGTACCAATGAACATTTCAATAATGGCTGTATCTGTGAATAGCATGCACGGGTAGCACTCTCCAGTTTCGTCTGCAGGATACTATGCTGTATGCATATTTCTATTGATAAGAAGTAGATAAATTTGTCCCACCGAAATAACTATGACATTTGAGTTAAATATACCCCATAATTAATATGACTGTCCTGGAGCCTCAACCAACTATAAACACAACAAATCCTGGGAATTCTAAAGAACTCCCACGCTGAAAGATAGCACAGAAAACCTGTATGAACACTTTGTTAAATGCACAGATTTAACCCTGCTGTTTTGCTCCTAATCATTATTAATTGCCTCCAGTGGTGGACATTAATTTCCCTATTGCAGCAACATGCATCTTGAGCTTGGGCATATCCTAATATATCAAGTGGGACAGGTGATATAATTCAGCTGGTCACAGCTGGAAAGAAGACAGCCACCCACATGCAGGCAGTCTGTCAGCCTTGGTTACGCGGCCAATACCACCGCAGCTTCCATAGCAACGTGGTACATCCCTCTCTAGGGATAACTCTAAGAAGAAGTATAACCATTTGGCTCATCCTCTTTAATCCATTATTGTCTTAGTGGTAATAAGAACTCTTTTCATCCAGCATCTCTCGTGGAATTGTTTGGAAAGGAAGGAATTAAGATGTGTATTCTTGGAAAGCACAGTTAAGTTGTACCGATTGACTTTATTAGGGTATGGGGAAAAGACATACTTGAGAAAGAGAATGAGCTGGAAGGTTTCAGTGGATTGACAAGTTGAAGGACCATACTAGTGTTGTGCTAAACATTTCTTCCTCAACCATCCCCATTCAGATTGATGGAAAAATAAGTAATTTCCACATTTCTTTTGAAATTCTCAAAGTTGGGGACAAAGGCATCTGCTAGGAGACATCAGAATGATGCACATAAAAGGGGCAGGACTTCAGTTGTGTGGCCACCATCTTGAAATATTTCACTCTCCCCCTGCAGGTGACCCTGTGCATTACTATTAGTCAACCCAAAGTCTTAAACCTTAAAGTGGTGCTGAAAAGTTACACATCTCACTGGCATCATTTGTGTCCTTAAAAAAGAGCTTTTTTAAACAAGTAGGGTGTGCATTTTAACAATAGATAGGTGATAGACAGATAGACAGATAGACAGAGAGAGAGAGAGAGAGAGAGAGAGAGAGAGAGAGAGAGAGATGATGATAGATAGATAGATAGATAGATAGATAGATAGATAGATAGATAGATAGATAGATGTTGCTTTTTAATATTCTGGGTTTTTTTTTTAAAAAAATCATCAATCTATAACTAACATCTTTCCCTTTCCATCTTACTCCCTCACTCCTCTGCCCATTTTTTTTATATGAAAAAAGAAGGATTTATATTTTTGAATTTTTGAAAAGGTCAAAATCAGTTGCTTTATTTTATTCCCCTCCAAATTATTTCTTACCAGGCTCCATGAATGATAGCTTGAATCCTAATTAGATCCTCAAAGTTATACTCAGCTCTTGTAGTAAGACTTTTTCCCCCACTGAGAAAACATACTGTCAAAGCAAATTATCTAGCAATGTACAGTGGAGCTTGCATTAGCAACACCTCCTTCTTGATTTTTCCCCCTTTTCCATGGAATCATCAACTTTTAAAAGGACCTCAAGGGTATTCTAGTCCAAACCCTGCAACAGCATGTTTTACTAAACTCAAATCATCCTGAAAATCTTTACCCATTCATTTACATACATTCATGGAACACAGTTTTGTATGTTTACAAGTGTAATGTATTCCATTGTAATTAAAAACTAAAAAAAAAATTCACAGACACCTACTCGCATGCACACACTCCACCCAACACTGCTTTGCTGCAACAGTGCCTCCTTGCCAAGATGCAATTCTTCTGAAGGGAAAGAGATGCAATTGAACGATGTCAAGCTTTTACATCTTCATTTGCATCCTTACCTTTGTTCAGAGGAAACTGCCTTAAACTAAAGCAACCATGAGTCCAGCCAACCCAGCCCAATGCACCCAGACCCTTCATGAACATCACATGCTTAGGAGGAAGTCTGGAGAGGAGCTTTACTTAATGTTTTCTTGAACCTATGTGGGAGAAACTTATGAGGAGAATGTCTGAAGGTCAGAGAAATTTTATCTCTGAACATGTGTAAGTCAGAGAGATTAAGCGTTGGCATGCATAGCCCTCTCCGTTAACCACTTTCAAGTCCTCAAAGGTTCAGGAAAATGGCTGAAGAAGATGGCTTTTTTGCTATAGAGTGTTTGGGTTAACTTTTCTTGGAAATGAACCAGACATTGGCCACAAGCAGTGGAATATATAGAACTGATGCAGGGAAAAGAGCAAATTCCACTTCCCAAACTACGGCTATCATGCCTGAGCTGCAAAAATCTGGGTAATCACTAGAATGTAACAATGATATGAGGTCTGGGATTAACCCAGAGATTTTCTGCACACAGGGCATAAGCACTGCTGCTGCATTATGGCCCTCTCCAAGGTTCCCTTTGGTATTTTTCACTATTTTCTAGGAGAAATCTGTGAGCTTATCAAATTGGTTATTTTCTAACCAACATTTATTTATTTATTTATTATTTTCTATCCCACCTTTATTATTTTTATAAATAACTCAAGGCGGCGAACATACCTAATACTCCTTCCTCCTCCTATTTTCCCCACAACAACAACCCTGTGAGGTGGGTTGGGCTGAGAGAGAGGGACTGGCCCAAGGTCACCCAGCCGGCTTTTGTGCCTAAGGCGGGACTAGAACTCTGTCTCCTGGTTTCCCATTGGCTCCTTCCTAGGGCTGAGAGAGAGAGTGACTGGCCCAAGGTCACCCAGCCAGCTTTCATGCCTAAGGCGGGACTAGAACTCTAGCCCATTGCCTTAACCACTAGACCAAACTCAGTTTTCATTTGCAATTTTTAGTCCTTTAATGTCTAAAATGCATTGTATTATTTAGATTGTTGCAAACAAAAATGTGCTTGAAAATAAATAGAGCAGACCACAAAAAAAAAAACCTCCACCGCAGACCACAATGACATTGAAATGATGACGTGCAGACAATAATGTCTTCATGCAAATGACAACATTATGTATTTGCTTCCCAGTGTCTGACTCAAGTTGGAGCATTTGCATGTTTACATCCTCATGCAAATGCTATTGTTGGGTTCCCTTGACTTCCCACAGGTGGCCACAATTAGCCCATCCACCTTTGTTTCTGTAGCCACATTAAAAGTTGTATCTATTCTGATGATATAATTACAAGATAACTTGTTTGTTTCATCCAATCTTAATCATACTCTCCCTATTGTAATAACATTTCCTCTGTTCATGGGCAGACCTTAAGCTGCCTTTTCTAATATAACACTGGACCTGTGTGTGTGTCTCTGTGTGTGTGTGTGTGTGAGAGAGAGAGAGAGAGAGAGAGAGGGAGGGAGGGAGGGAGGGAGGGAGGGAGGGAGGGAGAGGGAGAGACCAAGACTTCCAATGCTCGTGCCTGAAATGGACTAATTTGGTGAAGGGATGCATATCCTGTGGTGCCTGAGTTACATGTATGCTTAACAAAAGCCTTGAAGGCTACAGATTTCTAGTACTTTATGTGGCAGAAGGAAAAAGTTATGGGGGAAATTATATTAATATTAACATATTAAATATAGTTAAGTTACTCTTACAATTCATTTTTAGCATAGTTCCATCTGCTTTTTTGACCTTCTCCTACACACCTTTTCAAGATTAGCTCTAAGAATAGGCAAAGGCAAAGGCCAACTGTAGTCCTTGGTCCCCCCATAGTTATGCTCCTCTGACTTGTGTTTTATCCAGGCTTGGGTAAAAGAGTGTTTCTGCCAATTTTATATTTGAGTGATCTGTTCTTTCCATCTAATCTAGTAGTTTGAAGATGTAGTGTGAGGGTAATCTCTGGAAGATATTACCACATAAACATGAACTGATGATCTTGGTTTAGTCATTTAGGATTAAAAATTGACCTGGATATCATCTGGTGGGGAAATGGCTGATTCTGGGGTGTTTGGGAGCAGGTTTGTAACATCTCAGGCACAAACAACGGCCATCACAGAATCTGCTTGTAAATAGTGGTTATAAGCAAAAAGCATGGTTTGGGATCATACACTTCATAGAATCAACTTATAAAATTCTACTCCAATATATGGGATATTGGGACTTATCAAAGTGCTTCACCTGGCCCAAGAAGCCCTATTGCACAGTATTGGGTCTTCCCTTGCAGATCAGTACGTAAGATATCATCTATAGAAATTACTTTTTCTCTCTCATTGTAAACATGACTATAATCTTGGAATTTCTCAGACTGACTACAATCTCCTTGTACAGCACGAAGCATTCTAAACTCTCTACTCTGTTAAGCATGCAGCAGAGAACAAGACAGCGTTTTAGGTCACATTCTCTGCAATTAACACCTTTCACCCATTGAGTGCTATGCTGTCTGGAGGGCCTCCTTTCCTTGTCTTAATACAGAAGGTAATTTCTATTCCTCTAATTTCCCTAAGCTCTCCTGATTCACTATAAAAAAAATCAGTAATAATGTTGGATTAGATTTCCTAAAAGTGCCTATACTTAAGAGAACAATTTTGAATCTTTTCCATTCTCTGTCATGGAACCATGCCAAACCACTTCTCCTCCTCTTCCTTTTTTAAAATTTGGGTAGAAGAAAGAAAAAATGTTTACGCTAAACCTGCATCTGACTTTCAACTACAAATCTCTCTAGCTACCTTTACACCACTAGTAGATGATGAGTGTTACTTGGTTACAGCTTAGGCTGACCATATTTCCTTCAGACAAAAACGGGACTTTTGGGATGGCAAAACGGGACAGGGTCTTCTGCCACCATGCCGGCCTCCAAACCCCGCCCCCCAGTCCACGCAATTGGCTCCCACCTGCAAACCCTGCCCCTGCCCCACACGATTGGCTCCCACCTGCAAACCCCGCCCCCATCAGCGTGATTGGCTCGGATTTTAATTTTTTTTCCGATTTTTAAAGGTTTTTTTTTTCTTCTAGCAGTAAATGGTGCGGCAGAGCTGGTGTGTTTGGGGGAGGCTGGAGTACACACACTGTGCACACAGCACCGTCATCGGCCGGGGAACAAGGGGCGGGGATGGAGGGGATGGAGGCCCACCACTGCCCCATCCCCCTCGGGCTTGGCTGAGGGAGGGAGGAGAGTCGCTGCTGCTGCCACCGCTGCAGAGCAGGAGAAGCAGGAGGAGCCGGATGCGCTCGGCTGCTTCAGCCACACCACTCCGCCCCTTGCTGCCCACTGAAGCTCCCCAGGGTGGCCGGCTCCTGCTTCTCCTGCTCGGCGGCCCGACAACTCTCCTCCCTTGGCCAAGCCTGATCAGATGCGCGCACACACACACACACACGCACCCCACACCGTCTTTCTCCAGCCTCCCCATGACCAAATGCACCCGCACCTGTTGCAGGGAGTCTGGAGAAAGAGGGTGTGGGGTGCGTGCGTGTGTGTGTGTGTATGTGCGTGCGCGCAGATTACTTGCTCAGCGTAATCGCGCACACACACACAAGGAAGCAGGAACCTGGACTGTGGTGCTGTGTCTGCTGCTGGGCTCGCACGTGGCAACTGGGCTTCCAGTTGCCGTGCTGATAGGGCCTCTTCCGGGCTGCCTCCAATGGCAAGTTGGCTCCAGTCCTCCTTCC
The DNA here is from genome assembly GCA_023362775.1 of Charina bottae. NCBI lineage: Eukaryota > Metazoa > Chordata > Lepidosauria > Squamata > Charinaidae > Charina > Charina bottae. The sequence goes on from JALMGJ010000007.1 coordinate 31,856,342, forward strand.
TGTCTTCCTGTCCTCCTTCCCACCGGGTTTAAAATAGGGACAAAATTGAGATTTTGATCAAAACGACGGGACAGTTGAAAAATGCTAAAATAACGGGACTGTCCCATTCAAAACGGGACGTATGGTCACCCTATTACAGCTCTGTGTTGACGGCCTTTGATGCTTATGCCAAACAACTTTATTTCAATCTGACCTGCTATTTACAGCCTATCAAGAACAGAATCCATGTTACAATCATCATTATTAGCACCGAGTTAAAAGGTTTTGTTCTAAAAAGGAAATGCTGCAGTGCATCAATAGTACCGTTAGCTTTTGCTTCAAATGGCTGAGGTTCTCTTCCTATTAATTAAACCAGTTCAGCTTAAAAACACGACATTGATGCAATACGTTGTTTCCATTCCTGGAAATACAGTCCCTAAGAGTTAATAAATAATCTACGAGGACTAATCTTTTAAAGTCAGCTCAAAGAGATGAAGTCATCTGCTCCCATTATGAGCACAAGGAATTTGGCCTCCTTCTGCAGAAAAGCTAAATGCACAGAAATGAGCTGGGTTTTCTGTTACTTTTTAGATATCTCCCATGGATATACCTTAGCATTTCATTAGTATGTTAAAAATTACTCTAAATGAAGCATAAAGGAGATAAATGGTCAGATTTTAGGCTTTGGTTCAACACGAAAATTGAGTTTTTCCTAAACTTCAGTGCTAGCCAAAGAATATGTCATTTTAATTCTACGTAATTAAATAATGGCATAATTGGTAATCATAAAAATGAACAGAATGGGTGGGAGGTCCAGCAGAAAGTAGACAGGAAAAGGAAAGGAAAAGGAAAGATGAATGGTTCAATGGTTCCTACCATAGCAGTCGAAAAAGTCTTCTAGCATAAAACTTTAACTGTGATGACAGTAGCAGAAAATAGGCAGCCTGCTCAAGCACAGAGCTCTCCTCTGCTGCTCAGGTTTGGACGTGGTCTGAAAGCTTGAATTCCAAGGGATACTGTAAATATATTCAGACTATGACACTGGCAAGAGAGCCAGTTTGGTGCAGTGGTTAAGGCACCAGGCTAAAGCCAGGAGACCATGAGTTCTAGTCCCGCCTTAGGCACGAAGGCAGCTGGGTAGCCTTGGGCCAGTCACTCTCTCTCAACCCTAGAAAGAAGGCAGTGGGAAACCACTTCTGAAAAACTTGCCAAGTAAATTGCAGGCCTCATGGGTCTGGATTACCTGAAAGGACTCTTCTATCTAAACTTCCCCTTGAGATCAAGCAATCTCCCCTTTCTTTAGCCTGATCTCCCCCTGTCTTCTATATAATCTCTCCCTTGATATCATTGCCTACAGATGCTGTGGACTCGTGTGTGCGTGTGTGTGCACGCACATGCGCCTTCGAGTCATGTTGACTCCTGACATCTGTCTAGAAAAGTTCCTGCAATTTTCTGGGCAAGATTTCAGAAGTGGTTTGCCCTTGCCTTCTTCCTAGGGCTGAGAGAAAGGGACTGGCCCAAGGTCACCCAGCTGGCTTCGTTTCTAAGGCAGGACTAGAACTCACAGTTTCCTGGTTTCTAGCCTGGTGCCTTAACCACTAAACCAAACTAATTCTCCGTGGGATCCTCTTAAGCTCAAAATAGAGTCTTCTCTATAGTGGTTTCAGTTCTATGGAATGTGCTTCCTACTGAGAGGTGGGGACTATCCTCTTACTTGCTTTAAAAAAAACTAAACTAAAAACACATATCTTTGAACAAGTTTTTAATTTGGATCACTTAAATTAAATTCTTGGTTTTAACTTTAACTTTCATGGGTTTGTCTTGTTACTGAAACTTACCAGAGAATTCAGAAGCTGCTGGTGGTGTATAAGTAAATAAATTATCTGTGAACACACAGACATAAAAAATGAGGATAGGAGGCATAGAACTGAAGGAGTTCTTATAAGGAGATACTTATTCAGCATCTGTACACTGAATAAACATCAGAAAGTTTCCAGGAAATGAGGGAAGACACTAAACATGTATTTGAATATTGGATTACCAAAGGACATGTGTATATCTTTAAATTTCCAGATGTAGCTGGAAATAAGGAGGCTACAACTTCTTCAATCATTATTCTTCTCACCATAGTAATTTATCAGGGCTCCAAGTTTCTGCAGAGCAACGACAGACCAGAGAAGAGACAGCACATTTGCTATATTTACTTCAATGCCAGGGGATTTAAAGGTTTTATGAATTGTTCTCCAGCTTTGAGTCTGATATCCTAAAGTGCTTGATGAGGATAATGATGCTCAAACAGAAGTGTGGGATGAAAACATTAAAATAAAAGAATTACATGGAGGGAGAGGATCATGTACCACTATTATATATTGGGAAAAATTTGTTCCACAGCTATAAGCAGCTTTGGAATCCTGTGTTAACAATGGCTTTCTCAGCTGCACAAATATTTACAACCACTAGATGGTGGCAAAGACACACAGAAAGCTGTAACTCTGTTGCCATCTTGTGGTCATCCAGATTCTTGCATCCCAAATTTAGCACTTCAGTGTAACAACTATTAAAAAAACTAAGACTCAAGCAAGCATACAGTGGAATTTACAAAAGGATTACATCACCATAAATCTCAAAGTGCTATTTTTCCAACAGTACTGTATATGTATAATCCAATCTAATTTGTATTACTGTTTTACCTTGTGCATTAAGATACAGGTCAAAGAGGCTTCTGTGGAAACTAAAGGTCCAAAAAAGCCTGGATGGATTGATCCAGCTAAACATTTCCATCATTTTCTCTTCCCACAGAATATTTCCCTGCTCCTGAACAATTCTGTTTGCCAAGGGCACAGTTTGATCTGTAATTAATTACTCCCATGCCAAGACTCTGGAGAGTGTTTTGGGAACCTCTGATCCCTGCTGTGTTAAGCAGCATGGCATAAATACTCTAATTGCAAAGAACACAATGAAGAGAAATGATCCCAGAAGCAACAAATGAAGAATTTTGTCCCTCATTAGGTAATTGTAGGCCCAAAGCACCAGTATACTTTTGCAATCACAGACGGCACACAGTTAAGTTGTATGATTTGGATTGTCACACCCCCAGGAACTAAGCATGGGAACATAAGGACAGAGTAGGTCCTGGGAAGAATAAGAAAGGATCCATGAGACATAGTGAGCAAATGCTGGAGGTATAACAGCAGGTGAAAATAAATGACAAATGTAAGACGGTGATGACATAGATGGACAGAAGGACAAAAACCTTGTAAGTGAAGGCCACTTCTGATATCATGTTCTACTTGTATATTAAAAAAATCTTTGACTATTACTGAAGATTCCTTGTTTTTACATTTTTGTAATAGAAGAAAGAGTCAGATTGTATATATGTGTGAAACTCCAAACTGTTTAGCTTCTCCTTCCCTACATGGATTAGATCTTTTAAGCAGGTGATTTCATTCACATTAATGGAGGATTCCAGTGATCCGTCTAAATACAAGTGGCAGTTTTACACAAACCTTCAAAAGGGAGGATGAGTAGTAGTATGGAATGGTTGATCTGGGCACAACCATTAAGCAATGTTTGGAGTAATGGAAGTATCTTGGGAGGCTTTAAGGGGAACCAAATTATGATAGAGGAAGACGGATAAACAAATGTCACATCAAATAGTAAAATGGGTGTGTGTAATTTAATGGGGTGCATTACATTTCACATATAACTGGAAGGAGAAGTTGCAGAGGCATCCTAGGAAATTAACTAACGAAGAAGGAAAAGGAAGGGAACAAAGAAGGAATTTTCTTTTGGAGGCAGAGATCAACAGCAGCTGGATTTTATATTTCAAAAATCAAAAATAAGATTTTTGTTGTTGTTCTGACAATCCTAAATTCAATCTCAAAGGATTGGCAAATTCATCTTTACCATTTTATCATAGATTTCATGTATCATATACATTTTTCATGTAAGCGGTTTATATTTTCAACAGATAACCAGGAAGCATGCGGAAAACACCATCCAACACAATATATGGTTGTAGCCAGTTTTGTATTTACTGATGTCATAAACTGCTGCTGAGCAAAATATTATCTTTCACTGTCCTTTCAAGAGATGTTATTTAGCCAAGTGAAAAATGACAGTCCTTCCAACAAGTGTGTGTTAAAACGTCAACAAGCAAATGATAAGTTTCTGAGGCATGGCAACAGAAGAACTGTTGCAGTTAGCAAAACATTTCAAATCATTTCGGAACCTTCGCTGCAATTCCAAAGCTTAGGCTGGCTTTCCTTTCTAACTTTAAGGAACAGTTCATTAGCTTCACAGAGTTAATCCAGTTCATATGAATGAACTGGATTGAAGATTCCAGGTCATAAAATGATCTCAAACTGTAGGAAGGAAATGACGAAAGTGCATTGTCCCTTAAGCATGAAAGCTGAGTGGGTGGCATTGGATCAGTCACTCTCTCTGAGCCCAACCCACCTCACACGGTTGTTGTGGGGAAAATAATAGCGGAAGCATTATGTACACTGCCTTCAGTTGTACAAAATAAAGGCAGAATAGAAACCTAATATCATCATCGTCATCATCTTTTATGAGTACATTTTGTGCTTCTTTATTATTTATTTACCAAATTTATTGCCCACCCCATCTAACAGGTATGGGTGGTTTATCTCCAAAAAAATAATACAATCCATAAAACCACAGCTACTAAAATCAAAATAAATTACAATTCAACTAACATAAACCTAGTCTCACAGAGCAGGTGATCCACAGAGTTTAAAAAAAAGCTGTTCCAAATGCTGTTAAGCACTGAAGCTTAAAAGAGTTGCTTTTAAAATAAAGAAAAGGTTCTTCTCCTGCCCACTGGCAATCAGCAGGCCTTTGGAATCATTAGAATGATGATCATTCATTGAACATCAGAATGATTCAGCCATAGGGTTGCTTGCCAATCAATTCTATGTCTACACATACCTCTCTACAGTATGTGATTGCTTGTTTGTTTATGCTAACGTATGGAGACCAGTCTCAAATCTTGTGTGCAACTTCCTAAAGTCATATGTTACCAAGTTGAAAAGTAACAGCAGTGACATGTCATGGCTTTGCTTGTCTGTACTTATAATTATAATAGTTCCTCCGCCATAGTGTCCCCCCCTTTTATATGAGATTTTACCATCCCTTGGATTTTTATGTATTTATTATACTGGTTGGATTGTAATTTTATGGTTATAGGTTTTTAACGGTTGTAAAAAGGTAAAGGTACCCCCCGCACATTTGTGCAGTCGTGTCCGACTCTAGGGGCCGGTGCTCATCTCCGTTTGTTAGCCGAAGAGCCAGCGTTGTCCGAAGACGCTTCCACAGTCATGTGGCCGGCATGACGCACGCGGAACGCTGTTACCTACCCACCGAAGTGGTACCTATTAATCTACTTGCATTTGCATGCTTTCGAATTGCTAGGTTGGCAAGAGCTGGAGCTGGTGCAGGAGCTCACTCTGCACGCAGGGCTAGGGATTCGAACCTCCGAACTTGCAATCTTCCGATCAACAAGCCTGGCGTCTTACCCGCTGAGCCACCACGCCCCCTTTAACGGTTGACTTTGTTGTAAACCGCCCAGAGTCCCCCGTTGGGGGACATGGGTGGTGATAAATTTGAATAATAAATAAAATAAATAAATAATGCATTGGGCCCAACCCGCACAGGAGCAAAGAACAATTAGAAGTCAATGTGTCAGCAGTTGAGCATAGCATATCACCTGCAAATAAAGACATTCCTCTAAAGCAAACTCCAAGATGAATGTGGTGTTTGTTCTATGTGACTGTCATAAACTGACTGGTACCCAGAATTCTGAGATTATTATAACAATGACAGGGCAAGGGATTGAATTTTCTCCATGACAAATGCAGGCAAGGCAAGTGGAAATAACTGTATCCCATGTCAGTTCAAAGGGATAACAGTATTTATGTAGCAAAGCAGTTGTCTGGGTTTTTTTTCTACTCTGAATTACATTTTTAATGGCAAAAAAACACACCACTTTTCTATGTTTAAGGTAGATTCACAAGTACGCATCCAAGGTCATGGTGCATAGAACAGCAATGACAGAGATCAGATTATTGGTAAATGTGGCCATCAATTTATTTTACATCTTGAACTCTTCATTGCAAGCTCTTGAAATTAAAATAAAATCTTCCTTGCTTCAATGAAATATATCTAAAATGACTATGTGCAGTTTACTAAGTTGCAGTCTGGGGGGACAGTAACCAGCCATCAATAAATTTTATAACAGTGAAAATATGTAAGGACTGCTCCCAACGATGTCCAAGAAATCCCTTTCTCTAAAAGAAGCCACGAACGCTGGTTTCTTAAAAGTAAAAGGATTTATTCTGGTACACAGGAACAGGAACAAAGACGTGAATGAACTGGTATGGCATGGTATATTACATTTAAACATTTCCCCCCCCCCCCCCATTGTCCTTTTGAAGTTGAGATGTGTAGTTCTTGGCTCCGGAGTACTCAGACAGTCTTTCCCGGGTTGATGCATTCCGTTTCACACCTCGTTACTGGAGCGCTCGCTTCCGCGCTAGCTTGTCAGTTACGTGTCGGTTCTTCCTGCACGTATCCTTCTGGTCTGAATGGCAGAGGTCTGCCAGAACTCTGACAAAATGTAGGTGCTAATCTCTCCATCTCTCCATTTGCAGCCAGGATGGAATAGAGGTTAAGGCAGTGTTTCTCAACCTCAGCAACTTTAAGATGTGTGGACGTCAACTGGCAGAATTCTCCAGCCAGCATGGCTGGCTGGAGAATTCTGCGAGTTGACGTCCACACATCTTAAAGTTGCTGAGGTTGAGAAACACTGGGTTAAGATGTTGGACTAGGCTTGGAGAGACCCAGGTTCAAGTCCACCTTCAGCCACAGAGGCTCACTGGGTGACTTTGGCCAGGCACTCTTTCTCAGATCAACCTTCTTCACTGGATTATTGTAGGGAAGAAAAACTGGAGGAGGGAGTACTATACAGATTGCCTTTTGCTCCTGAACAAAAGTAGAGTATAAATCGAACAAAAAACATTGTAGATGGAGTTAAATAAGGCTTATTATTGATTCATTGAATTATTAGTAGTAATAACAAGAGAAGCAGTGGTAGTAATAGTAGGAACATGACTGAAATGAGCAATTCCCTGATTCAGAATATGATCCTTGGAGACTCATATCATGATTATTTAATAAAAAGTAAATATTCTTATATTTATATAATTTATATAAATTATACATATCATTATATAATTATATTTATATAATTTATATTTATATATCTAAAATTTATATAATTATATAATTATAATAATACATAATTTATATAAGAAAGGGGCGTGGTGGCTCAGCGGGTAAGATGCCAGGCTTGTCGATCGGAAGATCGCAAGTTCGGAGGTTCGAATCCCTAGCCCCGCGTGACGGAGTGAGCTCCCGCACTCGCCCCAGCTCTTGCCAACCTAGCAATTCGAAAGCATGCAAATGCAAGTAGATGAATAGGTACCACTTCGGTGGGCAGGTAACAGCGTTCCATGTGCGTCATGCGGCCACATGACCGTGGAAGCGTCTTTGGACAATGCTGGCTCTTCGGCTAACAAACGGAGATGAGCACCGGCCCCTAGAGTCAGACACGACTGCACAAATGTGCGGGGGGAACCTTTACCTTTACTATAGGGCAGAAATGGGGAATCTGTGACCTTCCAGATGTTTATAATGAGTAACATCTGGAGGGCCACAGATTCCCACTTTCTATCCTTTAGACCAGTGTTTCTCAAACTTGGCAACCTTAAGATGTGTGGACTTCAACTCCCAGAATTCCCCAGCCAGGATGTTCATTTACCTAAAAGGTAAGTTCTAAAAGTTGGTTTCAGCTGCCTCAAAGATGTTATTTTTGGCTAAATCATCATCATTGTTAGCATCACAATCATTGCAGATAACAACAAAGTTGCTTTTTCTAGGTAATGGAGACAAATCTGTAAATGAGAAAGTAGTTCCTTCTCTTCAAAAAGACAGTTATGAGTCTCTCTAGAGAGACCTGTATGACAATCTTCTTTCAGAGCTAGCTGCTTCAATTATCCTGATAATTAAAATTAAACAGGAACTAATTTCAATTAAGTATTTTGATAGCCATCTATTCATTCATCACCCAAATTCTGGGATACATAAATGTCAAACTGTAAAAATCAAAAGGAATCTTCAAGGTGATAGAGACAGAAACACAAGCTTAGTCTTCCCCAGTTACTGTATATGCTTCCATTTATATGCTGCCATAATTGGTGATTTACAGTTGGATACAATATCCAGCTGCTGGCTGGAAGTGATGGAAATTGAAGTTCATTACATCTGGAGAGCCACAGATTGGGAAGGCTAAAATGCTCCATACTCTTTATTCATTTCCCCCTCCCATAAAGGAAATATAAGCCAAAAATCCTGAAGTGTTTTGCAGATGGTCCTTCCAACTTCCCATAATAAAATGGCTGGGGATTGTTTATATTTGAGAAATCACAGATGCACACTTTGCCTTGGAGCAATATTCAGGGAAAGTTTATAGAAACAAGCTATTTCTTTATTTAGAAATAAATCCGATTTTGTGTAGAGTTAGATAACCGACAAGTGGTCGTCCATCTGCCATCAAGCAATCAAACTGTGAATTCATTCATTTGATATGACTGCAACATAATTGACTGGTGGTGGTTGTTGTTTTTAACCTTGATTCCATGTTTACATTTCTGGCATTTCCGGTGCAACTTTCATACTAGCCCAATAATATCTGGTAGGCAACCTCCTTTTTCAGATGAACATGGCACCAATGACTTGAAGAGCATTGCCAACATCACTTGACTACATTTGGTGTAGAACATTCTTATATATAGTTATTCTTCTCCTAACTCTTAGCAGGACAAGTTCAAAGTCTAGTAGCACATTAGTCTCTATAATTTAGTAGCTGTTTGTGCTATATGTGATCAACACCACAAGATCTGACATGGTCATACATCTCCATTGTCATCTCCATTAAAATTAAATTATATTTCAAGGTTGTTGTTGTTGTTTAGATTTATTATAGCCACCCACTCTAAAAGACTTTGGGTGGCTTTGTTGTTGTTGTTGTTGTTGTTGTTATTTAGTCGTTAAGTCGTGTCTGACTCTTCGTGACCCCATGGACCATAGCATGCCAGGCCTTCCTGTCCTCTACTGTCTCCCGGAGTTTGCTCAAGTTCACGTTCATTACATTGGTGATGCTATCTAAACATCTCATCCTCTGCCATCCCCTTCTCCTTTTGCCTTCAGTCTTTCCCAGCATCAGGGTCTTTTCCAGGGAGTCCTCTCTTCGCATTAGGTGGCCAAAGTATTTGAGCTTCAGCTTCAGTATCTGTCCTTCCAATGAGCAGTCAGGGTTGATTTCCTTTAGGATTGACTGATCTGACCTCCTTGCAGTCCAAGGGACTCTTAAGAGTCTTCTCCAGCACCACAGTTCGGTGGTTGGCTTACAAAGTTGGGTGGCTTACAACACATCAAATATACGACTAAAAAAGTTAAAAACATAACAAAACATAACAGCCCAGAAAAGAGAACAACTGTAACAGTACAAACATGACAGGGGGTCCACAAACAACTAACCCCAGGTGTGAAAACAGACCCAGGGGTTAAGGGCCTTCTGGAAACCCAGGAGAGTGGGCACCATATGAATCTCTGGGGGGATGCTATTCCAGAGTGCAGGGGCTGTGACAGGGAAGGCACATTTCCTCGGTCCCACATTTAATTGAGGGAACCTGAAGCACACCCACCTTGCCTGAATGTACCAGGTGGGCAGAAACGATTGGAGACAGGCGGTCTTGCAGAAAACCAGGCCTTCTGCCATGAATGGCCTTACAGGTGATGACAAGCATCTTGAATTGCACCTGGAAGCTGACTGGCAACCAATGCAGCTCACATCAGGCATAGCAAGAAGTGCCCATTACTGCTTGCGCTGCTGCATTTTGAACCAGCTGTGGCTTCCAGATGGTGTTCAAGGGCAGCCCCATGCAGAGTGCATTGCAATAGTTGCAAGATAACCAGGGGGTGAGTAACTGTCTGAAGGGCCTGAAGGCCATCCAACCTTTTCAGGCTGAGCTCTGCATTTAGGTTTTGTACAGCGTATTTGGGTGAGGCCAAAGGGATTGGGTGGAGTCAAGACCAAAACCAACATTGATTTAATGTACAGTAGCTAAAATTAAATATAATTAAACTAATTATACCCCTTGCATTTTATTGTCCCTTCTGTCTCATTAAAAACGACAATTTGCAGATTCTAAGGACGACCCTGGCCCTGGAGGCTCAGGATGTGTACTTCTGCAATATGTATCTCTCTGTGGGAAGATTGGATGGATGACAGATTGGCTATTGATGCTGCATCACTGTTGCTTTGTTCACACGGGATTCCATTATTTAATGTAACCCTTCACAAAGGTTATATTAACATATGCAAAAAACAAAGCAGTTGATGGGCAGCACTTCTTCCAGACTAAATTGCCTTTAGTTATATGGAGAAAGAGAGCCTGTTTTAAGATGGATGTCAACCAGAACCACATTAGGGAAACATGCGCACACAAACACACAAGTGAACTCTTACAATTAGGTAATTTGGACATCCTGAATATAAGAACTCATCAGATTTTCAGTTATAACACTGGAAAGAATATTGTCAAAGCAGCATTTAGCAACTGAGCACTTTTTCTCTCAGTTTATTTGGATGCTAGAGCTGAACTGAGAGCACAAGCTGGCTGATTCATGCCTTGTTCATTTTTCCATTCAATCCATTTTCTCTGAAAAGAAGACATAAGCAGCGCAACCAATATAATTTTATTGGATCCAATGCACTGCCACTGAAACAAATATATGTACACCCAAGCCACAGCACTTTTATTAAATCAAATAGAATTTAATTCAAAGCAGCATTCAATAGCATTTTTTAAAGCAATAAAATTAAACTCTTCCAATATTTCTGCTCAATGTGTTTTCACAATCGGGTTCATTTGACTCCTGTAATATATATTTATTACCAATAACACATTTTATTAAAAATAAATTTATTGAAACCAGGTTTCTCCTCAATCTTCAACTAGGAATTCATAAGATTAGATCCTGAACATTGATAGGATTTCTGTTATTGATAGAAATTATATACACTAGGAAATTATGTATAATAGGAGAACAAATTTCAAATAAAGTATTCTTTAAAATTTTATACTGGAATTGATGCACCCTATGAGATTCATAGATACTATATTCTAATATTTCATAAAGACCTTTACAGTTTTGTGGAATCATACCAAAATACAACCAAAAGATGCTGGGTAGAAACTGTTCTCTAGCTTCCTCTCTAATGTTCTGAAAACAACATAAATAAAAGAATGTATTTAAAAGATCAGTTGGAAATAAAAAGCAGAAGGAAACAGTTTATCAAGTGAAGGCTTTTTGTTTATGAAGCTCTGTCTCATCATTCCATTCCATCTGAAGATCCATGAGAAACATAGAGAAATTTGTTTTCCATAATTTCTTCTTCTCTTATCATTTAAATCTGTTTCCATCCTTCTGAGATATTTTTTATTAAATTGCTTTAATAAAAGTTGTAAAATTACAACTTTATAAGGTAAAATATATAAGCTCCTTTAAAGCATTGGTGTATTGATGAAGTGGAAATTAATAATATAAAGTAAACTGAAAAACAGCTGGAATCAGGTCTGAGTGCACAATGTGGTGTTGCTTTGTAATGGTCCCCATATTATAGAACTGCTTTCCCCCAGAAGCTGGACTTCTCTGATGCTATTGGCCCTCTGGAAGCAGGTCAAGACAGAACTCTTCCAGATGACTTTTTAATTAGTTAAGAGGATTCCATAGGAATGTCTGGTATTGCTCTAATTAAGTCACTGATTGTCAATTTAAATTCTTGTACTGCATTTTTTTCATTTATTATGGTAACATGGAGGTTTTATGTTTAGATTTACACTTTTGTAGACACTTAGTCATATGATTGTGGTGATATAAAAGTCTTATATATAAATAAACCCACAGAACTTCTTATCTTCCTGGCAGTTCTTCAGGAAACTCTGGAGGATCCCTTATTGTATATCCATCATAGTGTAGCTTTCTCCAACTTGATTCTCCCCTGAAGTGTTGGACTACAATTCCCCTTGCCCTCTAGCTAACATAGTTGTGATCTGCATCCCATAGATCAGTACAAAATTTCCAAAAAATGATTCAGGGCAAATGAATCATTTTTGGCAATACAGATTATATATGTGAAAAACCCACCCTGATAGCGTTCTGGAGGACCTTAAGCATCTGGCTCTTCTCACAGCAATTCCCAATCGTAATTGATAGCAGGAATTATTGTGACAGGGAACAAATACATACCAATCCCATTCTAGGAACTTGATCCAAATTGTCTTCCCTGTGATTTCTCTTAAGTAAGGTAGAGAGAGGGGGAAGAAGAAAGGTAGCTGCTAGCCGTTTTTAATAATTTGCAGTTTGATAGAAAGATCACTATATCACTACAATGCTACATCCTGTGACAACAGTGTCATCAATTATGTGTTGAGTGAAGTAATTTACTATTCATTAGCAGACCAGAGTTTTCCCTTATATTATTGATACACCCGCCCACCCAAAGCCAAAATAGGCTTCCTATTTCAGGGGTCGGCAAACTTTTTATGCCGGGAGCCATTTTGACATGCTCGTGCACATTTTGACATGCTCGAGAGCCAGGGGGCGGGGTTTGCGGGCGGGGGCCAATCGCGTGGAAGGGGGCGGGGTTTGCGGGCGGGGACCAATCGCGTGGAAGGGGGCGGGGTTTATTTTATTTATTTTATTTTATTTATTTAATTTATTCCCCGCCTATCTCCCATACAAGGGACTCTGGGCGGGTTACAATAATTAAGACTTAAAAATTTAAAATATTTAAAACCATACAAAGTAGAAAATGTATAAAAATAAATCCAAATATAAAATAAAATAAAATAGAATCCAAGATGGATTGGAGACCGTAGCATAGGTCTTATTGCTACGGGGCCAGCCAACCCCAGGAGGCACTACCACCTCCGTTTTTTAAATGGAGTTTTAAACGGGGTTTGCAGGCGGGAGCCAATCGCGCATACTTAGGGCCTGCTGCCGCCATGCCTGCCACGCCCACTGCATTGCCCGCCGCCGCCACCACGCACACCATGCCCGCTGCCCCGCCACTGCACCTCCCCCGGGGTCCGAGTAAGCCGCGACGGGCCGGCGGCGAGCGAAGCGTCGCCCCGCCTCCTTCCCCAGGGTCCTTCGTGAAGACCTTCTCCTCCATCCTCGCTGCTCCTGCCGCCGCTCCTTACTGCCTTCCTTCTTCTCTCCCTCGCCAGCACCCACCACCCCTGCCCCACTCAATCAGAGCGCGAAGCAGATCGGACGCGACTGAACCAGCGAGCGCGAGCGGGAAGAGGAAGGGAGAGCGGGGGGGGAGAAGCAGCAGAGCAAAGTCCGGGGATGGCTAGGCGTTGGGGAACCCCTTCCAGGGCATGCACGATTGAAAAGGCGCAAGACGCTGGTGGGCTTTGGAGGCGGTTGGAATTTGGCGGGAGGGAAGCCAGCGATTCGCCGTGTTCACACCGACGAGCGCTCAGACCTTCGTCCCCAGCTGTTGCACAAGCACCAGGACTCGTCCACTGACATCCTACCTTCTTGCCATGGCTATCAGTCCAAAAGATTATGGTGCCCAGAAAACCGCACAGGGCTTGCCTAAACTCTCGCTCCTCGCTGGCCTCTGTCTGCCGCTTATGCCGCTTACCCTCCTCTGGTCATTGGCTTCAGGCGCTGCCAGCCTTAACATGTGCTGATGCCAGGGGATAGGAGTACTTTTTAGGGCCAGCAAATGTCGCAGAAGTTGTCAGCAGGCTTCCCCGCCCGCCTCTTTGACACCACCAGGATTTCTCGGGGGGGGGACAGTTTAAAACACGCGTCGATCCAAATGCTTCCCTGAGGTGTTCGTGTTCCTTTTCGAAAATAAAAAAAACCTGAAGAACGACATAAACTGGCTGTGGCCTCTCCCTATTTCAACATGGCGGTGCCAGCTTCAGATCAACTCTCTCGAGATCTCTGCATCGGGCTTGGCTATTGGTCACGCCCCACAATGTTTGGGTGTGACGCGTCTCCGAGCAGCCAATGAGAAGAGCGGCACACCTTTTGACGCACGCACCCTGGCTTCTGAGCCCGTAGATACACGCGCACCCGTCCAAAAGCTTAGCTGGGCGCGTGACCTTCTATTTTAGACCGTTCCGGACAGTGATGAGCCACAGTCAAGGGGCCAAAGAGCCAGATCTGGCTCAAGAGCCGCCATTTCCGACCCTTGTCCTATTTAATCCATAACGTATGGCTAATTTGGTTTCATGAGATTCATGTCAAAAAGCATAAAGGGCTTGCAAGAAACCTGTGGTATATGGCTAAAGCAAGACTTTCCTCTATCATCGCTGATAAGAGGTCACCATATCTTCCAAATAGCTATTACACAGTAACAGAATCTCCTGGACCAGTTCAGGGACTAATTCACTTTGGATAGAGTAGTAGCTGGAGTACCAGTATAAATATGGACACCAAAAGTTTAACTTCCTACCTAAAGGCAAAGTGCCTTGTGTCCCAGTCTATTACAAAGCTGTGGAGATAAGTCTTCTTGTTGTTGTTCAGTCGTTTAGTCGTGTCCGACTCTTCGTGACCTCATGGACCATAGCACCCCAGGCCTTCCTGTCCTCCACTGTCTCCCGGAGTTTGCTCAAGTTCACGTTCATTACATTGGTGATGCTAACTAACCATCTCATCTTCTGCCGTCCCCTTCTCCTTTTGCCTTCAGTCTTTCCCAGCATCAGGGTCTTTCCCAGTGAGTCCTCTCTTCGCATTAGGTGGCCAAAATATTTGAGCTTCATCTTCAGTATCTGTCCTTCCAATGGGCAGTCTAAGCTGTCTTAAAGATTGAGAAGAAACAGTTGTAAATTCTTAGATAGCTTTATTTCTTACTCTCTTTTGTATTGTCATGGTATCAGATGCCAGGGTTACATTTCCATTACTATAAATTATGGAGTAATTGTGAAATAATTATACATTCTATAAAGCTTTAAACAGGTTGCTGCTGCAATACCTGTAGGACCATCAATTCCTAATTGAGTTTATTATGGTGTAATATTTAGGTAATCTTGAAAGTTTTGGGCATTTAAAAAAATATGCTTATGTTGGTACCCATACCAGGGACAATTAGCCTACCATTGACCCCCAGAACACAGGTTGAGAACCACTGGTCTAGATGATACTGATACCATAACAAAAAACATGCCTATATTTTAGTCCAGAAAGCAATTAATGAGATATTTTCTAAAATAAAGGAAATATAAATGAAACTATCAATCTATTTATGGGTCTGTTGGCAAATGGATAATAGGGTATTTTTGCCTCCTACTGGATGGAACTCCTGAGCCTCCTTCTCCAGGCCCTCTCTGTCAAGAAGCAGATGACACAAGGCATAATTTGAAGAACCTCATGAGAGCTGAGACCAAGTTCATGAAAATTTAGTATTCAAGAGTTGCCTTGAGATGCTGCCCCTCGACAAAACAGGCCAAGTGCTTCCTTGCTGCTCTCCACCTTCCCATTGTCAAGGCTGCCTCTATAGAGAGTTTAGCTGCTACAGCTGCAACCAAGATTCTCCTCTTCTGCCAGCCTGACACGGAGGGAGATGAAGTTCTTTGCTGAGTGATTTTAATTAATACTGATGTTCATCAAACTGCGAAAGAAACTACTGCTGTGTGTCAAGTTGGCTTACAAGAAAACAGAGGCATAGGCTGTCTGGGAGGCATAGACTATCCTGCCTTCATTATGGATAAAATCTTGCACAAAAGAATTGCAACAGGGAAATTATAGACTAGTTGAGCCTAAGTATAATCTAAAAGAAGGATGGGTAGGAATAGATCAGAATCTACAAGGACATTTCTGGCTGATTTGTGGTAAATCAATAAAGGGTTTATAAGATCCATTTATTTAAGAATGCCAACTAGACTCTTAACATGAAGAAAGCTTTGATAATCCAAGAGTAGGTCATATATGAGAAAACACTTTGGGTACAGTTCAATTCTGGCATTAAAAACTAAAACAAATACATTTAAAATATTTAGGCATATTCCAAGTGCATGTCTTTTGACTAGGTGTCAGGGTTCACATTTGAATCCTGCCATTAGTCTTTGTAGTGTTAGTGTTAGAATGTGGAATGTGGGGAGGGGGTAAGCTGTGCCAGGCGCAGAGTTGTGGTTACCAGCAGAGACTGTGGAATGCAGCGCCAAGGTCGTCCACCTGCAGGAGTCGGAGGGGCCTGAGAATGGAGTGTGAAAGTAATGGACATTGACATCATAGGCGCGAAGGAATTGGTGCGCAGGGGGGAGAGCTAAGTTGGGCTGTTTGGCGGGAAACCGTCATTCGGATCTTTGGGAGTGCTTTGATTTACATGTATTTTTAATAAAGCTTATTCTGCATTTCAATAAAGTGCATGAAGAAGTGTTTATTGGGGCATTGAAGTCAGGGTCATTACACTAGGCTCGTTGGCTAGTAAAAATAAAATAGATCAAGGTAGTCTAAAGCCTGCTCATCCCTAATCTATAACAACTGTCCTGGTTAAACTGATCCTTAGCCATAAAACTTATAATCCTATGCATCCTTATCCATTTGATGTAGATAGATGGCTGCCGAGATAAGAAAAGTGGTCGACATTTTCTAGTGACACACCTTTAAGCTGGCTTCTTGAAAGATTCCATCAACGCTGCCTCTGAAAAATTCTGCAAATTACTTGGGAAGATAGGCGGACTAATGTTAGCGTATTAGAAGAAGCGAAAACCACCAGCATTGAAACAATGATCATCCAACATCAACTTCGCTGGACCGGCCATGTTGTTCGAATGCCTGACCATCGTCTTCCAAAGCAGCTACTTTACTCCCAACTTAAGAATGGAAAACGGAATATTGGTGGACAGCAAAAGAGATTCAAAGACACTCTCAAAGCTAATTTTAAAAAATGTAATATCAGCATTGAGAACTGGGAAGCCCTAACTCATGAGCGTTTCAATTGGAGGTCAGCCTTTATTAATGGCGCTATGGACTTTGAAGAAGCACGAGTACAGGGTGAAAGGGAGAAAAGAGCTAAAAGGCAGGCACATCAGGCAAACCCTCATCATGACCGTCTCCAACCCGGAAACCTATGCCCTCACTGTGGGAGGTTGTGCGAATCCAGAATTGGCCTTTATAGCCACTTACGGATCCACTGTTAAAAGTTTACCTTTGGAAGACAATCTTACTCGGCTACGACTGATCGCCAATGATGATGATATCCATTTGACGTGACAGCATAACCAAACTCTTTTGAAAATAAACATTTTAATCAAAAGTTAGAAATTAAACCTCCAACACTACTACAATTGTCAGTTTAACCAGACAGATGCCATCTTAACAATGGCCCTTTTTACTGTGTTTTCATTGAAGTGATTACTTTTGTTCTAATTATATTTTCTATTGGTTTGCCATTCTGTTATTATATATAGCATGTTCCATTGCACTTCAAGTGATATCCTGAATGGCTTTAACTTGCTAGGTTACTAGAAACCTCTGCCAAATCTATGCTGCCAGTTGGCAATTTTGATCACACTGTTAGTTTAAACTGATCTTCAACTTGTCCCCATTTCTAATGCTCTGCCCTGCAATGACCTTTTTAAAAAGTAAGTAGAATGTGTGTTTTGTTTTTTTTTTTAAAAAAAAAGAATGAACATCAGTGAACAGAGATGGAAAACATGGCCAGCTACAGATGGCTTCCAATTGGAAGTAAGAAATTAGAAGACTATGTAGAAGCCAAAGTATATTCACAACTTCTGTCAACAGGAGAATAGGATTGTTGTGGTCTGAATTGACCTTTATCTTAGTGGTAGCTCTGAATAAACAGCTATTGGCAGTAAGGGATGATGGCGATTGTAGTCCTAGATTGGAAAGGACCAGAGATTGGAAAGTCTGAGTTAGGAAGTAGGCCTGGAAGAAACGTTTTCTCTCTGAGAGCTTGCATCATGAAAAGCTTTGTTCTTCATTATCTGAGCTGGGAGAAAATTAAGCAAATTTAGCTTTGCACTATAAAAAGAAAACAAAAATCAAAATCTAGAGACCATGTCTGAGTTGAAAACAAATTGATATGAAAGAACTGTATTCAAGGGGATATTAAAACTCCCCTTTGAATTAATTTACCTGCAAAGGACATTCAGCCCAAGGTATCACTCATTTAATTCATTCTTCTGCTTTTAATGTAAAATAATTAGCCACATGTACACACAAAAATAAACTATGACACCATTCTGGTTCTCTTTGGAAACCAATAGCAACATTTATATTGGCTCTACAGGTTCAGGTGTTGTGTGACAGAAGTGCTAGATAATTAGCACATGCTAGCTTTAATTAGAATGAATGAGTTTGATTATTTAATTTCCAATAAGACAAAATAAATGGTACCTAAATCCATAAATAATGGAGAGCCTTGCACTGCTTCTCTGTTATTACTTTTAGTGTTAAGAAGTAGGTCACTTGGAGCAGGCATATACAAAGAAGATAAATGGCTAGAAGAGGAATGAATTTTCCATAACTTGATTAAAGGATAAGATTGGCTCCTAGGAGAATGTTGCAGTGCTTAATGATTTTGTTGTTATAGCTCTTAATGTGTCTAATGTTTGCTGCTTAAAAAAAAACAATCTCAAAGTTATAAGGTTGCTCCATGGTTGAACAACCAGCTAGGTAAATGTGTGGACCAAGGTATAGTAATTTCGCTAACCTGGTGCATTCCAGAGGAAGCTTCCCCAACCTGGTGCTCTCAAGATGCACTGACTACAATTCCCAGAAATCTCTACCAGCTTGGCTTTTATTCTACTAATACTTCCTGAAGTCACCAGTTTGGTGAAGCATCAATTCAGACCAGAGATGTCAATATGAGGTCCTCCAACTATGACTAAACTAGAGTTTCCAGCAGCCTCAGCTGCCCTGACCAATGATGGTGGGTTTTCGGAGCTGTTGTGCAGCAATATCTGGAGAGCTGTATACTCCCATCTTTGATAAAGATGATATAAGGAAGGACTATCCTAGCCTGCTCATCTCTAATCTTAAATAAGTCTGAGATGTACGAAATTTAGCTACATCTGACCTCAGCAAGAACACTTATAACAATAAAACAATATTTTGTGCATCAACTGGCAACTAGGAAAGTACAGTAAGCACATCTGCATATTTGCCTACACTATTCAAATTTCATTTATTTTATTACATAGAA
Source organism: Charina bottae (assembly GCA_023362775.1). Lineage (NCBI taxonomy): Eukaryota > Metazoa > Chordata > Lepidosauria > Squamata > Charinaidae > Charina > Charina bottae. The sequence continues at coordinate 31,875,657 of JALMGJ010000007.1, forward strand.
ATTCTCCTTATAGACTTATATGGATATTTTTTAATTGCTAGCACTGAATACATACAATGATCATAAATGGCTATATGGATGATTGTTGGTTTTCTCAGCTGCTTTGTATTTTAATTTTTATATATGTATTAGTTTCATTTTGTTCGCCACCCAGAGTCATTGTCGAGATGGGCGGCTATATAAATTGATTACATAAATAGATAAATAAATAGCAATGACCTGCCCTTCGAAGATGTCCAAATTGGCTGTGAGAGTTGACTGCCTCACTCACTTGCTACTTTTATGATCATCAGGACGTTGCACTAGTAAAATATGTAAATAGTTATTTATCACTTCATTTACATATATGATTGGGCCATTCATCCCAAGAATATCAGCAAGCATATGAATCACAGTGACAGTATTTTTTTTAATCAGCATGTATTTAACCAATGTATGTTTCTATAAATATGTTAATATTTTCCTATATTATGCATATAGGTACAGTAGAGAGATAGAGGAATTTATATAGATAGATGGGTGGTGTGTATATAATAGATGTGTGTGTGTGTGTGTGTGAGAGAGAGAGAGAGAGAGAGAGAGAAAGAGAGAGAGAGAGAGAGAGAAACCTGAAAATTATGATTAATTGAAAAGGATTATTATTAACTACTATATATAAAATTGTGGTATTAAAGGTATATGTGTATGTGTGAGTGTGTGTGTGTGTGTGTGTATGTATGTATGTATGTATGTGTGAGTGTATGTCATGCTGCAATGTCCTCTCTGTATTACGTTTTCTAATCAAGTCACAAAATGCCACTTTCTGGTTAAATCTTAGATCTTAACAAATTTGTGGCGTGTCTAACCAAAAAAAAAAAAACGGGCGGGGAAGCAAAGCCTATTTGAAGCTGGTGCTCAGCTCAGCATGGTTTATCTCCAGCCTATAGCTCTTTCTCTGAATTCAATACTGCAGGAGCAATTTAATGCAAACCCAATTTATGACTTAATGCTCCAGGGACCATAGAGGGAGATTGTTACATTATTCTTTTCTAATCCTATTTGTGTTTTAATTTGCTAAGTCTGTAATGAGGTGCATGCCTTGAATAGATTCAAGAGTTTTCGCATTGCTTTTGACTTTGTTTAATATAATAGATTGTACAGTTTGCGCTCAGGCCCAAGATGCTCAGGTCAGTGTTTCCTCTCCATTTTCTACAAGAATGAATAAAATTACAGCATGAAAGTACCTGCATCCATGTTTCCTTGTTTGTCACTTAATGCTTTTTTTCCTTTTGTAAGTCCACACACTGGATGTCATAGAAATCAATAATATGTGGACTCCAGATTGATAGTTCCAAATTATACTGAAAATATCACGTTGAACATGGCTCTTATTAGTAAAATTGGATTTACTAGCCAATGATCCCCACAATCCTTATCTCTGCTTGATATAAACATGAGTAATCCTTATAAGAGGATAATATTAGAGCAGGGGCAGGCAAGCAGCTCCCACAATCCCATGGGTCATGCTGGTGGAAGCTGGCGAAGCTGAACCCAAAACATCTGGGGCACATCAGGCTACCTATCCTTAGGTTAGAGAAAGGCTTTCAGAACACAGTCAGTGCTTGTGTTTTGGTGTTTTATTTATGATGCCAATAAAAAAGAGGCAAACCTTGTAATGCACAGCCACCACAAGTTTTTGGTATGTTGCAGGCCAATGTTGAATGCACTTTTACTGACTTTAACATATGCATTGGTAGAAATTGTTTTAAGAATCTTACAATGTTATTAAAGAGGAATTCATTTAACATAAATGGTGGTTACATCCCAGAAGAACGCAATTGCTGCCCAGATGGGCACAAGTGAATCTCCACATACAGTATCACATCTTTCCACGGTTTTGTTGTAAAATCATAACACACACAGACCCAGGTCTCCATCATCCTTGTCTTTTCATCCAAAGAAATTTGATCTTTCTGACTACAGCTATGTTGGTATACATAAGAAGAATTAGAAAAGGAGAGTTCATTCTTGTTTCTGGGAAACACTAACAGGTCTTTATTTAACTAATAATAATTAATATTATGGGCAATTGAGGTGGAATTATTCCTCTGAATCCACCTAGAATGCATTAGCAATATTATGCTCATAGGTAAAGTATACTTCCTTTTCTCTCAGTGTTCCATTCTTATTCTTAGATACTCTTTCCTCACCTGGATCCCCAAAATTATTAGGGTTGTAGTAAGTAGCTTTGTTTACAGTATAGTTCCACTGGAATACTGAAGTTACTGGGTTTTGGGGACTGGAATGGCATATCATATTAGCTTTGCTGACCACAGCTTAAGTAATTTAATTTCTGCTCTGAGTCATATTATTATTATTATTATTATTATTATTATTATTATTATTATTTGTAGAACTTGAATACTATGAATGTCTCTAGTAACATCACTAGGATGAACTGAGATAAAGCAGGAGGGAACGAGATATCATAGCCAAATGGTAACTATTAGCTACCTAGCTAGCCCAGTGGTACTACTTGGAGCAGCTGTTCTCAAACCAGAGACAATTTGAAACATAATAAAACCACTGATCTTGTGAATCAACTTTCATTGATCACAAGAGTTGGATCTTTGCAACTTCTAATGAAGAAATTTACCTGAACTGCAGATCTTAAATCAGTATGCAGATTAAAACACAGCATCCACTTCACCCTTTTCCAAATGTGGTACTATGTCATATCTAGATGTTTTGGAATTCACCGCTCATCAGCCACAGCCTGCATAATGGGAAGGAAGCCTGCCTAATGGGAAGGGATTAGGCAGCTAGAGCTAAAAACTCTGCCATGTACAAAAGTTTATTTTCCCCAATCACTTTAGTTCTGTTCTAAAACAGGTTTATTTACATTTCAAATCTCTTAAGTTGGGTAAGATGAAGTATGATATATTTCAAAAGTATTCTTAATGATAGCACAAGGTATTAAGATAGGAACGTCTTGTTCTTTCTAGATGTTATGAACACACCCAATAGCAAATATATTTTATTTATTTTTATTTTATTTTATTTTATTTATAATAAAAATATATTATATTTCCCATTGAACAACTAAACCTTTCTTTTGCTGTGCACAAACTGTCTTCCCTTGAAATCCATACATTAAAGCTAATATGAGATCTATTTCACATGGTTACACTTAACCTTTTAAAAGTTTTTTTTAAAGACTAATGTTTAAGCTATTTATCCCAAGGTATTGGTAGCTCTTAGCTGACCACTATACAGCTTTGGCATAGAGCAGCCAAAATATTATCTTAACAGATTTTAGTGTCAAGTTATACATTCTGTTAGAAGGAATAGCAAATGTTTAATCATAAATATTTTAATGGCTTCAGGGATTCATGGTATTCAATGACCGTGTTAAATGATAATAATCACATCTGGTTTATTACTACAGTAATTCAGCAGCTTCTCTTCAGTACTTATTTTTTATTATATGCAGAGTGCTACTGTCATGGTCATTTATAGCTGTAATATTTTAAAGTGGCTCATTTGTTTGTTTAAGGACAGTTTCACTATATACACAGAACTATACATTTTGGGTGATTCTTCTGAGCTTCCATTAGAAAATTTATCAGATGCATTGCACCATTGCAAATCAAAGAACTGTTACAAACTGCCAATGTGATAAAGCAATGGTTGGCACAGAACAGATCTCCTCTGGAGGCACTGCTGTTATCAAGTCTGACCAATTAAGAAATCTATTACAAAATAAATCAATCCTGAATGGAAGATTCTAATCTGAGGGAACTCTAACTTTTTGCACATGGTAAAGGCTCCGGAAGTCCCACCAGCTTGGAATGTATTACTTCCTCCAAATTTTTTTGATTAAATAATACTTGAATAGGAAAGGTGGAATATAAATCTCTTTTAAAAAGAAAGAGCATCATAATAAATTAATGTATTTCCCTGCCATCTTTGGAGACCAAATTTACATTGACAATTAATAGAGCATTTTATTCTGGAGATCTGGGATCCTAGAACCAGATCTATGACCAGCTATATGTCTCACTTAGACAAGCTCTAAGATTTCCTTCCTTCCTTCCTTCCTTCCTTCCTTCCTTCCTTCCTTCCTTCCTTCCTTCCTTCCTTCCTTCCTTCCTTCCTTCCTTCCTTCACTTTAACATTGTCCTCTAACCACACATGACATTGAAGTACTGCTGAAACTCAGCATTCTGAGAAGAAGGTCTGGAATGAAGGCATCTTGGAGTAGAGCCAAAAATGCAGTGTGTTAAACAGAGGAATCCTTTTTTGTTCCTTTCCCCTCATAAGTTACTCATCTGGTAAAATAGGGATTTTCTTGAAGATATCAACATAAACTTCTGCCATCAAATGTCTCAAAGCATAAGATCAGACCCTTCAGAGTCTGTGGCAGGGTTTTTCAAAGTTTCTGGTGCTATGATCACCTAAAATAATAAATTTTCTGGCTGTTTCCTCCTCACCTGAATAAAACTTGCTGATATACTAGTTGCCACACTGGAAGTCACCAACTGGCCTAGTTTTAATAAATTTAAGAAGATTCCATCCCCAAAGAAGAGTTTATAAGGGGAAAACGCAGCTGACCCAGCTGATCGAAAGCCCGGCAAGTAGATAAATGGGGACCACTCACGTGGGCCAATTTGCTGGCGTCCTTTTCGGAGGGTCGCCCTCAGACCAAGAAGAAAGCTGGTTCCCGTGGATGGCGACGGAGGACGGCAGAGGACAGCGGATCGCGAAAAAACACCAACTTCCTGGACGTCAGCAGCCGGCTCTGAAGCAAAGGTTCCTGGGACATGTAGTCCGACCTGCGATTGAAGAGCCGGTTCCCTCACCCCCTCCCTAATCGCGCGGGTAATATAATATGATGTATAACGTGATGTATGTACTGATTGTAAGCCGCCTAGAGTCCTCCATTAGGGAGGGGATAGGCGGGGTATAAATAAGATAAATAAATAAATAAATAAATAAATAAAACCACATAAAAATCCTGTACAATGTCCACCTTCCATAGCTTGTCAACTTAAGGTCACAATTTCTGCTGAAATAAGTTCTGGAGATTACCTCTCACTTTCTCACTTTGACATACTTACTGACAAAAGGAGCATGGCCAGGAATGCAAACCCTACCCCTAGCCCTGTGGACCTTAGGTAATTCTGAGGGAGTTTTGCTGAGAGGAAGTGGAGTTGGAAGAAAATAATCTTGGCTGTCCCTCACGGAGCATTAATATGAGAGCAGTGCTAAAGCAGGAATGGGCCACAGTGAGTTATTGGAAGGAATGACGATGACAGCAATGATGATATGGGTAAATAATAATTTATGATTATACAATGGGGATGAAAGAAAGAAAAAACAGAAAGCAAATTAATTTACTTATTCTCCCTAGGAAGTATAAATATTCTTCATGGAAACTTATGTAGGGGGAATGTCGTGGGTAGGCGAAGAACAACGCTGAGCCTCGGATTTAAGCTCTATACTGTTCTACCTTACACAGAATCTTGCCAAACTAAGCCACACTAAGCAGTTCTCTGGGAAAAACCCCAGGCACTCTAAGGCAGGTCTGGCCTGACCTTCTTGGACGGGTGCCCAAGGTCTTCGAGGCTGTGAACGCGTTTCTCACTCTGGAAAGCGCCACCTCCTTCTTCCCCCGCGATCTCCATAGCATCACCTTCTCCCTCAGAGACAGATTCCATCACAGGGAACCCCTGCACTCAACCTTTCTGTCCCCTCAAATGATCCGAATGCAGATAATACTCTTAATTGTTAGCCCCCTTTTTCTTTTTAACTTAGCTGTTAGGACCTTGTCTCTTTAGTCTCCTGTGTATGATGATGATGATGATGATGATGATCATCATCATCATCATTTTTTGCCTTTAATTCAACAAAACAAAGAAAAATAAAACAATAGAAGAAGAAAGAAGAGACAACAAAACAATAGCAACAACAAGAAGAACAAAATTATATTACAAGGGTTTCTCATATATGTGTGTATAAAGTTTTACATACAGTTTCAATAAAGAATTACTGTATTACTGTATTTCATTGTAAACAAATGGATGATATTCTGGAGGTGACAGACTCAACCATGGGGGAGCTGGGGATGGTGATGGCCGACAGGAAGCTCTGGCGTGGGCTGGTCCATGAAGTCACGAAGAGTCGGAAGCGACTGAACGAATAAACAACAACAAATTGTAAACATCCATACACAAACCACATCTATAAGAAACTTGTTAATAAGTTGCAAGTAATATCAGATCAATTATTCTATTATAAGGATGAGTTTTTGTCATTTCCCTTGTTAAAGGACAAATATCATTTGTCTGTTGCCATCAGCTGACAGTATTTACAACTACAACATTTACTGACATCTTGATTTGGACCAATGGCATTTTCAGCTTCAGAGACACCTCAGATATTAGAAGTGATAAACAAATCTTAAAACACTTTTTATCCATAGATCATTTGATATGCAAATTTTAATAACTGAATGGAACAAGTACTGTAATTGGAAATGGAGGATGTCTGTAGCAATGTGGGGATGTGAGGATCCTCAACCCAAGTATTCTTAGTGCCTCACCAACCTTTTTGGGGGGCAAGGCTATTTTTAGCGCAGTTCATTTGAGGAGAAGAAAGAGCAGAAACTATGCCACTGGAGTAACCCACACCATATTTGTGGTTATGTGTGGAGAGGATGGCACTGGCCTAGTGTTGGATGACAAAGCACATTTGAATTCTGGACCAGTCTATTCTGAACCACCCTCAGATTTGCTCATAATTCCCCCAGGAGATCATGACAACCCACAATTTCAGAACCTATGGTCTATGGAACTTAGCAGACGAGGCAATCCTGAGGTGGCTACTGACTCATATCAGAGTTTACACACACTTGCCAGTGTGTTTCAAATCCAGGGCTGGCTTTACCATGAGATCAACTGAGGTGGCAGCCTCAGGAGCTAGACGGAGTGAGAAGGAGCAATAATAGGACCCAGAGTGTTGAAAATAATATCTGTGGCTGGTACTTATTATTGTCTTTGCTCTAGAAGCAGAGGAGGAGGAGGAGGAGGAGGAGGAGGAGGAGGAGGAGGAGGAGGAGGCTGTTCTTATATAGTTCCCTAGCACGCCCAGGAGCCTGGACTGATTAACACCACTTCCCAGGGAACTTCCTGTTTCCTGTTGCCTGCCTGAACACACTTGAGGAGCACAGGAGATCAACTACTCAGACACAGAAGACTACTAGTATGAGCCACTGAGGTCCTTCAGATACTGACAACCTCTCTTACTCAGGCCTGCTACCATATTTATCCCCTTCAACCAAGTGTCAAGAGCTACTGTAGCTACACTGTAGCTGGCACACAACAGCAATCAGCAATGAGTGAAAGAAGAGAACATCCCCTTGAGGCAGTATTCAAACAAAGGGAGATTTTCTTTCTAAACAGGAATCAGCAGCCCTAAGATACATAGACAGAAAAGTTCATGATGAAGTCTTTGGCCCCATTGAGGATGTGAGTGGTGAGGAGATGCCTGGTCTTCAGAGTGCAGCTATTGCAGCATCCATATCATAAAGAGTATGGTAGAGGCACTTAAAACATCTGCTGCTGGGTTTCATTTCTGAAGTCTAGTTGGTCCAGGACTGGATCTACTTGAGCAATAGCCCAAGAGTCCTCCTGTACTGCATGGGCCACAATAAATGAAAATTATTATGTTCCTCAAAGACAATAAAAACAGAAATTTCCATTCAGTGCATTGCTGTGAAATCCTCAATAGAGATAAGGTGGAGAGGGCATGGCTTATGTAGTCAAAAACTCAAAAGATTGCATACTAATATTCCATCCACATTCAGTTCTACGAACACAAAGGATTAGAAAAATCTGGCTGGAAATCTGGCATGGCATGACAAGGCAGCAAATCATCAGAAAGCATTCCATGAGTGGGGAAAGGTTGATTTAAACTAAAATGAGAAGATCACCTCAGAACAATTTATGGGAAATGTTCTGAAAAGGCTCATTGCCATTATGAGAAGGCTTACTACCCAAAACCTAGCACTGTGTGAGACTTCAGATCAGCTGTGTAGAAATTTCTTTAAAATTGTGGAGCTAATGGCTGTCTTTGATTGATTCAAGGAGCATTGACAAAGATTGTGTGAAATCTATCCACAACTACCTTGAAAACAATACAAATTCTGTAGTCAGTTACTGTAGTCAGACAGAAGTTCATGGCAGATCTGAAGTTAGCAAGATATTCCTCTTTAATTTTGGACTCCACATCTGACACCAACCATAAGGAAGATGTTAATGTTGTGTGTTGTAATAACAGAATCTAGTAAAATGTTCCTGCAATGGTGACTATTAGAAAGCATTTACTAAAATGTATTGACGTTGAGTTGGTATGATAAAACTTGGAAGATACGGGGATTACAATAGCTGACAGGAGAGATCAGGTGGTAATATGATTGTATCATAACATGATAACTATGCCAACATGAAAGGAAAGAATGGAGAACCGCAGACCCTCTAGATTTCTTTTGCCCCACCCAATTCTCATTCATGAGATTTGGTGGTCAGCAAGGCTGCATTAACTTCAAAGTATTCGGATATTACTGAATACTTTAATGTAATTCAAAGCATCTGAAGCAACGTCTGAGTGCCACACAGTAAGAAAATTGGATGAAGGCAGTAAAGCCCATCAGTCACAAAACTGGGAGCATAGATATTGCTGTAGTTGCCACTGTGGAGATAAGGCTTTGACAGGAACTGTTCCTACTGTTTCAAATAAACGTTGTAAAAGACTCCAAGATGTTGAACTTCAGATATCTGGAACAATGAAGCCACTGGCCAAAACAAGGCCACACCTACAATCTTATTGTTTTGATGAGAGACTTGAAAACATTTTGAAGAGTGCATAGAAATAACTCCACACTAAAGCTATTTCCCATTCACAAATACAAGAATCACCAAAGAAGAAAATATGTTGATTATGAGGCCTGGGATAATCCTATAAGAGATCCTAAACAACAATTCAAAGCTGAATTCTTTAAACAGGTGCTACAACACTCAACAGAATCAGCTGAAGAATATTTTATGCAGCTGAAGGAACACAGTAGTATATTGGGGAAGTAGTATGATATTCCCAAACTCATCACTATACAGTACCTGAAAAAGATGTATAGTGATAACACAGGCACTAGAGACAGTGTTACAGTGGTGCTTAAAAGCTTGTGAACCCATTTGAATTTTCAATATTTCTACAGAAATATGACTTAAAACATGATATGTTTACCACACAAGTCCTAAAACTAGATAGAGAGAACTGTGGGGTGCCATAGGGTTCAATAGTCTCTCCCGTCTTGTTTAACATCTACACAAACTGTTCAGTGAGGTCATCTGCCAGTTTGGGTATGGTACAGTAAATGTAAAGGTTCCCCCCGCACATTTGTGCAGTCGTGTCCGACTCTAGGGGCCGGTGCTCATCTCCGTTTGTTAGCCAAAGAGCCAGCGTTGTCCGAAGACACTTCCGCGGTCATGTGGCTGGCATGATGCACACGGAACGCTGTTACCTACCCACCGAAGTGGTACCTATCTATCTACTTGCATCTGCATGCTTTCGAATTGCTAGGTTGGCAAGAGCTGGGACTAGTGCGGGAGCTCACTCCATCACGCGGGACTACGGATTCGAACCTCCGAACTTCCGATCTTCCGATCGACAAACCTGGCGTCTTATTTATTTATTTTTATTTATTTATTGGATTTATCACCGCCCAACTCCCCCAAGGGGGACTCTGGGCGGTTTACAACAGAATTAAAATCATTAATATACATTTATTATAAAGAACATACATAATAAACAATAATTTAAAATATAATGAGTAAAATGGAATCCAAAGGCAGAGTATTCTTAAGTTATAAAAAGGGCTCCTCAGAGCAAATCTAAGGTGCTAGCCATCTCCAGGTATCTCCAATCTCCTTCTGACCCCAAGCATATTGACAAAACCAGGTTTTGAGTCTTTTTCGGAAGTCCAGGAGCGAGGGGGACTGTCTGATCTCCGGGGGCAGAATGTTCCAAAGGGCAGGGGCAACAGCAGAGAAAGCACGCTTCCGAGACCCCGCTAGGTAGAACTCCCTAACCGATGTGGTCCGTAGCATGCCCTCTCTGCATGCCCGGGTGGGACGGGATGAAGTGATGGGGATGAGACGATCCCTTAGGTATCCTGGTCCCATGCCATGTAGGGCTTTAAAGGTGATAACCAACACCTTGAATTGTACCCGGAAGCAAACTGGAACCCAGTGCAGCTCGCACAGCAAAGGTGTTACATGAGTCCTCCTTGGGACACCCAAAACAGTCCGCGCAGCTGCATTCTGGATCAGTTGTAGCTTCCTGATATTCTTCAAGGGTAGCCCCATGTAGAGCGCATTACAGTAGTCTATGTGAGAGATAACCAGGGCATGAGTGACTGTTCGAAGGGCCTCTTGTTCCAGGAAGGGGCGTAACTGGCGCACAACCCGAAGTTGTGCAAAAGCTCTCCTGGCCACGACTGCCACCTGCTCTTCAAGCAGGAGTCGTGAATCCAGGAGAACTCCCAAGTTACGCACCGGATCTGTCTGGGGTAGTGCAACCCCATCCAGAATTAAAGATGATAATTTCCCAGAAGACAAGGAGCCATTAATCCACAGCCACTCCGTCTTACTAGGGTTCAGCTGAAGCCTGTTTTTCCCCATCCAGGCCCCTACAGCCCCCAGGCACTTGGACAGGACGGTCACTGCATCACTTACTTCACCCGGGATGGAGATATACAACTGGGTATCATCGGCATATTGATGATACCTCACCCCGTGGTGTCGGATGATCTCTCCCAGCGGTTTCATGTAGATGTTAAAAAGGAGCGGAGAGAGTACCGAGCCCTGTGGGACCCCACAAGGAAGGGCCCGCAGGCTGGATCTCTCGCTCCCAATCAACACCGACTGGGCCCGGCCTTGGAGGAAGGAGGCGAACCAGCATAAAACCACGCCGCCCACCCCCAACTCCCTAAGCCGTTCCAGAAGGATACCGTGGTCGACGGTATCGAATGCCGCTGAGAGGTCAAGAAGAGCGAGAATGGATGCACTACCTCCATCTCACTCCCGCCAGAGATCATCCATAAGCGCGACCAATGCAGTTTCCGTCCCGTAACCCGGCCTGAAACCTGACTGAAAGGGGTCCAGATAATCCGTTTCATCCAGAATCCTCTGGAGCTGCAACGCCACCACCTTCTCAACCACCTTTCCCAAAAAGGGAAGGTGGGAGACTGGACGAAAATTATCCAGTATAGTAGGGTCCAGCGATGGCTTCTTGAGAAGGGGGCGAACCAGCGCCTCCTTAAAAGCCGCCGGGAACACCCCCTCTCCCAAGGATGCATTCACCATCGCTTGGACCCAACTACAAGTCCCCTCCCCAGTCTTACCCACTGAGCCACCACACCCCTTCGCTGAGCCACCACGCCCCTTGGTACAGTATCATCCATTTAATCACCAGTTTAAGTTATTTTTCTAATGCCTTCTTCCTTTCTTGGGCTTAATTCATTTTTTGCTAACTGCTGCAGCCAACATTACTTCTTCATGGTCATCTCTGTAATTTTCTACACTCCCTTGGATTATGAAATCTTTTCTGTAATGGTCCTATTCCCTCTTCTGTGCTCCCAGGGTCTTCTAGACACTCCATTTCTAGAGTGCTCTAGAGTGACAATATTGAGCTAAATTAATCAATAGTTTGATTAAAGAGGACAGATTCTTACTGTAACTCTATGGAAGAGCACATGCTTTGAACACAAAAGGTACCAGGTTCAATCCATAGAAGATACGGTGGTATATCTAGAAAACTATTTCTAGCATCAACAATAATTAGCTATATGGAGTTTATTATAAACAACTTTTTGTCTTCTTTCTCTGGGATTCAAATCAAATTTATTTTATTTTATGCAATTTGATGATGCATAAGCAATGTCAGCAGGCTACTCTCCAGTGCTACAGAACATTTTGTGGTGACATTTTCTATGATTTAGCAGTACTGCAACAGTGGAAAGGAAAATAACATGCTGCATAGCAGAAGCTAAGTCGTTAAATTATTATTTAATCTCCCAGGGTAACATTGTGGTATTGATGGAAAATTCTCTGACTTGTTGAATCTGATATGTGGTTTGAAAATTTCAGATCTAGATTACTAATTATGTGGATCATGTACATATAATATCCAGAGAGGACTTCTGTTCTGACATACAGTAGCTTGATTGTTCCAGATAAACTCTTCAGCAATTTACCACTTGTTTTGCATATTTGTCAAAAATATAATAATGTCCTGAAAATAGAGATTTATTGGTTCTCCTCAAGATCCTTTTGCTTAAATCAGTAGTAGCTCTTCTGCTATTTATTAAACTATCACCAGAACATAGATACTTCCCCCAAAAAACCTCAGTACAAAGCGATGGATCTGTTTTCAGAATCTAGATAACTTTCTCTGCAGAGTGCCTATGAGGGTAAAGCCATGTGTAGTTCAGAGACAATAACATACAGAAACATCCTTTTTCAGGGGGAAAATTAATACCATCTTTATATATTACAGGGCAGAAGCAAGCAAATTGTTGAACAGAGTATAGTGGGGCCAGGATCATCAGCTAGGTAGCAGTAGTCATAAGAAGCATGCTCTGTTTTGTTTTGTTTCCTAGACTGAAACTGTCTCTGGATTCCACAGTTAAACACAGATGGGAAATGCCTGCAGTTCTAGGACAACTGAAATCAGCTCACTTTCCAAAATCACAATTTCTGGGCCTAAGAGATTAATTATCTAGATAGGAAACCAAAAGCGGAGGGTTTTTTTTTTTAACCATGTCATGCTGTTCAGCTAAAAACAGCTCTGCTGATGCCAGCAGAAATGTTGTAGCTTGGAAACTGCTTGTTCCCATTCTCTTAGCTTTGGGCAGAACTCTTTGGAGGTTTTATATAAAGAGCATTTAGCAGCATGAGATGGAAGAAAATGTCTTAAAAATCAGGGATGGGCAATCTGCAGCAATAGGGGCCCAAGGAGCCCTTGTGAGACCCCTCAAACCCCTTTTTGTGGCCACTCCAAGCTCTCCAGAGGTGCTCTAAAATGTTGCCAAAAATCGTCTGGAAAACATGCCTTGCCTTATCTATATATGTGATGCCTCTCTGTCCACTTTTTAAATCATTGGTTTACCTACTGCTGCTTCCACACAAATGTTACACATGATTCTTGGCCACTAAAAAACTGCGTATCGCTGCTCAAAATCAATGCCAGTTATCTGCATTACGCAATGATGTATAATAATTTCCCCATCTGAAAATGATGAGTAAATTCACTCATGTTCACATCAAGTGTACAAAAAACAAGCTAATTATGATAATTTATCAAAGTTTGCATATTAATTTTTAGCTTAACCATAACAGGGACACAACCGATTGGACTAAAAACCAAAATTCTGATGTTCAAGTGCAATCTTTCCCAAGCGACTACACACACACACACACACACACACACACACACACAAATACACGGATCAGTATGCATATATTGAGGAATAATGGGCATTTTATTCTATGTCAGGGGTGGGCAATGTCAGGCCCGTGGGGCTCCCGCCTAAGGCCCGCGGGGCTCCTGCCCACAAACTCCGCCCCTTCCACGCGATTGGCTCCCGCCTGCAAACCCCGCCCCCCAGTGCTTGTGATTGGGTCCCGCCCGCAAACTCTGGCCCCCTAGTCCGCGGAAATCCCAGAAACCCCGCCCCCCACCCCCCGGTCCCCGGTTATAAATATCCAAATGGCCCTTGGCAGAAAAAAGGTTCTCCACCCCTGTTCTATGTGCATTTCTATTCTTTTTACTTCTATGAATAAATGTGTTCTTGAGTATGACAAAAATCCCTTAGCTAATATTAGTTATTCAGCAATCCCACCTCCCTCAATTTACTATGTGCATTTAGTTTAATACCAAGACTATCTGAGTGTGGCATGATTTGACTAAACAGACTAACTCTCTTGTAGATAATCAGAAGAATATGTGAGCAGAAACATATGATTAATCTTTTTCAAAATAGGCTCTTTTTCCATCTGTAGCCAAACATACCATGCAAAACTTGCTACAGAGGACCAGCGTATCAAAAGTGGTAAGGCTGAAAGAGATTTTCCAGCAACCTTGGGCAATTGTCATCCAAGATAGTCACTGTATCTATACAGATAGTCCCTGGGTTCAGAATGATTCCCAAGGTCTGTCATTTGTATGCAAGCCGGAACAGTACTATTGTATAATACTGTATAAGTAGTATTGTGTAATTAACTCGAACCATTGTGTATTTAACTCAAATTTTGCTACAATAGGCTCCGTTCTTAATCATGGGTCATCCTACACCCAGGGCATTCTTAACCCAGGGACTACCTAGGTAGTTCTCAGTTAACAACCAGTCGTTCAGCAACTTTTCAAAGTTGGAAAGGCTCTGAATGAGTGGTATTTAAGACTGGTCCTCAAAGTTCTGGGCATCACAGCATCCCCGCGGTTATGTGATCGCGATCCGGGCACCTGGCAACTGGCTCACCCTTACAACGGTTGCAGCGTCCTGCAGTCATGTGATCACCATTTGCAACCTTCCCTGCCAGCTTCCCACAAGCAAAGTCAATGGGGAAGCCGGCAGGGAAGGTTGCAAGTTGCTCCCGTCACTTTTTCTCCTGAGGAGCCCCACTACAGAGTACGAGATCCCAGGGATCTCGTACTCAGCAGCATGTGCTCATGCTGCAGTGCTCCCTCTCCCACCCAGTCACACTTGCGTGGCACTGCAGCACCCCTCCCCAGCCCATGTGCACTCATGTGGCGCCGAGGCAACCCCTACCCAGCCCTCACTCACTTACCGCAGCACCCCTCGCCTCACTCCATAGTACTCACCCACCCTTTAGCCTGCTTGTGAGCTGCCCAGGACTTGCAACTTCCTGCCGGCTTCCCCATTGACTTTGGGGAAGCCAGCAGGAAATTGCAAGTCGTGGTCAGGTGAGGTCTTCGCTTCCCGTGATCCTCACTTAACGATGGCAACGGGGACTGCTAGGATTGCTGTCGCGAAGTGATGCAGTCACGTGAAAACATGCTTTACAACCACATCACTTAGTGATGGAAATTCTGGTTCCAATTACCAACGTAAAGCGAGGACTACCTGTCCTGCAATCTGATCTCATCCTACCAAACTTGATTAAACTTGCTACATCCCTATCAATCCACATTTTGACTTGAACTAAAGGTAAAATATGAGTTTCTGAATTCCCAGAGAGAAGATGCTTTCTATTTTGAATAGAACAACTGTTCTGGAAAGCACATGTATACTTGTCCTGAGTAATAGTGAAGAACCACACTGAGACGAAGTGTCGAAGCTCTATTGTTTATTGTTCTACTCTGCTAGACAGAATCCAGATAAACTGAAATGAATTAGCAAACACTAAGGGGAAAGGCCCATAAAACTAAGGTGGTGCTTTCTTGAGTCTCTTAGGAAGGAACCAAAGAGACTCCGTACTGTGCATGCGTTTGTCCCCCTGGAGAGGGCCCCCTCCTTCTCCATTAGCTATCTCCCTGACAATACTATGCAGACCCTGAATCATCTTGGAATTTTTTAATGTATAACCACTATTATGGTCAAAATGTAAACCAATGACTTTATGACCATGATAGAGGTTTGATCGTTTTGGATTGGTCTTCTTCTTCTTTTGTCTCCTTTCACAGCCCTTCCAAGGTTTGTCAAAGGATATGATTTCCAGACCTTGGAAAGCATTAGCTTTCGAGGTCAGTGGAGTGGGAAGTGCGGAGAAAATTACTAATACTGTGGGTCCTGGAACATTGTCTCTGGGGCTATATGAACCAGTTAAAATTTAAATATGTAGGGAAGTTGCAACATGTGAATGAAACATGGCATACAGTAATTGATGTTTGAACTACAAGGCTTTAAAATCTGTTTTTTTAAAGTATCCATAATTTTTTAAAATCAAAATTGGTCAACTTTTGTAGGCAATCTAAACTGCAATTAAAAGATAAAGCATACCAAACATGAAGAAATCGTAGAGAGGTTCTCAGACTATGCACCTTTAGATTCTCATTTTATTTTTAAAAGTGTATTTTGTTGTTTTGAGACAGAACATATCTATATTTGCAGAAATATTTCTGATAAATATGTTGAGGAGATTTTATACAAGGGAAAGGGGTAGTGGCAATGAATAATTATGACCCCTCACAAATGGATTGGAACTAATGTCTGGGTCAGATGGTGAGGAGGAATATTGACTCACTCATTTTTCCTCTAAATGAAATATTCCTTAAGCCAGACAGGTAGACAACAAACCATAAGATTTCTTACTTGGGCAGCGAGAAATCATGAATGAGCAAATGGTTAAATTAAGGATTTGCTCTTGGGTTCTTTCTTCCATTATCCCCAAGATGCTATGATTGCAGTTATCAATTATAATTCAGCCTAGCAACATAGCAGCACCTAAGAAACCTGGCTGATCTCAAAAAACTAAGCAGGGACTGATCAGTACTTAGATGTAGAACATCAGGAAACCTCAGGACTATCACACACACGCATATTTTAGAGACCAGCAAGGGCAGCCCAAATCTGTAATGTTGCCACAAAAACTTCACAGATGTGCCCATGAAGCCACCAGGATTCCAACTTCATTTAAACAGCTCCTAACCTTTTTTAAATAATCGTTGGTTACTGAATCCCATACTTGCCTCTCCTTCCTTTTTACACAAAGGAATTTTAGTTTGCTACCATGTGCCTCATTGTGGTATTTTATAACTTTTTCCAGCTACTTGAGCAAGTGCCAAAAAGTAGCTATTATTTTAAAAATTACCCATCATACTGTAGTGGCAATGCGGAAGACTATTGTTATTTCGAGGAGTTAAGTGACATATTTTGATTTTCTCCCTCACACCAAGATTAGAGTTTATTTTGAGTTATGCTGATGTTTAACTGGCTTGTTTTTATTTCTGTTTGAAATGGAGTGGGAGACAAGGGAAAACCCCCAGATTAAAGGCTTAAGCATAAGTCCACTCCTCCAACAGCCCCTCCAATGGCTTGGAATGGGGGGGGGAAGATAAGAGATTGTTGTTAGGTACTAGTTTATCTGTATACCTTCCCAGGTTCTTGGATTATGTCATAAACAGGTGCACTAGGTCGGATCATGCAGCCTCCTCGGTACCATGGAAACAGAATCATGGGGTTTGAGGGCCAGATTTTGATAAAAACCTTAGGATTGTCTTCTGAGTTTGGGAGCTTCCGCACAGACTCTGCATGCTGGGGTGCTGTGGAACTTAGAGCCATCCTAAGGGGGTCCCTGCTGTCCTGGTCAAGAGGCTCCTGACAGCTTAAAGGGGTAAGAGTCAATTTGCTTAGATATGTTATGATTTCTTTCTTTATGCTATGCTTTTTATGTTTTTGTTTAATCTGCCTAAACTGTGTTTCTGTTTAAATCTGTTTGCTTAAGTTTATAATAAAGCTTACAGTTTCTTTATCCACTGGTGTGCTTATTGTCTCTGGATCTAAAAGAACCAATTGCCTGAGCACCTGATCACTGCTTGGACACTTGGCAGAACTATCTAAACTATCTATCAGAATGGAGAAGTTTGAATTGGAGATAGGATAGTTAGAAATTCCTGTTCCACCTCAAATGGGTTAAAAAAACACCCAAATTTCCCTCTTCTACTCTGGGTACAGTGGAAGTCAGTGTGTGTGTGTGTGGGGGGGGTGCGTGCCTTCAAGGCAGTTTTTTTACTCCTGGCAACTGCCTGGACAAGTCCCTGCAGTTTTCTTGGCAAGATTTCAGAAGTGGTTTGCTATTGCCTCCTTCCTAGGGCTGAGAAAGAGTGACTGGCCCAAGGTCACCCAGCTGGCTTTGTGCCTAAGGCGGGACTAGAACTCATGGTCTCCCAGTTTCTAGCCTGATGCCTTAACCACTACACCAAACTGGCTCTAATTTAAATTGTTAAACATTTGGACAATAAAATAGTCTTCATTTGGCATTAATGACATTAACATAGATATCAAGCTAAATTATTCATTTTAAAATGTTATAAACCCATCTGCATCCCCCATTTAAATCTAGGGCAATATACATAGAAATTCCAGTCAATACAATGGCTTGAGTCATAATTTGAGAAATCAATTGCATTTGAGTTAGTAATAATTAACTGCAATCCTTTTGATTTCAAGGGGTTTACTCTACTACAAAGTCTTAATCAATGAACAACCAAA
The DNA here is from genome assembly GCA_023362775.1 of Charina bottae. Taxonomy (NCBI): domain Eukaryota; kingdom Metazoa; phylum Chordata; class Lepidosauria; order Squamata; family Charinaidae; genus Charina; species Charina bottae. Next base: position 31,893,925 of record JALMGJ010000007.1, read on the forward strand.
GTTAAACTTCATAACAACAAAGACAAAGGATTCCAAGTGTTCTGCCTATCACAAAAATGATCTCAGTTGTGAAAAGTGAGATGGGTGTAGGATTTTAGCTATTAAGACAGAATTCTATAGAATAATAATAATGCGTTGATACAGTATGTTCTGAGCCATTTAGAATAATGGGATGAGACTATTCGGAAGAAAATATAGAAATAAAACTGAAAGGGAGAATTCATTCAACTTTCAAATGATTCAAACAATCCTATCTACTGAGGGGTTTCCCCCCCTAAAGGCAGGGTCATGTGCTTTTGAGTTCTGAGGGTAGGCATTCACAGATACATCTACTATATCATCTTGATTGCCCCCCTTTTCCAATAGCATGGAAAATATTAAATCACAGTTCATGTATCCTCGGGTCCTTCCTGCCCACTCCAAAAAGGAAAATTTGCCACTGATCAGAACTGAAGGTGCCTCTTAGGGTGATCCATTTATGAAGTCCACACAATCAGATATACAGTATGGAAGAAATCGTTGAGGGAGAGATAACCCCATGGGACTACCTACTGAAGCAGGAAATGCAGTGTGGGTGATACATGACCAAGGTCTCCACTCACCCCCAAAGACTTTATTATGCCAGGCTTAGTTTTTCCTCCTGCACCATTGCCATGTCAGGCAGGTCAAACTGATTCACTCAGAGCTTATGCAAGCATAGCCTTGGGCATCTTCCAGCGTGAAAATGACCCACCACAGTTCCAAGTGTTGTTGAATTACTTCTAGTTCTTTTTTGACATGAATCAGTGCTTTAATGGGAACCTGAAGGAGGATCTTCAAACTCATTTTGCTTAGGGCAAGAAAGGGCTTGAATTCAGGGTCAGGGAGGTGAAAAGGCAAGGACTCTAGTTCCAAACTCGCCATTTTAACTATAGTTTTTCAAGATTATCATTAGGTGGAAAAATAGAATTGAGGGGGAAAAAATAACAAGTGTGCGTGTGCTCCCATTTGACTGAAGCTTAGGGAGATGGAAAAGAGTATTCAATCAATTTACTGTGACATGGTAACTTCTGAACCCTAAAAGCAAATGCTGTACTGTATACTCTTTCATAGGTATGGAAAATAATCTGAAAGATGTATAAAAGGTATAAAAGAAAACAAAACAAAAATCATTTCAACTCCTGCACAAGGAAAAGTGAAGTCGCTCACAACAACAGAAAAGGTTTGGAAATATACTACTTTTTTTAAAAAAAATCCCATCCTTTCTTTAAACATATAGGATTGGATGGGATGGAAATGAATTTATTGCCTTAATATGGATTCCTGGGAATTTTCTCTCTCATAATCAGAATTGTGGTATTTCATTTTCATTTTAATACAGTCCCGCTTGGCTTGAGGCCTGGCTGTCTTTGAGATCATCTGCTTCAAGCAGAATCAGCTCATCCGAGGCATGTCTTTCCCCATCCCTGCGGAAGTGTGAGGAGAGGAGACTTTGAGGGGAAAATCCTCTGCAGGTGTAAGAACTGCACCCTCACTCCTCAAACTCAGAAACATTTTCAAACATGGCTTTTCAAAAGTGTGTTTGGGCCTCAGACAAGGATATGCTGATGGGAATCTGGCTGCTTGGGGTTGTCTTTTTATTACATGATTTTCATTATTATTTGAATCTGTGTCAATAGCATGTATTGTCATTGTTACTGATACATCTAATAACTGTGATCCTTTTTATCTATTGTAATGTATTATATATACTGTACGCCGTTTAGAGTCGTATGATTGAAATAGCACCGAAGCATTTGTAATAAATGAAAACAATAAATAAATTATTCTTTGAAAAGCAAAGAGTACCCTTTCTGAAGCATATATCTTTCTTGATATTAAAACAAGAATAACGCAATATCAGATAAGGAACGTGAATCTTGTATCCATTATGTGGAACTAGTACCTTACCCTTCAGATTCAGATGCTGGGTCTGTGATAGCTCTGGATAGATAGCAAAGATAACAGCACTTTGGTTTTTAAAAAAATAGCTTGGAAAAGCTCCAACTTAAAAATGCAAGACTGCTAATGGAGAATAACAATGTCAGGATAGTAATTTCACAAAAATAATCAGAATTTTAATATGCAAAGGGACACCATCTGCCTGTAGGACTAGGATGCCAGCGGGAAAGGATGGGAAGCTAAATAAATAAATAAATAAATAACGATCCAGAATGAGCCCAGGACAGCAATTATCTGCCAGATCAGCAAAGCAGCTAAGAATTAATAGCCTGCTAATCAAGGAGCCAGTATTCAAGGAGCCAGTTAAGTGTCCTAAATTCCTTGTCTACATCTAATAAATCTGCAGTTTTAAAACAACTTTGGAGAGTTTAATAGAGGCTGAGGATTGAAAGGAAACTGACTGGCAAGATGATGAAACACTAAATAATAATAGGGAAGATTCTAATTCAAATCAACAATCCTGTACAGGTCTATTTGGTAAACTCCATTGAATTCAGTTTCTCTAGTACTGAGAAATGCATGGAGTAAAGTTGGGGAATCTGGCACTCTCAACTTGTTTTGAACCCCAATTACACTAAAGAGGATCAGACATGCTGGGTGTTGTAGTTCAATGCATCTGGAAGGCAACAGGATGTTTATTCCTGGTGCGTATTATTACAGTCTGAAAGGGTTTTTAACACATTTCCTGAAGAGAAAAGTTGTCGGGAAAGCAATTCATATTCAACCCTTCATATAGACCAGTGTTTCTCAAACTTGGCAAATTTAGGATGCGTGGACCTCAAATCCCAAAATTCCCCAGGCTGGGGAATTCTGGGAGTTGAAGTCCACACATCTTAAAGTTGCCAAGTTTGAAAAACACTGATACAGATGATCTTATATAACTTACCAAAAATAGCAGAAAATAATTGTATTTATTCAATCAACATATAAGCTACTTGCCAAAGAAAGTCTAAGAAATGGAGAACACATTACAAACTTAAAACAAATCAAGAAAAAAACACAAACCAATAACAAATACAAAATATGGCTATCAAGTCATGGAAGAAAATACCACAAATACTAAAACATTACATTATTTATTTATTTATTATTTAAATTTATATCACCGCCCATCTCCCCCAACCGAGGGACTCTGGGCGGTTTACAATAAAATCACAAGTTAAAAAATATAAACATAAGATTATAATCAGTATAAATACAATAAATAAGTATAAAATCCAAGGGCTAGGTCTTAAATAATAGGGAGGGCACTACGGCACCAGCCACCCCCAGGAGGAGCTATTGACCTTCCGATCCCAGGCAAGGCGGCAGAACCAGGTCTTCAAATTCTTCCGGAAGGTCGGGAGTGAGGAAACCCGCCTCAGCTCCGGGGGCAAGATATTCCAAAGGGATTATCCAATCACAATAACAATGCAATCATTCAATAAGTGATGTAGTATTGTAATGGTATGTGGGAAAGACCTTGGGAAACAGGGTGAAGAGATGTTGCCTAGGGAAGAGTCATATAGTGTTATAATCTAATATAATATATATAGTGTTATAATCATATAATCTAGTGGTTAAGGCACCAGGCTAGAAACCAGGAGACCATGAGTTCTAGTCCCACCTTAGGCATGAAAGCCGGCTGGGTGACCTTGGGCCAGTCACTCTCTCTCAGCCCAACTCACCTCACAGGGTTGTTGCTGTGGGGAAAATAGGAGGAGAAAGGAGTATTAGGTATGTTTGCCGCCTTGATTTATTTATAAACATAATAAAGGCAGGATAGAAAATAAATAAATAAATAAATAAAAATAAGAGACAGCATGGTCCGCAGCTGCATAGTGGGCGGAACAAGAGGCTCAAGAGGAACCACCACCCCCCCCAAAGTTTTCAGGCTATAAAGGTGACAATGGGAGAATTGTACTTTCAGACATGCAAGATTCTGTTAATGTAGCTTTACAATAAAGTAGAATTAGCTTATCTGGTTGTGTATCCTGTCTGGTCTACCTGGTACGGCTGACATCAATCTTGTAAGTCTCAAAGTACGATTCTCCCGCCAGCTTTTGGCTTATGAGTGTTTGTGGCTGCCATGCACACCATGGCTACCATTTTGTGCAAGAGCCCATAAAATGCTTTCAAAATACATTCACTGGCCTAAAAGTGGAAGAAGTCTGTATACAATTGTATGTGGATGATGATGATGATGATGATGATGATGATGATGATGTTGATTTTATAGATGGATTCTATGGAAAGTTACAATCAAGAACCATTGGTAGCTAAGCTGAAAATGTTCTGATTCAAATAATATCAATGCTCTTAAGTCGTAGAAAAATACTTTTTTTAGAAATTGGAAGTCTAATTGGTCCTTATGTGCCTCTCAATTTGACTGCAGCATTTGCTATTTTCCATTCCATGCCTGTAAATGGTTATTGATTTAGGAATTAGCTTCCTGTTTTACTTTCCAGGATTGCCTTTTCAGTGCAGTGCATAAAGAGCTGCTCCATACAGCTTTTATTTTCTGCAACTAAAGAGATGCTCCATACAATCAGTGCACAGCAAACTAGCTACTTGGTCAGTTTATGAACTTGATCTTGATGCCCTCCCTTTTTCCAGAAACAAAGAAATTTGGAATACTCCCAACTGAACTGAGTGGGACTTTGGCAAAACCTAGGATCCCATGTCCTTTCTCCCATGCTTCTATATAAGCTCTTGATTAAGCTGGTTTTACGTTTTTACTAGGGCTGGAGGTATGGTAGTGGGTAGTAGCATTTTATATTTGATCTTCATGCTTAAGCAGTTAAATAGCAGTTAAATGCTTAAGCAGTTAAGCAGTTAAATAAATCTTATTCTCCAGCCACTGTATTGCAATGTAATAACAACTTATGGATATAAAGGCCTTTTATCCACAGGATCTACAAGCTTGGTAGATATCAAGTCACAAAATAAAGCCTGAAAATAAACTATTTGATTTATACAGATGATCTAAAACTATATGATAAACAAAAGCTGAGTCTCTGTCGGACACTGTCCACATATCTAGTAAAGACACAGGAATGAAATTTGGCCTGGGCAAATACACTAGCTTGGCAATTAAAGGAAGCAAGATTTTAAAAGACATGCTTCAACTAATGAATGGAAATCCCCTCAGATACCTGTCACCTGAAGAAGAATACAAATACTTAGAATTAATGGAAGCTTTTGATTTATTGCACAACCAAGTTGAAAACACTATTAGTTCAAATTATATCAAATGAATTCAAAACATTTTAGAAACTAAACTGAATGTGAAAATTCTGTTAAAGGGTTTGGGCAGTCCTTGTAATTAGATCTACTGTGAGATAATTGACTAGACCTAAGATGAATTAGATAATCTTGATCAGAAAACAAGGAAACTAATAATCATACACTATGCATTTCATCTAAGAAGTGAAGTTCATAGATTATAAGGTAAAGGTTCCCCCCGCACATTTGTGCAGTCGTGTCCGACTCTAGGGGCCAGTGCTCATCTCCGTTTGTTAGCCGAAGAGCCAGCGTTGTCCGAAGACGCTTCCACGGTCATGTGGCCGCATGACGCGCACGGAACGTTGTTACCTACCCACCAAAGCTAGCTATTCATCTACTTGCATTTACATGCTTTCGAATTGCTAGGTTGGCAAGAGCTGGGGCGAGTGCGGGAGCTCACTCCGCACGCAGGGCTAGGGATTCGAACCTCCGAACTTGCGATCTTCTGATCGACAAGCCTGGCGTCTTACCCACTGAGCCACCACACCCCTACAATCATAGATTATACATACCCGTAAATAGAGTTGGTAGAGGACAACTGCAAATAAAACAAACTATGGAAGAAGAAAAACATAGTCTGAATGATTACATCAGAAAAAATCAAAAGGCTCTACATGTGGAAATTTGAAAGGAAAGGCTCCTGAAGACAACAAAAAGGAAACAGATATAGAAGGAAATATTTCAAAGTTGGAATAACACCTGGAAAGCAAACCACTCTTTGGCCAGTATACGCATGATGTTGAAAGAAGATAATCAGAATCAAACATGGTTGTGATTGAAATCTGGAACATTTAAAAAAGAAACCGAGGGAACAATAATGGCAGCTCAAGTCCTGCAAATCAATACCATCAAAGCCAAAATTGAATATATTTCTGACAATGCCAAATGCCACTTATGTCAAATTAAGGATGAAACCGTAGATCAGAGCTTTCCAAACTGTGTGTCGCGACACAAAAGTGTGTCACCACACACAGTCTGGTGTGTCGCCACACAACCCGGAAACACTGATCATCATCAGCACTTCCGGGTTTTCCCGCGGCGACACACCAACGGCGGCGCGCAAAAACCGAAAGCGGCAGCAGCGCTTCCGGGTTTTTGCATGCTGCCGCAACGGCGGCACTCCCGGGTTTTCCCGCGGCGACACACCAATGGCGGTTTGTGTGTCGCTGCGGGAAAACTTTGGAAAGCCCTGCTGTAGATCATCTAATCAGAGGCTATAATAAAATTGCTCCAAGTATAAACAACACCATGATAGGTTTGAAAAAAATGTTGATTTTGGTAGAATATTTGACCTTACTGTTTGCACAAGCACAAAGAAATGTCTTGTGCCTGAGAAAGTTTTACAAAATGAGGAGATAAAAATTTTGTGGGATTTCAAAATTCCAGCTGATAGGGATTTAGAACATAATACCCTAGGCATTATTGTTACAGAAAAGAAGCAGGCGGGGGATGAAAAACAACTGAAGAAAATGACAAAATATTGTGATATACAAATTGAGGTCAAAAGATTATGGAAGAAAAAATGGATTGTTATTCCAGTTCTAATTGGAGCTCCTGGTGCAATAGCAAAAGAATTCACCAAATATTTAGAAATGTTAAATGTATTAGACTACAACTTGGAACAGCTTACATTTTCAAGAGGTACCTCCATAACTCTTAGGACCTGGCTAGGACCTGAATAATTGGAATCAACCCCCAGTCATTAGAATGTCTTATTCATGTGGATGAATAGAATAATAATACTTAACTAGAGGACATAAATATGTCCACTTTTGAGGGGAAAAAACTTGGCTTAGTTTTTTCAGAATTTTAAATATATAAAAATCTGAACAAATTAAGCAAACTTTTTTATATGTATATTTAAGTACTGTAGGCTTTGTCCCTCTTCAAAGATAATTCCTGCAGCTGGCCATGCTCTAAGGCAGTGTTTCTCAACCTCGGCAACTTTAAGATATGTGGACTTCAACTCCCAGAATTCCCTAGCTGGCTGGGGAATTCTGGGAGTTGAAGTCCACATATCTTAAAGTTGCCGAGGTTGAGAAACACTGCTCTAAAGCTTAATATTATGGAAGGATGGATTTAGAAAAAGCTTACTAGGCTTGTGTGGTTTTGTTACCCTTTTCTGTTGCCAGCCACAGTAAAAATTAATCTACTAGTCTATACTTGTACAAGTTACTGAGATTCATCTCTTCCTCCCTCCCTCTCTCTCTGCATTAGCAAGGATAGGCTAGATGGCTTGTAAAGGGTTCGTTTCTTATTTCTTGTTTAGTTTTGGAATCCTAGCCTATTCTAATTTCATCTGTGAAAGCTCGGTGTAATTATTGTTGTTATTATTATAGCCATAATCAAGATCACCTGTTTTTAAAAAATGTATCACATTCAAACACATAATGCATTTTATTTTATTTATTTAGTTATTTATTTATTCAATTTATATAGCTGCCCATCTCAAAACAGTGACTCTGGGTTAACAATAATAAAAACAATCAACAATAAAAACAATACAAAAAAATTAAATATAAATATAAATAAAGCCGAGAGATCTTAAAAGCCATAGGTGTTAACACAACCATGAAACGGGGCCCTTCACACACACCCCAAACAAAGTATTCCTGCCCTACATCAAAGGAGTCACTGACCGCATGGGAAAACTGATGGAAAAACACAACTTTCAAACAGTCTTCAGACCCACCAGGAAAATACAACAAATGCTAAAATCAGCAAAAGACAAAAGGGACCCCCACACCGCTGCAGGAGTATACCGCATACCATGCAGCTGCGGACAAGTATACATCGGAACCACAAAACGAAGCATTCACACCAGGATAAAAGAACACGAAAGACACTGCAGACTACAGCAACCGGAAAAATCTTCAGTAGCTGAACATGCTCTCAAGCAAACGGGACACAAAATCCTATTTGAAAACACAGAAATACTGGACAACACCAAAAGCCACTACACCAGATTATACAGAGAAGCCATTGAAATTCACAAACACCAGCACAGTTACAATAAAAAAGAAGAAAGTCTAAAAATTAGCAAAACCTGGCTACCAGTCCTGAAAAACACAGCCTGCAAAAGGTCAACGAACTCAGTCCAACCACCAGGACATGGGAATACTTCTCACAATGAACATGCTAATCACGCTCATCAGCCACTCGTTAACATTTCAACACAACAAAAAAACCCACCTAATCTCCTATAACTTAGCTCTATAAATAGAAAACAAACAAAACATTGCCACTCTACCTGGGCACAGAGATTTCGCTTCTGTCTGTGCTCCTGCCCTCTGAAGATGCTGGCCACAGATGCTGGCGAAACGTTAGGAACCACAACTTCCAGAACACGGCCACAGAGCCCGGAAGACGCACAACAGCCATCGAACTCCGGCCGTGAAAGCCTTCGACAATACATTACATATTATTGTTTGCATCCTTCCAGGTCATAGCATTGCACCTGTTCATTCTGTAAAAAAAAGGATAACTGTACTTTACAGAAAATTATTAAACTTCATTAAGTGTAAGATAATGTTATGTATCACTGTTTGGTTCTGAATGCAGGATAGACATGTACATACATTAAAACATATTTGAGAGAGAGAGAGTTCTGCACAGAACATTCTATGATGAACTATTCCATGCAAACAACTTGTTTCAGATTATTTGTGTCTGGACTGAAACATGCATGTTTGGTCCACGCATGAACTAAAACACGCTTGTTCAGAGCAGAAGCATATCAGGGAGGAGAGAGTGGGAAAAAGTAAAGGGTTTTGGTGCATGGTGGCAGCATCTAATGGGAGGTAGGAAGAAAAGTGCTGGGAAATTGGGGGAGGGGTGGTAGACCAGCTGGCTACACCATACTTGACATCAGCATGTAAAGAGAGGAAGGGAAGGAAGGTGAACTGGCATATAAGTGATGTGGAGGATGATGTAAGAGAAGGGCAAGGGACACTGGTCTGGCTGTGTGTGTGTTTGTGCGCGCGCCTTCAAGTCAGTTTTTGACTCCTGATGACTGCCTGAAAAAGTCCCTGCAGTTTTCATGGCAAGATTTCAGAAGTGGTTTGCCATTGCCTCCTTCCTAGGACTGAGAGAGAGTGATGGCCCAAGATGGCCCACATCAAGAGTCATAAAATCATATTAACAGTGTGTGTGTGCATGTGTGTCCGCCCGCGCGCATGCACATGCCAGTTTGGTGTTTGGTGTAACGGTTAAGGCATCAGGCTAGAAAGTGGGAGACCGTGAGGTCTCGTCCCACCTTAGGCACAAAGCCAGCTGGGTGACCCTGGGCCAGTCACGCTCTCTCAGCCCTAGGAAGAAGAAGGTGGGCTTGATGCCTTAACCACTACCCCAAGCTGGCTCTGTCGTCTGGCCCTACGCATCCCATAAGTCCCCTCCAGATTTCATTTTCGCCAAAACCCAGAACAACCAAAACATTCTGGGTTTCAATTCTGCAAAACCTCAGCCTGCTTGGAATGGTTCAGCAGAACTCTGAAACATAATCTATTTGTTTCAGGTTCAAAACAAAACTCATTTTCTATTCTGTGGGTACCCCAGCTCTATAAATGCTATTGCTCGATGAAGACAGCAGCAGCAGGAGAGTCTTGATGGATAGGAAGAGACTAAAAACTCCATGCCCACGTCTGCCTGCCGCAGCTTTTCATCAGTGGTTACACCCTGACAGAGATTAACCAATAGTGGATGAAGCTTACCAAGAGCCCAAGAAGATGGCAAGAAAAAGGGTTTGCTTGTGTTTACTGTTTAGCAAGCAGTTAAGGAGCTGATCTATGTTTGGTGTACAGTGGCAGTGCACTGAGCGTGCAATCCCCACTCAATTTTCTGTTATGATATCATAAAGCTGAGTTACTGGCCAGCTGTGTCCAACAGAGCAATGTTTTAAAAATTATTACTATAGATTTTTTTTTTAAAGGAAGGGAAAGAAAGAGTATGGGCTGCTAACTAGAGTTTTTCACTATAAAATTCTCTCCCCACTAAAATGTCACCCAGGAAGGAGCTGAGACAAAGCAGTATTTCTCTGGCAAGTTCATGGCCTTCTTCGAACTCCAGAAGAGAAATAAAAGAATGCAGGTCTGAGCTGTGCCTCACCTTCCATTAAAAGAAAGGGAGAAGATATTTCTTCCTCTAGACGCAGAGCAGTCAACCTTTTTGTAGCCGCAGGATATCATTTCTTTTACGATTATTACTTTTTTTATATAACTTGGGGCTGCAGGGTGCGGATATGGACATAATGATGTCACCAGAGGGGGCAGGGCCAGGAATTTCATCCCCCCTCCTTTTCTCCCTTAATTATCATTTTGGTGTGCTTTTTCAAAAGAACATTAAGAGGTACATTAAGCTTATTAGAAATCTGAGACACTGAAAAACAATTGCATTGTCCTTATTCATTCCCATTGAATCTGGGGGGTGGGGGAGGGGTCATAATTCTGTAAGAAGGGACTAAATAGTTTGTAGTGTTGGCCACAGATTGCCCACAGCAGCTCTAGATCATGGCAATATTCCCAGAAGATGAATGATTCTTTCAGAACATTTTTTTTTTGGGTGCCTTCAAGTCCGTGTTGACTCCTGGAAGCTGCCTGGACTAGTCCCTGCAGTTTTCTTGGCAAGATTTTGAAAGTCATTTGCCATTGCCTTCTTCCTAGGGTTCAGAGAGAGCGACTGGCCCAAGGTCACCCAGCTAGCTTCATGCCTAAGGGCGGACTAGAACTGATGCTTTCCATGTTTCTAGCCTGGGACCTTAACCACTACACCAAACTGGCTTTCTTTTAAACATAGCCATTCCCCAAATGATAACATCTTAAATGGCCTCCAACAATGTGCAAAAGCTTATATTTCTCAAATGTGTCTTTCTTTCAAATATTTCAGGATACATACTGTATCCATTCAGAGTAGCCAACAAGTAACATAAAGAGTCATAAAATCATATTAACAGTGTGTGTGTGTGTGTGTGTGTGTGTGTGTGTGTAGCAAGCCAGTTTTGTGTTTGGTGTAGTGGCTAAGGCCCCATGCTAGAAACAGGGAGACCCTGAGTTCTGGTCCCGCCTTAAGCACAAAGCCAGCTGGGTGACCCTGGGCCAGTCACTCTCTCTCAGCCCAAGGAAGGAGGCAATGGCAAAGCACTTCTGAAAAACCGTGTGTGTGTTTGTTTCTATGTATGTGTGTGTGTATATATGTATGTATGTATATACACACAAACACCATATAGACAGAAATATCAAAACTACTGTGGGGAGGAGAAAAGTTCAACAGGAACCAGAGATTAAAATGATATGTCTGCTTCTTTTCCTTTCTCTCCTCAGATGGAAATGCCATCTTATAAACCATATACGCTCCTGTGAAATATAGTATGTCATTAATTTCAAAGAGAATAAAACAAATTAGCTTAAAATGTGAATACACATATTAAGACTGGGTGCACAACTTTTTCTTGACCAAAAATCATACTGCAGAAATAAAACTGGACAATAAAATAAAAAGTAATAGACAAAGCTAAACTGGTTCTAACATTGGGAAAATATAAATGAAATCATTTTCCTACAAACACAATGTATAATCTTAAGTGGTGTACATTTTGTGTGTACTACATAAACAACACTCCCAGAAACTGAATGTCTTGAAGGAAAAACAAAACAGTAATGTAAAATTGCATTATGATACACAATTAATGAACCATTAAATCTCAGGAATTAGAATGGCAAAAAAAGTTGGGTATTAAATCAAGGCACCTAAGATTGCTGGACCATTCCTGTTGTGTGTTGTTACATATTCTAATCTTTCATACATGATAAATCTAGGATGATACTTTTCTCACTAAGGAAGTCCTCTTTCCTCTTGTATCCTTTTATTCTGGACAAACATCTATTATAAAAGTCATCAATTATTTAGTAAGTAGTTTTCCAGTTTTCTTTTAGAATCTAGATGCATTTCGAAATTTGATGCATGCAAATAAAAAATACTTAGAACTTTTGATTGTGCATTCATAAAGTATCAGGTTCAATCCATCTCCAAGGATGATTAGAAAAACTCCTTCCTGAAACTCCAGATAACTGTTGCCAGTCAATATTTCAACACCAGATGGACCAGTACTTTGATTCAGTAAACAACAGTTCTTCTGTTCTTATTTTAGCTTTTAATTCATCATTATCTATCATTATACCTCAGTAATAAAGTGACCTTGAACCGGACATCCTAGAGAGTGAAGTCAAGTGGGCCTTAGGAAGCATTACTAACAACAAAGCTAGCGGAGAAGACAGTATCCCAGCTGAGCTATTTAAAATCCTAAAAGATGATGCTGTTAAAGTGCTGCACTCAGTATGCCAACAAATTTGGAAAACTCAACAGTGGCCACAGGATTGGAAAAGGTCAGTTTACGTTCCAATTCCAAAGAAGGGCAATGCCAAAGAATGTTCAAACTACCGTACAATTGCGCTCATTTCACATGCTAGCAAGGTTATGCTCAAAATCCTACAAGCTAGGCTTCAGCAGTATGTGAACCGAGAACTACCAGAAGTGCAAGCTGGGTTTCGAAGAGGCAGAGGAACTAGAGATCAGATTGCCAACATTTGCTGGATCATGGAAAAAGCAAGAGAGTTCCAGAAAAACATCTACTTCTGCTTCATTGACTACGCTAAAGCCTTTGATTGTGTGGATCACAACAAACTGTGGCAAAGTCTTAAAGAGATGGGAGTACCAGACCACCTTACCAGTCTCCTGAGAAACCTGTATGCGGGTCAAGAAGCAACAGTTAGAACCGGACATGGAACAACCGACTGGTTCAAAATTGGGAAAGGAGTACGACTAGGCTGTATATTATCACCCTGCTTATTTAACTTATATGCAGAGTACATCATGAGAAATGCCAGGCTGGATGAATCACAAGCCAGAGTTAAGATTGCCAGGAGAAATATCAACAACCTCAGATATGCAGATGATACCACCCTAATGGCAGAAAGTGAAGAGGAACTAAAGAGAGAGGATAGTGCAAAAGCTGGCTTGAAACTCAACATTAAAAAAACTCAGATCATGGCATCTGGTCCCATCACTTCCTGGCAAATAGAAGGGGAAGAAATGGAAGCAGTGACAGATTTTATTTTCTTGGGCTCCAAGATCACCGCAGACAATGACTGCAGCCATGAAATTAAAAGACGCTTGCTCCTTGGGAGGAAAGCTATGGCAAACCTAGACAGCATATTAAAAAGCAGAGACATCACCTTGCTGACAAAGTTCCATATAATTAAAGCTATGGTTTTCCCAGTAGTAATGTATGGCTGTGAGAGTTGGACCATAAGGAAGGCTGAGCGCCGAAGAATTGATGCTTTCAAACTGTGGTGCTGGAGAAGACTCTTAAGAATCCCTAGGACTGCAAGGAGGTCAAACCAGTCAATCCTAAAGGAAATCAACCATGACTGCTCATTGGAAGGACAGATACTGAAGCTGAAGCTCAAATACTTTGGCCACCTAATGCGAAGAGAGGACTCACTGGAAAAGACCCTGATGCTGGGAAAGACGGAAGGCAAAAGGAGAAGGGAACAGCAGAGGATGAGATGGTTAGATAGCATTACCAATGTAATGAACATGAATTTGAGTAAACACCAGGAGACCGTGGAGGACAGGAAGGCCTGGCGTGCTATGGTCCATGAGGTCACGAAGAGTCGGACACAACTAAACGACTGAACAACAACAACAAATACCTCAGTAAGACCATAAAACTAATACAGAAGGTTTTTACTTGTATTTAAATGCCTGTCTCTTGGTGTATCGTGAAGGCCATTTTTGTCAAATTCCACATTTGATGCACCTGTGTCCATGTGGTGCAAGGAAGGTAGAGACAGTTCCACTACACTGCTCCTAAAGTGTGTCAGGCTTCTTCCCAGAAGACTGGGTTGAAACCAAATAAATAGGCACACAGGAATACAGGGGCTTCTGATAAGTAATTTATTGTAGAAAAGCTAACAAGCCATTGTGAAATATGTCCAGCAATAGCTATGTATGTAGAGGGAATAGGGAATGGCCTTGAGGGACAGGAGAAAAAACCACTACCAAGGCAAATGTCAGGTAAATGGGGCTTGAGAAAATAATTTGAGAAAACATCTCAGACAAGCTCCTCCCTAGTTCACATGAAGATAAAGTGAGGGAAGGAGAAGCGCATTCAGACTTGCAAGAGTCTGGTACTATAGCTGTTAGAATAGGCTGACCATATTTCCCTGAGATGGAAACGGGACCCTAACGCGTGCATGTGCGTGCGCCAGCATACCAGCATGCGCATGCGCACGCAGGCATGGACGCCAGCACGTGCAAGCATGCACGCATGCGCGCAGGCATGCACTCACGCACGCACGCACGCCCACATGCACGCACTCAATCCCTTAAAAAATGAGACGAAATTGAGTTTTTTAAGGAAACGACAGTACAGTCCAGAAAAGGTAAAAAAACGGGACTGTCCCGTTCAAAACGGGACGTATGGTCAGCCTATGTTACAATAAAAGTAGTCCTGACCTATATGGCATTGGTTTCTTAGTCTGATCTACCTTATTGGGCTGACAATGTTTCAAATGAAGTCCCATTTATAGTGAAATCAAAGTTTATATTTTTGTCTCTCTTTTTCCTGCCCAAACTATTCAACAGGCTGTATGGCTCTCTCTTTGGGTGGAAAGCCCAATTTCCATCTGTCTCTTGTTTTGTTAAGGACAAATGTGATATTGTTTTGCTCTAACCACATGAGAACTAACACTCATAATAAGGATTCCTGTGGATAACTCATTGCTCCTCTTCTAGCTAATTTCCTGCAGGCTGGAATAATTTTATCTATATTATTTATCAGAAATGCAAAACATATAAAGACCATAATAAAGCTTGTTAATTTTAATAACTGTCAAATTAAGAGTAGGAACAATGACTTCCCCACAACTCCATAGAATAAAAGTTCACCAGCAATTATTACAAGAGCCTTAGGCCCATTATTCACTTCTTGGTTAGAGTAGCAGATGTCCTTACCAGGGTGAGGAAGGACATTATATGTCTTTTTGGCTAATTTGTACCCTGTCCTGTTTTAGTACACAGCCAACGTGAAGGAACCAGTGATACTATAGAAATACAGCTGGGTGACCTTGGGCCAGTCATTCTCTCTCAGCCCTAGGAAGGAGGTAATGGCAAACCACTTCCAAAATCTTGCCAAGAAAACTGCAGGGACTTGTCCAAGCAGTCACCAGGAATCAAGACTGACTCAAAGGGTCACACACACACACAAAACCTGAACCATCCAGCTACATGGTCAATGTCTCCCAAAACCATCTTGGTTTTCAGTGTGGATATATGAAGCTCAGCAAAGTTTGTCTGGTATCTGTGGAAAGTAAATTTTAGATGTGCTGAATTATACAATGTGTGGACAATGCAATACATTCAGGTCAAATATATAAAGTCACATTTCTAAATATATAACTCACATTTTCGCAATACTGGACACATAGAGGTACCTAGCAACCAGATACATGTGGATTGTTCTATATAATCAAAAGCAAATAAACATAAGGTAAAGGTAAAGGTTCCCCCCGCACAGTTGTGCAGTCGTGTCCGACTCTAGGGGCCGGTGCTCATCTCTGTTTATTAGCCAAAGAGCCAGCGTTGTCCGAAGACGCTTCCACGGTCATGTGGCCGCATGATGCGCGCAGAACGCTGTTACCTACCCACCAAAGTGGTACCTATTAATCTACTTGCATTTACATGCTTTCGAATTGCTAGGTTGGCAAGAGCTGGAGCTAGTGTGGGAGCTCACTCTGTCACGCGGGGCTAGGGATTCGAACCTCTGAACTTGCGATATTCTGATCAACAAGCCTGGCGTCTTACCCGCTGAGCCACCACGCCCCAAATAAACAAATCTTGAAGCAAAAATTGCTCTAAGAAATCAAAACAGCTATGAAAGTATATGCAAGTTATAAGGCATAAATGGAAAGCATCTCCTCATATTCTTTTGTGTGTAAGAGAAAGATATTAGAAATGTAAATATTTGTAGCTGAATCTATCAATTTTGGGCATTGTATATCATTTTGAAATGTATTTTTTAATAAATATGTGTATATAACACACATAATAGTAAAAGACCATAAGCCTGAAATTTTAACATGAATAATAAATGCAAATAAGTATTTAAAACTGTAATCTCCTCAGGGCAGTTTCCTGTCATTTTTTATGAGTTTGGAATGCACCAGAGACCTTTCTGGTATCATGTAAATATTTAATTTTATAAATGTAAAATACAAGGCAAGCCACACTTTGATTAACCCATAGTCCAACCCTATCATCATGCAACTCATCAGGAAAACTTTTTTTATTCCAGGACCAATACGATGTTTATGGATGATTTCAAACAATATAATGCATTATAATATCCTGGCTCAGTGCTGATGTTTTTCAAATACAGGAGAAGATACAGCAGAATAACACAGATACTTCTCAAGTACAGTCATGGTAGACCAGGGTTTTTGTTGTTGTTTTTGTTGGAGATTCTAGAAAATCCAGCATGCCTCATCAGCATATGGATGGCTGCTCTAGGATGCAAGCTCTCCATGGTTTTGAGGAAGCTGTTTGTGGCCACTCCCACTTCCCCTCTCTCTCTCTCTCTCTCTCTCTCTCTCTCTCTCTCTCTCTCTCTCTCCTCCTTGGACCAGGAACAAACACATGGCTGTGTGCTGCCCCATCCTAGGCCATGGATGGGCCTAGGAGATTTTTCCCCCTTTTTACACGCATCTCTTGCAGCAAGCAGGTCAAGAGGTATTAAGTTTAGGGAACAGGAAGAAGAAATGGAACATCATTTGTCTACCAAAAATGCTGTACCTGGAATGAATAAACATAAGGACTCTTTTGTACTTACTTTTCACACCTGCCATGTCTAAGTGCATGTTTCTTTATGCTTGGGTGGGCTAAAGGTGTAAGACTAACCTGGATCTCTCTAATATGCTCATGGGCTCTGTTTTTAAACAATATTCTTTTTCTGTACACGAACTTTGCAGCTCTGCTCCATTTCAGTAGTTCTAACAGACTGCTAAATGGGCTTCAGTTTTCTAGTACTGCAACCAAGTTTAATTTGCAAATATACAGTCTTCAGAAGAGATATGGTTACCTACATGCTGGATTTATATATTGTGATAATCTGTAATATGTCTGCTTTGGTTTTCTGCTCTGTGTGTTACACAAGCCAAGTCATTGTGGCTTGCAATCCATGGTTTATAGGTTAGGGTTAGGGTGTCAAATCAATCAGCTGTGATTTATTCAGTAAGCTATTGTTGGCCTCTTGGGGTAAGCCAGACAGGAGTCACAACCAGATGAGTGAATTCTACTTTATTGTAAAGCTACATTGACAGAATCTTGCAAGTATGAAAGTACAGTTCTCCCCTACCTACCCCCATCTCCTTTAGAGCCCAAGAAACTAAGGAGAGTCTGTTCTGAGCCTCTTGTCCCACCCACTATTTAGCTACGGGCTATGCTGTCTCTTATCTGACCATTCCCTTGGCAGCGTCTCTTTGCCCAATCTCCCAAGGTCTTTCCCACATACCATTACAGCTATATTAAACAAGACATAGCTCATTGCAAAATGTTAATAAGATCATTAATGTTAATCCAACATTCTAGTTGGACCAAATAAGGCAGGATAGAAAATATGAGAAGGGTCCTCTAAATGTTGTTGAACTGAAGTTTCCAACAACATCAACTAATAAGGTCAATAGTGAAGGATGCTGGTAGCTGTAGCTATTATGTGTTCTGTTTATATTCACACTGAAATAATGAAGGATACACATTAACTTAATCTGTCTCCCATTGACATAAGTGAGATAAAAAGGACAAAACTGGATTACTTTCAGGAGAGAATTTGATTATGCAGTTGCCCAGCTTCATTCATAGAATGTCACAGATAGTCTAAGCAATGTCTCTTATCATTTGCTGCCTTCTCATTATTTCCTACAGTTCTTCCATATTAGAATTCCATCTTAAAATAAATATTGGTAAATATAATCAGAGGAAAAGATAAGTTCCTTTATTTATGAATCTAAAAGGGTTGGTCAGTTTTCCATTTTAATTGACTAAGAAAACAATCCTACTGTATATGGTTTTACCTAGTAATATTCAGTAAGCAGCTGTTAGCTCCACTAGGTAAACCAGACCAGGAAATCAACCCCACAGGAAGGCTAGAACTATGCTTTATTGAGAGTGGCTATAATAACAGAATCTTCCAAGTCTGATTGTGTTGTACCTCCTCCCCTTCTTATACCTACATGAATTAGGGAGGTGCCTGTCTGAGCTACTTCCAGGACTTTAAGAATGTTTCAGCCCCCTTTGCCTAGGCTCTGTCAAGGTCATTTTGCTTACTGAGCTACTTCCAGGACTTTAAGAATGTTTCAGCCCCCTTTGCCTAGGCTCTGTCAAGGTCATTTTGCTTACTTCCTATACCAGTACAAAGAAAAGAGACTTCATAAAACTACATGCACGGGATTGCAAAGCTTCTGTATATTTCTTTCCCAATAAAATCAATATGTCTCAACAATTTATCTGTTTCATGCCCACTTAATTATAGTTTAATAGTTTATAAACTAAAAAGGCTAGTCTAGCATTTTCCCCTTCCCTGACTTAGCTTGTCCAGGAACAGGTTCAGATTAAGATTTTCTTTTTCCTCCTTGGAAAATTTATGCCATGTTCAAGGAACTAACAACTTTTATAGTAATAAACTATCAAAATGAGGAAGTACTAGTAGAAAATTTTGTTCCATATAGTCTATCTCAGTACCATGCACCCTGCAGGATTTGTTAGACCATCCCTGATAGGTTACAATCTTAGCCCAGTGTTTTTCAAACTCAGCAACTTTAAGATGTTTGGACTGGGGAATTCTGGGAGTTGAAGTCCACACATCTTAAAGTTGCCAAGTTTGAAAAACACTGGTCTATCTGATCAGGTACATATATTAGGACAGGGCTTTCCAAAGTGCCGCCGCTAGCGACACACCAGCGGCGGTGCGACGACGGCGGCGGCATGGGGGCGCGCACGCACGGCGGCAACACAGGAGGGCGTGCGGCGGTGCGTGCGCGGCGGCGACACAGGAGGCCATGCAGCAGCGTGCGTGCACGGTGGCGGCGCGGGGGGGGGCGTGCGGTGGCGCGGGGGGGCGTGTGGCGGCACGAGCGTGCACGGCGGCGGCGGCAGCGGCTGCCACCGTGCACACACGCACCGCCGCTTCCGGGTCGTGTGGCGACACACCACGCTTTGTGTGGCGACACACTTTTATGTCGCGACACACAGTTTGGAAAGCTCTGTATTAGGAATTGTAGCAGTAAGGATACAGAGAGGAACAGCTTCAGTATTTCCTGTAACTCTAGGAAAGAAGCAGTAACGTAGCATATGTGCTGAACAAATCGATCTGAAATAGGCTTTGAAGGCATGCAAGACTGCTTCTTAACTCTCCTGTTCTTTGAAAAGCTGTGTTGAATCTGGATCAGAAGATTTTAGTGGGCCACTAGCCAGGTGGAGTAGGAATCAAGCCTTGAGGTAGCAGCGCTCATCTCACCGAGGGCTTTTATCCACTTCAAGACTACTTTTGTGGCATTCAGCATCTTAGTGGGATAGTCTGTTTTCTTTATGTGTTCTTTTCCACAGCAAATACATCTAGAGCCTTTCAGCTGCATAAGTACAGATTGCTTTTATTGTGGGACAAGTCTTGTCTGGTCTGACTTTCTATCTCTATAGCAGAGCTTTCCAAACTGTGTGTCGCAACACAAAAGTGTGTCGCCACACACAGTCTGGTGTGTCGCCACACAACCTGGAAGCGCTGATCATCATCAGGGCTTCCGGCTTTTCCCGCGGCGACACACCAACGGCGGCGCGCAAAAACCCGAAAGCAGCAGCAGCGCTTCTGGGTTTTTGCGCGCTGCCGCAATGGCGGCACTTCTGGGTTTTCCCGCAGCGACACACCAATGGCGGTTGGTGTGTCGCCGCGGGAAAACTTTGGAAAGCCCTGCTCTATAGCCTTGTTTTAGCACCCTCTTCAGCCACATAAAGGTTCTTTGTGTCTGAATCTGGCTGTTGATTAGTTCTGACTTCTTTATTGTCTACACAACCCCTTATAAAGTAAAAGCAGTTTCCATCTGCAGCTTTTGGGATAAAGCTTGTTCCAAGTGCCCACAAGCAATCTGTCCCTGATATTTTCATTCTTGCTGTCTCCAAACTGAGTCATCTGCTGTCTCATGCAGCCACCATATAGACCACTCTGCAGATTTCCAAAAACTTGTGTCCTTTGGTAAAAGCAAACCTGCTTATGGATCAAGTTCCTCTTGGGCACAAAATATCAGATTCTCCCTATAGGAGTTAGTCAGCTTTATCTGTAGCAGCAGCAAAGATGAAAGATGTAAAAATGTAAAACTGTGTTCTTCAGGCTCCATGTCATAAATGCAACTGCGTATCTGGATTTCTCCTTTTGTATTCAGTTTGGCAGCCATTCTGTCATGGGCAAATCTCTGTTTCCAAGCACATCATCCAATAGACTTGCTAAAATCAAAGCCCCCCGAGACATTGGCATCCACTGTGGGGCAAATAATGAAATGTGTGGCACCATATGATTGATCAAAAGACTCAACGATGTAGGACTTCCGGTGGTAACATGGCTGACTGAGCAGCTTTGTCTGCAGGCTCCGTGGACAGAATTGGCATAGTGGCAGTTTTTTTAGGCTCTGGCTGGTTCCTCCTGAAGCCCATGAGTGCTTTTTCAGAGTAAGGAAAACGCTCGGAATCATCCCATCTGTCCTCCAGAACGGCGACTTGTAGCCTGAGAATCGCAAACAGCATTCACACTGATCGGGTAAGAGCCGCCAGGAGGCTGGGACATCATTTCCAAGCCACACTGCTGCCTTAAAGAGACAGTAAGTCGAGCCACCCCATTTCTAAATCACCCAATTTTTTTAAAAAAAATTTGTACCCCAAGAGAGGCTTTCTACAGCAAGGAGAAGTGAAATCTCTTGGTGCCTATCGTTATTTCTGGATTAATTTAAAAACTTTTTTTAAGCTTTGGCTTGTTTTCCCATTTAATTACTAAGGAGGACTGAGAATAAATAATTACCTCCCGGCTATTATTTTTGTATTGAATTTGAAGGATTTAATATTTTCCTACACATTGAATCTTCTGTTCTGAATCTTCAGTTTTCTGTCACCACTTTCCCTGGGAGCTGCCTGTTAGCATACTTTCTCTTGTGTCAATAACTTTCAGAGATTTTCCATTAACCCATTAACTCCTACTTTGCTAGTCAAGTATCTAGGGGGCACCATAATCTACTGCCTGAACCATGGATAATTTCAAGGAGATTTTCTCAGAGTTCCATTGTGAGCTTTGTTGTGAGTTTAAACAGTTTTTTCATGATGCCTGTCAAGCTATTCTGCAAGATATTTGGGACATTGCAGAAAATATTAGCTTTAAAATGTGTCATCTGGCTAAGGACGTTGTGGAAGAAGATGAAGATTTTAACAAAGATAGAGATGTGTCTACTGACAGCGAGATTGAAGCCTTTGTTGAAATGCCAGGCGACGATTGCATTTTGGTGTTGAAGGGGTTAAAGGGAAAGTCTGAGTTGTAAATTACAAATGGAGTTGTTTCTGATGGAATGTTATGGGAAGGAAGAGGCTCTGTTCTGTGGGAGGTTTTTTGCTGGGAAGTCTGAGTCTCTAAGGGGGGCAGTTGGGCTGTTTGATTTCTGTATGAAAAATGCCTTGTGTGTAATATGGAGATATGTAAATGCTTTAGTATATTTTGAAGTCAGGTAAAGATTTAAGAATGTTTATCTGGATTGATATTAATGCTTGTATGATTCCATTTTTCTTTCATGATTTGGATTAAGATTTACTGGATTGCTTTTAAGGTTTGTCTGATTTTTCAGATTTATAAGGTATAATAATAATTGCTTGGTTTTAGGTTTAATAGGGTTAAGATTGTTATAGTATTATTAATTATAAAAGTAGACAATTTATATGTTTTTATAATTTGATTTTTATTGTAGTGGATAGAAATGTATAGAATAGTGGTAGGAAGGAAATAATTGAACGAATTTTGTTTTTTTGGGGGGGAGTTGATTTGAAGGTTTATATATTTTTTTCCTTTTTTTAATGTAAGGGGAAGGAGCAATTGTATTTAGTGGTTTTTATAATGTGTTAATGGAATGATTTATAGAAATAATGTGATCTTGGTTTGATATAGAACAAGGGATTGACTATGGAAATTGCTGTATATTCTTGTTGTTGAAAGTCGGAAGTCATTTCTTTATGTAATCTTCAAAATTCTTTTTTCTTGTGTTTCACACCTTTTTAGTTTTTTTAGTTTTTTAGTAGTTTTTATCTTTGTTTCAAACAATAAAATTCTTATAAAAAAGACTCAACGATGTACTTGTATCATTTTGTATTATGACATCATGTTGTGACTAATGCAAATTACATAATCATATCATTTGCATAATAATATCATGCCACACATGTCATCATTTTGACCTCATTGTGGCTTATAACGGATGCCAATGTTCTGCTAGGAAAAATATGCCACGCTACGCTGAGCCTCAAAACTACAGGCTTCAGGTTTCAAGAGAATAGTTCTGTCTAGGAAACTCCACATACTTTAACACCACATTCATGCTTACAAAATAGCCCAAGACTCTTAAAAAGCAACTTAGTTTATTTACAATCTATATTAGTTTATTGTGTCTATGTGTGTGTGTGTGTGTATCTTATTTAGAATTCTTCATCTGCTTTTGTTAATTACGCCTCTTTCCCCAACTCTTTTTTCTTTCTAGGATTCATCTACTGTGTACATTATTGGCTCTGTCTTCTTCTACTATTGACTAGGATTCTGTTTTATTACAGACATCATGAGGAACTCTTCCCATTGGGCTACTAAAGACTGCAAAGTGTGCTCAGCCCTCTAGGCTTTAAAATGATGGGAGAATGAAGAACAGAGAACATCACCAGCAGGAGGACCCTCTGCCACCAACAATAACGTAAGCTCACAATCACCAAAAAAATTCAAAAAACATTCTAGAGGAGCAGAAGCTGCTTTCACAAAGGAAAAAGAAACTTTAGAGAAATTATAAGGCAGATTTGACAGAACTTTAATGTGTCTCCAGGAATTCATCTCACTATTTTTTCCCATTAACAAACACTGTCTTTCTGTCATCTTTCAGAAAAAAGAAATAAGAACATACTTCTTGCATTACAAAAAAAGGCCACCTAGACCCGCAATCTTTGCCCACAGTGGCCAGTCTGCTACTGAAAAGCCAACAAGCAGGACAGTGCACCTTCCAGCT
>JALMGJ010000007.1:31922500-31937500 GCA_023362775.1 Charina bottae
ACAAACCAGAAGGACATGGAAACAGAACCAACTGAAAGCAGAAGACAGAGTAGCCCTCAAAAACCTAAAGATGGACCAAAGTATCATCATCCTCCCAGCAGACAAAGGCCACACCACTGTCATCATGGACAGATCACAATATATACAAAAAGCCAAAGATTTACTGGAAGACAAAGAAACCTACACCCCAGTAAACTCCAATCCGATACAGAAACTTGACAGCCAGGTCAAAAGAATCCTCAACGACCTAACCAAGAAAGGTCAAATCAGTAAAGAACAACAGAGGTGGATGAAAAGCAGTGGACCTATCATCCCACGCTTCTACGGACGCCCCAAAATACACAAGCCTGACATACCACTCCGTCCAATTGTATCATTACCAGGCACCCCCACATACAACATAGCCAAAGAACTTACAAGAAAACTTGGGCATCTCACAGAGGAGAGTGAATACTCTATCAATTCCCCACTACAGTGCCTCCAGAAAATCAAAGACATAAAAATAGATGAAGATGAAATTATGGTGTCATTTGATGTCACTGCACTCTTTACATCCATAGACCAAGCACTAGCGATTGAATCCATGGCAGCAGTTCTACGTAACACACCCGACCTAACAAGATACACCAAGATCAAAATACCCAGAATCATGGACCTCATCAACCTCTGCCTCACCACCTACTTTCAGTTTGATGGACAAATATTCCAACAAATCAAAGGAACACCTATGGGATCACCACTCTCAGGACTCATAGCAGAGATAGTAATGCAACGTCTAGAAAGGATAGCACTCCCACACATACAACCCAAAGTATGGATCCGGTATGTAGATGACACCTTCGTCATAATAAAAAAGGATCAACTGGAGGAAACACATGAAGCCATCAACAACATCTTCAAAGGAATAAAATTCACAAGGGAAGAAGAAAACAACAACACACTACCCTTCTTGGACATCCTCATCAGTAGAGGAAATGATGGCATTCTAGAAACACTAGTCTACCGGAAATCTACCCACACTAACCAAGTGCTCCACTATCAAAGCAATAACCCAACCTCACACAAGAGGAGCTGTGTAAGAACACTATTCAGATGAGCACAAACACACTGCAGCAACCCAGAACACCAGAAAAAGGAAACAGACCACTTATATAGCATCTTCCAGCAAAATGGATATCCACACAACTTTATCAAAAAGTGCCTGACCACGCAACCCACCACAGCAAAACCAACAGAAGCTATGAAAAGGATTACACTGCCATACATCAGAAACATCTCAGAAACTACTAATAGACTGTTACATCCACACGGCATCACTGTAGCACACAAACCAACCAAAACCCTTCAGAACATTGTAAGTAAACCAAAAGACCCAGTAGCCCAAGAAGAAAAAACAGGAGTTATCTACAACATACAGTGTAAGGACTGTAACAGCCACTATGTAGGACAGACTGGCAGAAGACTAGCAGAACGCATCCACGAACACCAACTAGCAGTCAGAAGACATGATGAAAACTCCTTAATCTCATAACACATGGACAGACTTAACCATACTTTCAACTGGGAAACTGTGAGCATATTAGACCAGGCCAAATCCAAAAATGCTAGAGGATTCCTGGAAGCTTGGCACTCAGACAAAGCAGCCATCAACAGACACATAGAGGTTAACAACATTTACATACCATTCATAAGAGACAATAGAATAGCCAGAAGACCAGAACACCCCTGGGCCAGCAATCAACAACAAGATATGCATAGATTAACAGCAAGATTAGCAGCAGAGGAGCAATCAAACAACACAATAGACCTTAATCAAGGAACTATTAACTCAGTCAATCACCCAAACAGCACACAACAGCCCAATCAAGGAACTACCAAGGAGAGTACAAGACCCCCACCAACACAGGCAGGACAAGCCAGGGTATATAAACAGACAGCAAGTTCCACTCCCTTTTCGCACTGAAGATGTTGCCTAGCCTGGCAATGAAACGTCTGCATGAAAACAACAAGGCTCAGAGAGCACCAAAGACTCCCCAGAGACTTTTCTGCTAGTTTATAGACTAAAAGATATGATCCAAGAGGACAAAGGGATGGGGAGGGAAATAAAAAATCATGAACTTTTCATTTTTAAAAAATGAAAATGCTTTTATACTGCCTCACTTATTTTCATTTTAAGCAGCTCACAAGCAGCAAAATAAAAATACAAAATTAATAATACAATAATTGTAAAGCAAACTAAAAGCAACAAAAGCAACATAGCAAAATAATTCAAACTCTCTGTAGGCATGCTTTGGGCCATCTGATTCTGTTTAGAATGAGTAGTAACTCCACGTCCTAGCCCTTTCAGGCAGTCCAGAAAGACTCCATGGGCAATGGTATGAATGACCACTGAAAGATCCAGACCGATTAGTAGGGTCATGCCACCCCCATCTAAGCCCTGACCAATGGCTGGACGTGAACTCTGACTGCAAGTGCAAAGGGTCCAGATCATTTGTTTCATCAATTTGTAACTGATGGCCCACTATCTTCTCAATAACCTGCCCCCAAAAGGGAAGGCTAAAGGCTGGGTGATAGTTGTCCAATACACCTAGATAGATGTGTCCCTTAAGTAGGGATTCACCAATGTCCTTTTAAAACACATTGACATCTCTCCCTTCTGTAATGAGACATTCAAAACAACCTGAACCCAACTTCCTATTGCCTCCCTGGCCATAGTCTCACCAAGGACTTTATCTGCTTCCTTAGGATCAACAAATTCAAATTCTTCCCAAATAATATCACTAACTGTTACCTTGACATCTTAGACTCTGTCCAACAGGTTTCTAATTCTGAACAGAGGCAAATTATGTAATCTGCAATGTGCTTGCTAACATAGATGGCCTATTTATTACTTTTTCTGGACTATTCTTCTCTAAAAGGGTCTTGGTCACATTAAAAGGGCTGCCAGGTGGCTTTTCACTGACTCAGTAAGGACAGAGAAGTAATTCTGCTTCATCACCTTATTGTCTCATTATAGGCCTGAACTTGGGTTCAGATTCATGTCCAGTTGGATTCATTTATTGTCTTCAACAAGCATCACTTTCCTCTGGTGCTTCATCTCCTAGAGCAACTCAGAAACCCAAGGAGAACCCTGGGAATCAGGACACCAGAGAAACCAACTCAGGCATGATCCTACCAAGACCCTTGTCACCTTCATATCCAAAGTATGAATATGGTCCCAACAGAACTACCTTGATCCTCCCTCCTCTGCACAACATGCTCCTGTATCTTCAGCTCTCCCCTTACAATGATCAGACTCAGTGCTGCTGTAGGGCTTTAAAGGGCTGCAATGCAGTTAGACCCTGTTGTTCTTCTCATTACAAACATCTGGAATGAAAACATTTCAAAGAGCAGAAGAGCCCCAAATTCTGATTTCTCAGCTGAGTGAAGAAAGACAATTCCTGATGAAGCATGCTCATCCAGAATATCATGCAAAATTGTTATGATTAGCTTGCTCATTTGATCCATAATTCAAGATGCCCTTTGATACATATATAAAGTACACTAAGCCATGGCTTGCTTAACCAACTGTGTTGAATAACTATGCTTGGCAGATTTGCAGGATATGCTAAATCATAAACCATGGTTTAAAAACCACAATGATTTATAAACCAAAGATATCACATCATAATTTAGCATGTTATGTAAACCAGGTCAATTGAATGAGTTCAGATATTCCAAGAATATGCAATACCAATACATAAAGGCTTTCATTATTGGATATATCTGTATTTTTTCAGGATAAATATCTTAAAACACATCTGCAAGCAAATATCTTCTTGTTGAATGATTAAGCTGTGATGGCGTGGATCATATCTTCTCTGATTCACTCCTTCTCTTGCATTTCTGGCTGTCTTGGCTTTTTTCCTGGATAGGTTCCAACCAAGAGTTTTTCCTGTTGCAGCAACGTTGTCCTTCCTGGAAAGGCTGCCACTACCTAATTTGTGGGATTTCTTCCTTTCCTTTTATTTTTTTTCCTTTCAGGTTTATGATTAAAGTGGACAAATCTGACAGTCAGGCCTTACTGGGCAAGTTGTCTTCCAAGGACTATCCATTAATAAGGCACAGGTCCTCTGTTCAGTCAGTCAGTGGTAACAGTCTCTCAAAAGTAACAATTGGACTTAACTTTTACAAATAAGAGAAAAAACAGAGAACAAACCTGTCTCTTTTCACAAACAGCACAATAAAATGTATACATGGTCCCTGCATTAAATTTCTGCTCCTAATGCCCTTGTTCTCAGGGGGAACTGATGAACAAGAATCCCTTCTTAAATCAGAGCTGATTCTGTTGTCTCACCTTCTACTTTACCTTGGAACATTCATCTCACCTCCCTTCCTTACACTGAAAAATGAGCAAGCATTTTAGTTGTAATCAATGTATTTATATGTATTTCAATACACACATTGGGAATGAAAAATCTATTTCCCAATATGCAATGGTATGTGGGAATGACCTTGGGAGACTGGGCCCAGAAACGCTGCCTAGGGAACGGTAAGGTAAGAGAGAGCATAGCCCACAGCTGGATAGTGGGTGGGGCAAGAGGCTCAGAAGGAACCCTCCCTAATTTCTCAGGGGTAAAGGAGACAGCGGGAGAATTGTACTTTCAGACTTGCAAGATTCTGTTAATTTAGCCTTACAATAAAGTAGAATTAATTCATCTGGTCGTGTTTCCTGTCTGGTCTACCTGGTAAGGCTTACACAAAGTGATCCTGACTTTCATTCAGCTTGAAGAGGCAGCTGAATGATATGACTTTCAGAGGAGACAGATCAGCACTTATTTTATCAGTGCTAACTCATGGTTGAACATTTAGAGCTAAGGAGAGATTTAGTCCTGAATAGTGTCCAAGAAAGTGCTTAGAGATTCTGCAAAAGCCATTTGCTCTTCGCTCATCCTATCATTATGCAACTGCAGGAGAATGTTGGATGTGTTGATGTAGAACAGTGTTTGTCAGCCACTGGTACATCTGTTCTAGAACACACTCTCACATTGGCCTAGCTAGTGCCCTATGTAAACCAACAGTGTATTCTAGATTACAGTAGCTTTCAGAATCCTTTTAAATGCAAAGGGATTCCACAGCAAATAAGTTGATCTAAAAGATTCCCAAAGTTAAAAGTTTGCAAAATTCTTATCAATAAGACAATCAACTGAGAATAGAATGCTTATTAATAAGGAGAATCATGCCTAAGTGCTGGCAAGGGATCTGTATAATTAGACAAACAGTTTATAGTATATTTCACTATACAGCATTTGACTCAGTGATCCCATATTTATTTATGAGCACTTTTTAAGCACATAAGAACCTCATTAAATCAACCTAGGAAAGTGTTGATCTTTTAAAAAATTACATTGCAATTGGTAGATAATAAAATGCTTGCAGTACAACTTTGCAATAAGTAGAGATTAATGAATGCTAAATTGCAGTAGAATTCCTATAGAACATCATATTATATGCACATTAATACCAACTGAGTTCATTGTGAAAAATATTATTACAAGAAGTTCCACCAAAATTAGGGAGGAATTAGGAACTGCCACAGTGATTATGTCATTAATATAAACTGTTACCACCCATTTGGTCTTCAGATAAATGGCTTAAGCAGCCTACTGAAACTGTTACTTATGCTGCCTGGTAGTATACTGCCAAATATTATTAGTATTATATCAAGCGACCTGCATTGAGAATCAAGAGTATACATAGCAGCCTCATAAAGTTTTTCCAGTTTTGTGGCTTTAGCAATATTACATCCAGGAAGCAGGGAAGTATGGCTACTTATCCAGGGCCGCAACTAGGGGGGGCAAGCGGGGCATGTGCCCCGGGCGCTGCACTGGGGGCGGCGCCAAAATGACAAAATAGGCTTGACGGCTACGTGCGCCTGGTGCAGACCATCCTCGGGCACCAGGTGAGCTGGGCAAGCGGTGGCCGCGTCCCTGGTCCTGCCAGAGCGAGCGGGTGGGCAGACTTCATCGGGCCCTCCTGGCAGCCAGCCTCCCTCTCTCCCTGCTGCCTTACGGCCTTTTGGGCACAGCGAGCGAGACCTTTCAGCTCCGTGGCAGCCCGGCACTGCGCGGCCTCCGATCCCCAGCCTCGAAAGCGCTGCGTGGGAACGCTCCAAGCGCTCTGGGTGGCGGTGAGCCCGAAACGGACACTTCTCCTGCACCCCTTGTCCCCAGCTGCTCAGACAGGAGCTGCACAGACTGGGCTGATGGGCGCTGGAGTCCCGCAGGGCCAGAGGAGGCTCTGGCTCACTCCCGGGCTCAGGGCAGAGGGAGCACGTGGCGGCGCAGCCAGTGTCCGGGAGCCCCGCCTCTCCAATGGAGCAGATCCGGGACCTGGGAGTCTGGAGGGCAACCTGGCGAGCACCTGGCCCTCAGCTCCCCCCGATGCATCCTGCAAAGCCCCCCACCCACCCAGCGCCACTTTCCTTTTTAGTCTTAAGACATGCTGGTGCAATCTTTTTGTTGCTTCCTCTTAATGCCCATCCCTGTTTGGCTTCTGGCCAGGGGTCTTTGTTTATTACTGGGAAGTTCTAATTGTGCCATAGTTGGACTTTGTTCACTGCCAGGTGGTTATGGTGGTACATAAATCTGATAGACAGACAGCTGAAATGAAGAATCGGGGGAAGGGTACCCAGCCAGGGGTCTCTTCAAGAGGGCCTCCTTTCCTTGGTGCTCTCAGCTCCCTTCCCACGGGGAAGAAGGACTGGAGACTGTTCTGATCTCATGAATGGGCAGAACGGAAGGAGGCCAGCGGTGCCAGGCTTCCCTGCTCCCCAGAGCGCAAGGGAAGGGAGGCTGGCAGGGCATTCCCAGAAGAGATGCCAAGGGGCTGTTTACAGACAGGATGTTCAGGCACGGCAGGTGGCTTGAGCCAGACTCCAACCCTGGGAGGGGAGGAAGCAAACAAGGATCTCAGCTGAGTGTTTTCAGCCGTGGATCAGTTGGCCAGGACTCCTGCAGGTGGGCCAGAGACGCCTGCCTCACAAAGGTCTGGGAAGTCCGGTGAAATGGTCATTTGCAAACTGGCCCTGTTCGCAGATGGTGCAGTCCCGTGAAAGTGTGAAAGTGTTTGAAAGGGTGGGGTTACTCTGAGCAAGCTCTAGGGGTCCAGAATCTCTCCACGCCCCCCTCCATTTGCTTGTGGCTCTCTAGGTATCAGCCAGGAGCAGCTTCTGCATCTGCCTCTGCTTGGGTGGTCCCGAGGAGGCTTGCTTGGTCAGCTCTGTCTTAGGAGAATCCTGGTGGCCCCCTTGGTCTGCAGGGTGGAAATCAAGGGTACCTTCTGATGGAGTCTTGAAGGTTAATAAAAGAACTCCAAGCAGCTAACAACAATCTTGCAGAGTAGAAGCATGACCAGCAGGGACTTGCACTTTAAGCTTAATTACGTTCAGAAATAAATTCAGTCTTCACACATTAGTTAGATGAAGAAAAAGAGAGATAGCTTACATTTATTCAGTAGATCTGGATACAAGTGAATTCATAGTTGATCTGCATGCAAGTGAGATGGAATGGATGAAAGCTGCATTGTGCAGCCCTCCTGCTTGCAGGTGTGCCCAAAGAGTAATGGAGAATGAGAATCCCCAAACCAAGAAGGAGGAGGAAGAGGAAATCAGGTGACCCATGTGACTTCCCACAAGCACAATAGAGATACGTTTACTAGAAAAGACCCCCCTTATGCTTATGGGACAATGCTGAATTGACTCCTGATAATCCCAACACCTTCTGGGCACCTGTGATCTGAAGCCTGCATGCTCACCAAGTGCTGCTGTGGATCAGACCACAGCCGTAGGATCACAACAACCCAGCCACCTGTAGGAGGTGAAGTGTCAGAAACTGGTCAGCACGCAATAATTGCCACTGCTTGTGCCACTCTTGGTTCACCCAAGACTTTCTTTTCAAGCCACAGTGTCTCTCCCCCTCCCCGCTTTTGGCCCCAGAATCCCGTCACAGGGTTGTTTTATTGGATTGTGAGGCAGGTGTACACTGGCCATCTTGTCTAAGCAAAAAAAAAATTTTTTTAATCACTTAAAAAAAAAAATCTTCCCTTTATGCTTTCTGGCTATTTTCTTGTGCAAGATAACCTTCTCAGCATTAAAATAACTTTTATTAATTTAATGTATAATAGAATAATAAAACTTGCTAACACCTCCCTCACCAACCCATGGGGGGGGGGGGGCGTGGAATCCATGTTTGCCCCAGGTGACATAGACCCTAGTTGCGGGCCTGTACTTATCATCCACTTTACCAATTAGTCACAAAAATAATCTAATCAGATATAATGGAATAAAAAAAAGGTAAAGGTTCCCCCACACAGTCGTGTCCGACTCTAGGGGCCGGTGCTCATCTCCATTTGTTAGCCGAAGAGCTAGCGTTGTCTGAAGACGCTTCCACAGTCATGTGGCCGGCATGACACACGCGGAACGCTGTTACCTACCCACCAAAGTGGTACCTATTCATCTACTTGCATTTGCATGCTTTCAAATTGCTAGGTTGGCAAGAGCTGGGGCAAGTGCGGTGTTATGTATTTTATGATTTTGAAAGAATCTGGAATGTTCTGTTTTATAAAGTCAGGCTGAGAAGTTTTTTTTCTGTTGGAGTCAGGAGGGCTCATGGTTTAACTCCCTCCTCAGGAATGTTAATTGCTGGTGCCAAAAGATCTGACTTGAACTGACCAATCAGAGTGTTTCTTGGTGTTCTGTTTCCAAATAAGTAAATTGGTGAGCTGAGTCAGGGTGGTCACATGTTAAACTTTGTCCACTCAGGTAATGCCAAGTTTTCTTGTAAAGGCTTTATATTGCAAATCTCCCTTTTGTGTTCAGCTGCACCTATGTACTATTGGTATGTAAAATAGACCATGTGCTCTCTCGGCTGAGAAGCAATGGGTTAACTTTCAGTTTCTGTTCTTTTGTTTTTAAAATAAAAGCAACTTTTTTCTACTGCAAATGCTCAGTTTATTTTTTGATCTCTCAATATGTTTCTATAACTCTGATCTTAAATTAATTAAAACTATAACATGCGGGAGCTCACTCCATCATGTGGGGCTAGGGTCTGGAACCTCCGAACTTGCAACCTTCCGATCGTCAAGCCTGGCGTCTTAACCACTGAGTTCCTTTCTCATACTCTGAGCTGTTGAAGAAACATCCCACCCACCACCACACCTGATAGTTTTAGGACAAGAGTGAAAAAGAAAGGCAAGAGTTTTCATTACAGTGATGGACTTTGTTTCAGCCATTAATGAATGGAGCTGTTCATTAAAAACATGCACACAGACTCAGATGGCATTTTCATAAGCATTGATGTGACTTTTATAGCCACACAAGTCCTTGATATGTATAGATACAATGGTGTTAATATTCAGACGGTACTGTTACATCTAAATGACATGAGCAATTCGCTGTTTCTAATAAGACTGTGAATGGCGGTCTATTTTACCCATTGTGCTCTTGCTGCAATTTACCAAAGTGATATTGCTTTAAGGCAGACTGTCCAATGCAGTGTTTCTCAACCTTGGCAACTTTAAGATATCTGGACTTCAACTCCCAGAATTCCCCAGCCAGCACGCTGGTCCAATGCATGCACCAGAAATTAACACCAGATCACTAAAGCTCAGTGCTTCAGGTCTTTCAAGAGATCACACAAGTGGTTTGCATTGTATCAGGAGATTGTGATGGCATTGTTTGGATCACAATCGGCAAAGGTCCTCCTAGAAAAGACTTAGACAAAACTAGTTTGGAAGCCATCTAATACAGAGGCCCCAAATTTTGTGGGATTGGTGAGCAATTTGGAATTTTAAGTACTGTGTATGTTGTATACTCTTGCAAAATAGATTGTCAGGAGGACATACTAGCTGCCACCTGTCTTAGTTTCCCCTCTCGTTGGACACTCATGGACATAAAGACATTGCTAATGTTTAGGGTTTTCTTTCATATATATATATATATATATATATATATATATATATGTGTGTGTGTGTGTGTGTGTGTGTGTGTGTGTGTGTATATATATACACACACACACACACACACACATACATACATACATATATATACATACACACACACACACACACACACATACATACATACACATACACATACACATACACATACACATACACACACACCAATATATATATGGGAGATATATATTATGGGAGTAATTTGTGAGCATGTTATAACTCCCAGGCACCATGCTGGAGACCTAAATCTAAAGGGATTTTCTGAAGAGAGGCATGGTGATCCACATCACCTAAAGGAAGTGAAAGTAATCAGTTTACTTTTGGTGTGATATATATGATGATCAATAAGCCATTTTGGTCAGTTTGGAAGAAGTTATAAATGGCAGCCCTGTTATAGATACTTAAAGAATTCACACAGATATTCTGATTTATCCTTAATAAGCCCTTTTTCCTATAAGCAACTACTGTATAGTTGGACAGGAAATGATGTGTGCTTATCAAAGATCAGCTATACTGTAGTTATACCAACTGGATTGGGACACTGGTCCTTTTATCCCACATTCAAGCAATCAATGTTCAGAACAAGTACTATTATGATAATAATAGAAGAAAGAGAGATAATTAATACTTCAGAACAAGTGGGAGCCTTGATGTCTAGGTGCTCTTTTTCATGACCTCTGAAGCGGAAAAACAAAATGGGGCAACTACTAACAGATTTGTAATACATTCAGGAGCTGTCCAGCACAACAAATCAGCAAAAGGAGATGTTTAGACATGGGATCTGTCTGGCAGAATTAAAGTTTTCTAAAGAACAGAGCTGGTGCTACAATAGCTATGCTGTCTGGAAATTGTGGAAGTTGTGGTCCATATACATTTGGAAAGCACCAATTTGGAGAAGGTTGTGCCAAATTCAGTTTTATAGTGGACCGCTTCTTGTGGTTTTTCTGAGTCCCGATCCAGAACAAATACAGAATTTTGGCCCTGACAAACTGGCAGTGCACTGCATGATCTGCATGTTGACATACCACATCATTACTAAATTATCTTTTTCCTGGCATAAATGCATGCTACGTCCAATATTAATAACATAACTCTAGTGTAAGAGCTGATCTCCCATAGGATGGGATACTGGAGGTCTGAAACTTTCTTTCCCAGAAGCCCATTGGGTCTTCACACTGCAACTCTGTCTTCTGCTTTAGGTTCTCAGCTTGGTAGTACCTACTGCCACCACCAATCTTCCAGGGGGTACATCACCTAAGGCCTCCCCCTAATCCCAGTGGGTGAGACGGATAAGGATCTCACAATTTGTGCTGTCTTTCTGGGGATTTCAAGGTCAAAAAGTAAACATGGAAATCATTTCAATAATGTTATGTTCTGTCTATGTAGAGCTATGTGAGCAGAGGTTTCAGCTCTTCCTGTCCTCCTTGAGAAACAGACAATCTCATCAAAGACATACTACGTCAAGCTCTATTAGGAACACAAAACAAAACAAAACAAGCTTTGTAAACCCCTTTTTAACTTTAAATGTCCAAGGTAAAAAAGTAAATGTAATGCTCCAAGCAGACCATAAGATGGTGGTGGTCTGCAATAATAGGGGGAATTCTGCCCTAAAATGTCCATGTGCAAGAGACAGTATGGAGAAATTAGAACCTTTCACTTCCATAAAACATAAAAATAAATTAAGAACTTAATGCAGCCTACTGATTTCTACTGAAAAGGGATTTTCCAAAGCAAAAATTCTACCGCTTCATATACTTGTTTGCTGGTCAATGACCAAACTAAAATGACTGACTGACTTCATTTACTTGGACTTTCTCCAGTTTTTGGGGGAGAATCCATTTGAATCAGACATTACTGAGGAGATGGTGAATGCCCACTCTTGTCCAACCTCTCACTCCAGGCATGTCCCAGTTCAACTATACAGTATTTTGTTCCTTTAAAAAAACCTCTGTCTCTAATCAAGAAAAGGGCTGGTGAAAATGGACTCTGCGTGTGACCAAGGCCCAAGCCTCACCCAGATTGACCCCTTGGCATGAGTTTTGCTGGCTGTGAATGTCACAATGTGGAGCACATTCACCAAAATATCTGAGGGAGTGGGGGGGGAGCTTAAAAGAATAACTATAAAATGAAAGGAGGGGAGGGGTAGAGAAGGCAATGACTGACATTTTAAATACATTCACACACAATCACAGCTTTTTTTCAACCTATCCTTGTAATACAGATTGACAGCTCTTTTAATATGAAATAAATCAGCCAGGATAAAGAATGTCTGCAAAAAACATACAGATTGAGTGTTGATTGACATAGCCTTTCTGAAATCTGTTCTGTTTGCATTTGGTTTCTAGCAGCTAACTTGAAAGGACGTCAGATGCTCTGAAATGTTTCAAGTGTTTTGAACCTAGTGAACAATCATCAACTGTGCTTATTGGTTCTGGGCTGAAGCGACAGCCCTGTAGTGTTCACACCAAGACAATGCTGAATAAGAAGGTTTCAGAGAAGCTATCTTCCTTCCTTCCTTCCTTCCTTCCTTCCTTCCTTCCTTCCTTCCTTCCTTCCTTCCTTCCTTCCTTCCTTCCTTCCTTCCGAATTCCAGACTGTTATCAACCACTGTGTTTCTAAAATATGAAATGTCTTTCTCTTAGAATAGGCTGACCATATTTCCTTGAGGCAAAAACGGGCATGGGGGGGCGTGCGGGGGGGGGGCATGCCAGGGGAGTGGGGGGGGCGTGGGCATGCACGCGCAACTTTCAAAAGCAGGACAAATTGGCTTTTTTTCCTTAAAAAAATGGGACGGTCAAGAATTGTTTGAAAAACGGGACTGTCCTGTTCAAAATGGAACGTATGGTCAGCCTATCTTAGAAGCATAATGCAACATTGGGCCAACTGCAACTGAGCTTCCTCTATGTCTTTCATAATCTCTTAAACCAGCATTTATAAAATCACTTAACTGATAATGGGACTTGACAAGATTTTAAACACAACACAAATGTGTCCAAACCATGCCATTACTGACTTGCTTGTAGTTACACCCTGGTACCATGCTAACTCTGATATACAGGCAATAGCATGATAAACTGTCTTTTTCTGCTTCATGAACTGTTCTATACCTGCCCTTTGCTTCAAACAAGCACTAGGGCGTGTCACAATTAAATCAAGAGATAAAAAGCAATATGTGTCCAGTTGCATTTCCAGCCTATTCTTTTAAAGCATGGTCATCAGATTCTGGGTTATTTATTCCACAGGGATCAAACCTTCAACACATGTAAAAACAACTCTTTAAATTCACACACAATAGAAACGACCACTTTCTATAACTGAAGGCTTTCTCAAGCTAGTGGCTTCCAGGTGCATTGGCCTACACCTTCTCTCATCCCAGCCCCAGTGCTTTACTGGTTGGGGTGTGTGGGGGTGATGGAAGTTTTCTTTCTGGAAGGCACCAAGAGGCAAATGCTCATCTTCCTCAAGTCGGAAATGCAACGGCAATCTCAGGGGGCGGGGGAATATATATCTGGGTTTACATTTATTTGCATGTTGCCTCATCTAATAATTTCTTCCAATTCTATTGTTTTAAGTGCAGCATATACAAATAATGTCATATAAGGCAGAGGATCACAGTCACTAGGTTGGGGTTTGTGAGCTGAATGCATTAATGAGTGATAGATTGATTTGTATGTAAATGTAACACCAAGCACGGTTTTACGTTTTCCGAGCTTCAGGCAGCCATTATCTTTTGTCTCTGAATGTTAGGCATAAACTGAAACGAGCATCACCTACCTATTCAGCCTACGATTTCCATCTGTGAGACTGACTTTGAACTGCAGATACCATGACTGAAATGTCAGACCTAATTTTTGGACTTTCTTGCTTCTCTACATTCCCTGATTTTTTTTGGTAACACTTTGCTTGATGAAAAGTTTTGTTCTGTGCTCTTTTGGTTGGTCCCAATAAATATATTGCTCTACTCTGGAGGTTGAATATTTGTACTCTTCACTTATTTAGTGCATTTATATTTCACCTTTTCTCTGAGGGTCTG
The DNA here is from genome assembly GCA_023362775.1 of Charina bottae. Classification (NCBI taxonomy): domain Eukaryota; kingdom Metazoa; phylum Chordata; class Lepidosauria; order Squamata; family Charinaidae; genus Charina; species Charina bottae. Next base: position 31,936,530 of record JALMGJ010000007.1, read on the forward strand.
TAAGTCAGAAGGGACCCTCCCTAGCTTCCCAGGCTGTAAAGGAGACAGCGGGAGATTTGTACTTTCAGACTTGCAAGATTCTGTTACAATAAAGTAGAATTAGCTCATCTGGTCGTGTTTTCTGTCTGGTCTACCTGGGAAGGCTGGCAGAGTCCTAACTTTATCCCCAAAACAGTACTGCAAGGTAGATTGGACTGAAAGTGAGTAACTGGCCCAAAATAACCTGGTGAGAGCTCTGTGGTTGAGGGGATAGTTAAACTTGGACGTAAAGTCCAACACTGTCGTCACTGCACTACACTGGCTCTGTTTTGGCAGCAAGTATTCTCTATGGTTCCTGACCTGGCAATAAGTTGGATTTCAATCTGTATCTACTTGTCCTTGGCTAAAAATATCCTGAGCTCAAAGGTTTCATATTGCTATAATTACAATTTTATTTACATGTATCTTCATCACTAAGGGGCGTGGTGGCTCAGTGGGTAAGACGCCAGGCTTGTCGATCGGAAGATCGCAAGTTCGGAGGTTTGAATCCCTAGCCCCGCGTGACGGAGTGAGCTCCCGCACTCGCCCCAGCTCTTGCCAACCTAGCAATTCGAAAGCATGCAAATGCAAGTAGATTAATAGGTGCCACTTCGGTGGGTAGGTAACAGCGTTCCGCGCACGTCATGCCGGCCACATGACCGTGGAAGCGTCTTCGGACAACACTGGCTCTTCGGCTAACAAACGGAGATGAGCACCAGCCCCTAGAGTCGGACACAACTGCACAAATGTGCGGGGAGAACCTTTACCTTTACCTTATCTTCATCACTGGTCCTTACATTAGTTTATTCTTAAAAACAAAACATCATAGTCTACTTATATAATAATATCCATTTTAAAAATAACAAAGCAAAGGTATTTCACACTGGCCATTTTAGCTGGCTGGAGTTTAAAATAAAATATCTCCATTCCTCTTTAATCAGTACTAGGAGGGA